>JAGDYQ010000054.1:4045256-4430151 GCA_021962125.1 Bulinus truncatus | reverse complement strand
CTTTTACTATTTCATTACTTTTACTATTTCATTACTTTTACTATTTCATTTCATAAAAAAAAGAAAGCGGTTTACCGCTAAACGATGTTTATGCCCCATTCAATTATTCTAAGTCCAGTCATATGTTGTCAAATATAACCAGCAATACATTTTATACAATGGCTTCAATCGTTTGTCGTGTGCGGCCCTCACGCCAACACAAAATGTGACTAATGCGGCCCTCAGGGTCTGGGTGGATTCCATCTATCAAAAATTGAAGCCTCGTTTATGACTGGGAAGAAGGTGGTGTGTTTTAACTAGAATGGACACTACAAAATCTGTATCAATAAAGGTTACGGATTTGATATAGGGATATCAATGTGTCCTTATATCCTTACAGAGATGTCATAGAAGAAAATCAATACAAATAACATTGATAAATATATTCAGTTAGATAATATCGATTCTAAATACGCCGTCAATGACGTTGACAATACAACCGAAAGGCGGTTTGCTATTCGTTAATTATGTTATTTTATTTATGACAATTAAATCCACAAAATTCACAACAAATAATGCTAAGTTTGAATCAGTGCATATTTTTGACAGCACACATACTTCCAATATTTTCAAACTTCCGATCACCATGACGACACAGGTAAAGCATCCGTTCTGCCAGAGTTACACCTGAACGCACCGTTACACTCCAGTAGACGTTCGATGGTTTTTACAATGTTTAAAAACATAATAATAATCTATTGTGTAAGTAGCTCCGTGTAAACTTGGCGGGGAATGTTCCGGTATGAGTTTTTTTTTTTTTAAAAAAAAGGATTATATAAAACACACAGTTCAATTTAAATAGATGGGGAATGTTGTGATTTACAGAAATGCTAAGTCAGAAACAAGATAATATGTAATTTAAAAACAAAGCGAAAGAAAATTCTAGTCTATTTTTGTTTACTCTGCAGTTGTTTTGTTTGTTTTGTTTTTTTTTTTGTTTCCAAAAGTGTTTTCCTCCAGGGGCGTTCTTTCGGATAGACAAACTAGGCGGATCCACTACTTTGAATGACTTTTATTTCGCCGGGCTCGAGAGGTGTGGCGATATGAAATGATTTAACATTTGAAGGGTTGTCGGTGTTTGTGTTTTCTCCCAAATTTCAAAGATGGAAAGGAGTTGGGGGGAGGGGGGTAGGAGGAGAGCATAATCGTGGTGGGAACCAGGGCCGTTACAACAGTTTTTTTGGGGGCGTAAGGTAAAAATACACTTGAAGGTCCAATGCAGGCCCGTATCGTGCGGGGGGGGGGGGGCGGGCCCCCCCTGCTTTTTGTCTGGCCCCCCTCTGCTTGTTCGCTCTGCTTAGTAAAATGTATTTCCTGCCCCCATGCTATTGCCTGGCCCCTGCTGTAGAATGCCTGGCCCCTGCGGTAGAATTTTCACGCTACGGGGCTGGCCCGATGCAAAGTTAAATTTGGCAAAAACGATTGATGTTGTTTGTAAGACTCTGAAGACTATCGCTACTATCTGGTAACAATCGAATCTCAGAATACACACACATACACACACACACACACACATATACACACACACACACATATGGCCATGGTTGAGGTTGAGTTTTCTGGTCATAACACGTTTCTTCAAAAACAGGTTCATTTTACTGTGACAACGGTTCAATTTACTGTGACAACGATTCATTTTACTGTGACAACGGTTCATTTTACTGTGACAACGGTTCATTTTACTGTGACAACGGTTCATTTTACTGTGACAACGGGTTCATTTTACTGTGACAACGGTTCATTTTACTGTGACAACGGTTCATTTTACTGTGATAACGATTGTATCAAAATATGAACGAATTTTAATAAAAGATTTTTTCATGATTTTTTTTTATAATTTCTGAATCCATTTCTTGCTAATTGGCAGGGCTGTCATGAATTGTAGCAGAACATGGAAGGGTGGGAAACAATCGATCTGTTTTACCACCCTACCATCCGTCCCCGTCAAAAAAAAATCGCCCACCTTAATGGGACAGTTTTTAGGTTTTGTAGTGCCCATTTTTCATCCTTACCATAGCCTGGAGTGTAATGGCCATTCAGGCACTACTGGAGACATGGGGCAGTTCCTCCATTATCTTCCATTCTTTTTAGTACGATTCATTTTTTTTTATTTTATTACTTATTACTTATTTCCAACCCATCCAAGGTTGTTTAAAACAGACAAACTATTAGGTCTATCATAAAAAGTTCAGTTTTAAAAAATGGCAGAATATGGTCCACATAATAACATTCCATGAACCACATTTAGGCCGCAGGTCACTATTTGGCAGACATTTTTCTTTCCCTTCATTGACTGCCATAGTATTGAACTTGCCACCCGTTTTAGATTGCTAATAAAGACCCGAAAAACTTCCACTTGTTTGAAGAAGGGAGATAGTTCCTGAGCACTCTTGTACGGACTTGTGACCTCCCTTGCTTTATAAAAAAAAAAGAAAGAAATGTTGATTTCCTGAATGACGTGAAGAAAAAAAAATCAGTTAAACCCTTACTGTTTATTGTTTACAACGGTTGCATATTGTGTTAAGTTTGTAGTCATCTGTCAGTTATTAGCAGTAGAACTCATTTTGCGTATTGCCGCTTAACTCTTCAAAACCATGTAAACTGTTCTCAAATTGGGAGATCCACCAGTGGATCGCGGGCTTATATGAAGTGGGTCGCCCATTGAGAATGTAAACGTTTAATTTTAGATTTACTTTTTTTTTACTTTCTTCACAGGTGAATCGCGAAAAACCGGAAAAGGTGGGTCGTGAATTTGAGAACGTTTGGGAACCACTTATGGTGAACGGGTGGCCGAGCGGTGTAGAGTGCTTGACTCTCGACCTGAGAATCCCAGGTTCGATCCTCTGTGAGAATCAAGGGAATTTTCCCAGTTGAAAATCATTCCCCCCCCCCCCCCAACTCCACGCAGCTTTAAATGGGTATCTGATATTAATTAGGGAAGTAAAGACTGCTGGGCGTTGTGTCTCATCCGCCTTGGTCACAGATAAAATATCTATATAAATAATAGCAGTGTGGGTTCTGCGTTAAATCGAAATTAAAAAATTAATACAACAGTATTCCAATTTAAAATCGCTAAACGTAAACAATAGTAATAAAAAAAAATCATGAAAAAATAGCCTAGGCCAGAGGTTTTCAACCTTTTTTATGCTGCGGACCCCACAGACATTCCAAGCCCGGTTGGCGGACCCCCATAGCCCAAGGCGCCCAGAATATGTTTTAAATTCTGCTAAACCATATGCCTAGCCTAAGACGCGCAAAACATGTACAAGTCATTTCTTATATGAAATAGCTATCTATCCAAAATATGAAACAATCACCGAGTATTTATTCTACTGGTATGTCTGTTACACAGTTATCTGTTCAGTAGTAAGGCTCTGCCTGTTTTATACAACTGCAAGATCTTATTCATGTTCTTTGTCGCTGTGAATCACGCAGTGTATTGATAGATAATATGTGAAGCGCTGCTTGTTTCCCTCGTGCTACTAAACCAGACTTACGAACAGTCTTCGTAGCAGCGCCGTTTGTGCACCTGCCAACACATTGTGTCCAGGCCAGTCCTGATTCTTCAAAAAATGCATCAAGTACATGAAAAAGTTCTTCACCATTTGTGCACCCCGCCAGCGACTTGCAAAACAAAAGTCTTCAACAACTTTACCTACCCAACAGTATCGAACGTTAACCAACAATTGGGCTGCATTCGCAATGTCTGTACTTTCGTGAAGCTGAATTGGGAGTCTGATATGCTGAAGGCGTGCAATCAGTTGGCAGAGAACATTTTCTGACTTGTGGGCAATTCGTCTGCTCACTGTGTTATCAGACAGTTGAATCGCTTTCAGTTTTCGACTGTATTCCTTTCCTAGAAAGACTTCGCACATGTCGACTGCTGCCGGCTTAATTAGCTCTTCTGCAATTGTGTGAGAACGCGCTATTCGCAATGTTACCAACCAAATACGACGCTCGAAGAACTTTCACTTTCACAGTAGTGCAGGCCATCAGTTTCAAATAGAGCTCTTTCTGCCTCTCAAAGTATTCCTTCGCTTTACGGGCAAGATTCGAACTTCACTGTGGTCAATTGGCGCCTCGATTTCCCAGGCTTCATCGCATCGCTCGATAATGTTTGCATCACACGACACAAAGAAGTTGGTCAACATCGGTTACCACTGTGGTGAAGTCGAATGGTATATACTCTGGATAATACTTGAGCCGTTTTATTTTTCGTTCGTCTTTGGCTGCTTGATCTTCAGAATCTTCCAGGTTCTGGTCAGTTTTCCTCTTCACAAATTTATCCATGCTAGGCTTGGACAGTTTAAACAAATATTGATAAACAAATGACCAACAACAGTTTAGTCCCGTTGACTCAGATCTCACATGGAAAAAAATTAGAGACACAGTTTCAGAGTAGAGACGATTAGAGGAGGTAATTATCTGTAAAAATATTTCACATTTGATGACGAAAACTCATATTTAAAAATTAAATCGACTACCTGATAAAACAAATATAAATCTTATGAAATATTTTGAACTGCTTATTAACATTTTAAAAAGTATTTGTCACATAAGCAAGTCACATGACAACAGAACAGCATAATAGGTTCATGGCTAGAATTTCGCACCGTTTCATCGATTCGTTAGCGAAAAATCCCCTATTATCGATCTGACCTACATTCATATTAACAATTTACGATAAATCTACTTCGAACCAAAACAATCTGTTGGTGTCATTTTTAATTAACATGCAAAGTGTATACCACCAATTTGATATCAAAAATTTTTGTCTTAGATTATTTCTAGGCCAATATAGGCTTATAATAATTGTAACCACAGATTAACCAGACTATTTATCAACAATACACACGTTTGCGCTGATCCGGATGTTTCAACAATGATGTCAATGCTCAGTAAGTAAGAACTATTGCCAAGATGACATGACTCAAAAACTCACTGCACAAGTACATGTAGCATGCAGTCTAGTTCAGACTTCAGACAAAAATATAAGGAAGTTTTTAATTCTGTACATTGTTGTCTGTGCCGGAAACATGGGCATAGCTAATACTTTTTTTTAGCTAAAAACTAACCAATCAACCAAGCCAATCAATACTTTATACAAGAAAAATCACTACTTTTCTTGACGTGCCCACGGACCCCTTTGAAGCTCCTCGCGGACCCCCAGCGGTCCGCGGACCACAGGTTGAAAACCTCTGGCCTAGGCTACTGATCAAACCTAAGGGGGTGTAACTCTTTGTAAAGGTTTTGCAGGGTACAGCTAGTTTTAAATAAAACTTACAAAGAAGGTGATGTTCTAGAATTGAATTTAATTTAATCACTCATAATTAATGTTGCATGTTTTCTTTTTGTTTAATTTCTTTATTCATTGAAATTATAAATTTTAAAATCAACATTAGTTTTTATATAGGCCATATTCTTTTAGTGAGCAATCATTGTAACTTTCTGAACATTTTAAAATTTTTTAAAATTTTCAAAAAAAAAAATATAAATCCTTCTTATGAAATAAGCATTTAATTTTAATTAAATTTTTTCAGCTTATAATTTACTATTCGGCCTTATAGTTATCCAGTCTAGTTAAACAATAATTGTTCGTCAGATGGTTGATGGTTCGGTATTAAGACATTGATACATTATTGTATAACAGAAGGCTGGGGGGGGGGGAGGGGAGGGGTTCGGAGGTGGGTGGGTGGGGGGGGGGTAGTCATGCACAACTGGCATAACTGGTCGTCGTTACTCGTCACTACACCATGCCAAGTAGGAGTGGGAGAATTGGGGGGGGCGGGGGGGTAGTGGGCTGACTCATCACCACATGGACTCACCCCGTGAGTTAAATTAATCGGAGGTAGGTAGAGCAGTGACCAATGGTCAGTTTACACAGAAACTCTTCAACTACTCAGCGGTAATGACTCCAGGGACGGTCCAGTCTATGTGAGATTGACCAAGCGAGATGATGCTGATGGACAGAATGGGGCAGATGGGGATATTCGAGACCATGGGAGGGGGGAGGGGGAAGGAGGAAGTAGAAACCTAAGACTTAGAATTTTTTCCCCCTAGTTATTTCGATCTAAGTGAATGGATGACCAACTGACCATTTATGACCGTCATTTCCCCGTCTCAAGTCTAGCTTCTTGAGTTGTCGGTTTTTTTTTATTTTCTTGCAGTATGAAACTCGTCTGTAACCTACATCTTGCATGGGCGTCGTAGAGGGGTAGAAAAGGTCTGATGAACGTAACTTTTGTTTCATACATCATAAGCTCACGATTTCATGCGGATAGACAAACTTAGAATATGTATTGGCGTACATGTTGTTAGTGGTGGGACTCGGATGGCCCAGTAGCGTAGATACTCTACTGACGACCTCAGAGTCATGGGTTCGATCCTCGGTGAGAACCATGGAATTCTCCCAGGTGCTATTTGGTGTCAAAAGTCGTCCGACAAGTCCAACCAGCTTTAAATGGGTACTTCACTTTAAAGTTGGGGAAGTAAAGGCGGCTGGGCGTTGTGCTAACCACACAATAACTTCATATGCCGAGTTTATAGAAACAGGTGAATTCTACACTTCATCTACCCCAGTAGGGCTAAGGGAACGTTACTTTTTTTTACGTGTCGTTAGACGGACAGATGATTTGAAAGGCAAAACCCGACATCATTTGTAGCTATAAAAGCAAGTTAGACAGTTTCCATGTGTTTTCCCTTCAAATATATGGTTCTTTTTACAAGTAACGTCTGTATGGACTATTAAAAAGGTAAACACAACATGAATATGTTGTATATATAAATTTGGTTTTTTAAAGATTATTGCTTTTTTATCGAAATATGCCTATACTTTAGGTCAACTGTGGAACATCAAGATATTCTTTAAATTGTCTAATTTTTTGCCACATTACTAAATGCATGCGGTAGCAAGTTTTTATAGCTATCCAAACAAGATATTCAGAAAAAATAATATTTCACACCACCCTAATGTTGGGGGGGGGGTCCCAGGATTCGCTCTTGGCGTCACTGATATGTGTGTGTGTGTACTGTACGTCTAGGCATGGTCTTATAGTTATACAAACTATGCTGTTGTCCTACTGTCCCCCTTTATACACACAAACGCACACACACACACACACACACACAAACTGCTAAAGGACCCTTAAAAGTAATTATTCCTCTTAAATCTAACGCTTAAAAGGCCCCTGGCAGGCCCCAAGATGTACTATTAATTGTCTATAACCCACGGACATTTTCTCTGTATGTCTGGAGGGCTGGGTGGTGGGGGTGGCAAAATTACAACCCTGTGTGCGTGTAACTATGAGATAGACAGGGAAAGGGGCGGGGCGGGGTGAGGGGGGCGATTATTAAGAAAAACGACGTACAGGCCAACTCAGAAAATGTATGCACACTCACACACGTGATGGAGGAGAAACAAAGAGGAATAATTAAAAAAAAAAATAATCACATACACACACACACACACACACTCACCAACACAAGAGACACATCCAGGACACGGAGCATGCAATCTCCTCACCACCGAACAGCCCCACACACACACACACATGGACAGAGAGAGTTAAAGCTAGTTTAATCGCGGGTCCATTGTTAGCACTAGATAATGGCGGCAATAAGGACTCGTTGATGTGAAAAGGGAAGGGGAGCTGTAAGAGGGGGGGGGCGATACAATTGATCTGTTACTCAATATTTTGGCCCCGGGCATCGAACTGACGTACCATCGATGCCGCCATTCATTCAATTGAAAATAATTTTGAAAAAATCAATCTTTGAAGTTTGTTTTTAATAGCATTTTTTTTAGTAATATTTATTTACCCCCCCCCCATACCTCCCTCCACCCTCACCCATACCTTTTTTTGTTGGTCAATAATATTAAGATATAAGGATATGTTGAGTTGTGTCATTATTGGGTGCATATCTAGTTGAGTCATTATTGGTGCATATTTAGTTGTGTCCACATATTATATCTGCTGTTGAGTCCATTATTGGGTGATAAATAAAAAAGTGTCCGACTCCATACATTTACCAGCAAATAAAAATACTAAAAACAGTACTATTAAGTTGCACCGCAAATTTTACTTGGATGTCTTATTCGTTAAATCTCTAACTGGTGGTGTAGTGTATATGAAGTAGTTGCATTTTTTTTCTTGGGTGTGCTATAAATTTCAGACGTACTTTTTTTTTATTAAGATACATCTGGGGCCGCTCTAATAAATTTGTCAACTAGGCGATCCACAGAACCCAAAATCTAAATAGTTCCATTTCCCCCACTCCCAGTATGAATTCCAATCAAATCTATTGGCTGTAAGAGTACTATTACCTAGGGGCCCCAAATATACCTATTGAGATCTGTCTTGGGCCCCACGATAACAAAACATCTTCTCAGATTACATTTATGACTAGGCAGTTTATCACTTGATACGAACACGAACCGAAAACCGACATGAGTCGATTTTTGTGTAAATCCCCTTGCCATAAGCCCGTCACAAGGGATAGATGGTCGAGTCGTGTAAATCGCGCAACCCTCGAACTGAGGGATCCGGGTTCGATCTCTGGTGAGAACCAGGGGACTTTTTTTTTCAGGTCATAGTAAAACCTCCCTTTATGTCTCCCATGGCGCCTCGGTATGAAAACAAGACTCGAGAACAGTCAGAGTCAATGTATGTCGTAGCTATTGTTATTGTATTGTGTACGACAATGTACGAAAATTTTCATGTCAAATAAAAAAAACAGGAACTTTAAGTCACCCAGAGAGGTAGGCTACCATTGTCCCCTCTTAGCAGTGCGCACTTGCGCACGTATGTGCGTTTGTATGACTACATGATGTTATAATTGTGCACAGAAAGTTTTTCGTTCCGAGGAGAACGTAAACAGCCTTCGGAACAATGGAGAAAACATTGGAGGAAACATATGAGGGAACATTGCACGAAACATCGGGGGTATCATTGGAGGAACATTATATGGAACGTTGGGGAACATTGGGGGAACATTGAAGGGAACATTGAAGGGAACACTGGATGGAACACTTGAGTGAACATTGGATGGAATATTGGAGGTAACATTGGAGGGAACATTAGAGGGAACATTGAAGGTAACACTGGAGGGAACATTTTCGCAGTACGTTTAATAGCTAAAGAGGAAGCTGTTTTTAGGGCGCTCTTATTTAAATATGACCATACTGACACTTCCTGTAGAGGGATGCCATGGCGAGCCGGTCGTGTATGAACACCATCAATGTCACTGCCTCTGTCCTGGATTTGATTTTCTTACCGATATTTCTTTGCCTTACTCTCTCTCTCTCTCTCTCTCTCTCTCTCTCTCTCTCTCTCTCTCTCTCTCTCTCTCTCTCTCTCTCTCTTTCTCTCTCTCTCTCTCTCTCTCTTCTTTCCCTTTTTTTTAACTCCTCTTTGCTATTTTTTTTTTAATTTCCTCTTCTCTATTTCTCCTTTATTTTTTCTCTCTCTCCCCCCTCCCTCATCTCTCTAGAGCCTTCCTTTCAGCAAACATATAAAATGACCGAAGGAACCGTCTACTATTTCTTGATTTCCTGTTTGCTGTGTCCTAAATAATGTTGACCAGTAGTGATGTCATGGGAACTCGGCAAAGGACCCCCATGGGGGGAGGGGGAATGGATCCTGATATTGCTGCTGATTTCAGTTCAAATGACTGAGAAATACAATTACAACAATCCTCTCAGTAGTAGTGTTTTCTCTCAATAAAACTGGGGTTTTTTTTTCGGAGTCTGTCTGTGTTTTTTTTTTGGTTGTTTGTTTTGTTATATTTTTGTTTAAAGATAACACCATAGTTACTTTTTAGCCAGAACTGGCTTGTTAAGGTTTTTTTTTGAGTCTGTGTTTTTTCGTTTTTGTTGTTTTGTTTTGTTATATTTGTTTTAAAGATAACACCATAGTTACTTTTTAGCCAGAACTGGATTATTGGGTTCTTCTTTTTTTTTTTCACATCCTTTTTAATAACTTGTCAAATCTTTGCCCGCTCTGAATGACTGATTTCACCTATTCTGGGTGAGTTAATGAGCAGATCAGGCATGACAAGTTTAAATACTAGTCTAATTCTTAACCTTTGTCCCGAATATACCCCAAAGGATGCTAATCTCAACAGCAACATGCCCCCAAACGCAGGCTTAATGGGGGGGGGGCTTTCTTGTGCGTTTGTGAGCAGTAGCGGTGCCTTTATAGTATCATATTTAATAAGAAGAAATCCTTGAAAAGGGGGGGGGGCTTTTTGCAGTGATGGGCTCTCGGTCATTGCCTAGTTGGCCCATCCATAACAACGGCTCTTTTTGGGGTCCATATAACAAACACTTAAAAGAATGAAACGTGAATGACGACCTGGCACATGTTTAACCTAATTAAACAACTTTTTTTCACTCCGTATTTACCCGTATAATAATAATCGAAATCTTAAGCACAACAATTGTTAACACAAAGGGTGGGGGGAAAAAAACACCACCCAAAGCCACGGCCTTCGTCTATCATGTTTTCACTGGCCTTCTCTCTCTCTCTCTCTCTCTCTCTCTCTCTCTCTCTATCTCTCTCTCTCTCTCTCTCTCTCTCTCTCCCTCTCTCTCTTTAATTCCTTTCTATTTTATTTTCAAATGGCGACTGATACATTTCCAGATTAATGAAGCTGCACACTCCAATGCAGTTCATGAAACAACAGGGTACACAACCCTCTATTTCACTCGCCATATAATTCCAATCATTACCTCTCTTTACATCAGACCGTTTCAATCTTGTCTATAGCAGCACATGCTAAACGGAAAGTTACATTCTGAAATTATACCGGTACTGCAATGCCTACTTAAAATAGGGAATACCGCCATCTCGGAATTAACGTCACCGACAAAGTCCGGATTTAAAGGGAGGGAGAACCTGGATCGCGACAGGCACACTGATGTTTTATTGGCCCGCGATACCCTTGATTTCAAGGACCCCAATGTGCAGTATGGTTCAATAGTAGCCTACAAACATATTCTAGTTATTTCGAATTCGGATTATGAGTGGCCCATCTCTCTCACAGACCCAGCATTTTTTTCTGCGCCCCCCCCCGGGGGCTTCTATTGAGCTTTTTTTCGCTCTTACAGTTGTGTATGGTTGTCTATGGTTGTGTTATCTTTGACTTCAGTTGTGTATGGTTGTGTTATCTTTTATTTTCAGTTGTATATGGCTTTGCTGTCATTTACCGTTAGTTCTGTATAGTTGTGTTGTCATTTACTGTTAGTTCTGTATAGTTGTGTTGTCATTTACTGTTAGTTCTGTATAGTTGTGTTGTCATTTACTGTTAGTTCTGTATAGTTGTGTTGTCATTTACTGTTAGTTCTGTCTAGTTGTGTTGTCATTTACTGTTAGTTCTGTATAGGTGTGTTGTCATTTACTTTTAGTTATGTATAGTTGAGTTGTCATTTACTGTTAGTTCTGTATAGTTGTGTTGTCATTTACTGTCAATTATCTCTGTCGTGAAAGCTGTAGGGTTTTTTTTACAAAATAACGACACCTCTGTCTGTACCTCGCTCTAACTACTAGTTCATCCTTTCCCCTTAAGACTAGTACAATCTTAGACTCTTACCTGTTGATAAAATCTTCATCGAACAAACCAATGACTATGAGTAACTCTCCGGACAACCATGGAAGAGCACAAGTTAGGTTTTTTGTCGTTGAAGTCCACAGTGGTAAAAGATCTGGACTTGAACTAAACTCCTGCTGTGTGGCTGTTCGAACCCGGATCGTTGCATGTTTACCTCAAGTATATTTGGTAATCTTATTTTTTCTTTTTGGAATTGGGGGGGGGGGGGGGGTATGCGTGCGTGTATCTGTGTTTATTTTTCCAAGCCCGGTAATACACCAAATTTATCAGTGGAAGCAAAACTATGTCCTATTTCTTTCAGACACATGTATTCCATATCGGAGCAGTTCTAACGTTTTTGAGGAGCTCTATGCACAGTTACTTTTTGTGGCTCTATGCACAGTTACTTTTTGTGGCTCTAGGCAAAGTTACATTTTGTGGCTCTAGGCAAAGTTACTTTTTGTGGCTCTAGGCAAAGTTACTTTTTGTGGCTCTGGGAAAAGTTACTTTTTTGGTTCTAGGCAAAGTTACTTTTTGTGGCTCTAGGCAAAGTTACTTTTTGTGGCTCTGGGAAAAGTTACTTTTTTGGTTCTAGGCAAAGTTACTTTTTTGGTTCTAGGCAAAGTTACTTTTTGTGGCTCTAGGCAAAGTTACTTTTTGTGGCTCTAGGCAAAGTTACATTAGTGGGGCCCCAAATCAAAGTTACTTTTAAATGGAACCAATGAAAAAAAAATGTCACTGTTGCAAATACTGACCCAAAAGATTATTTCACAACGGGGGACGGGGGAGGGGTGAGGGGGTGCTCCTTATGCAAAGATGTCCCAATTAACCTACCCGTGTGATCGGCTCTGTTCAATATTTGTTATTTTGGGTGAATAAATGATTCAGTACGAAAGTAAGGAAAACGTAAATCCTTTCATTTTCTAATCATTTTCCTTTAAATAGTGCTAAGGAACAAATAGATTGTTAAATATTGTGTAACCTTATTTAGATACGAATAAATCACTCATATAGGGTCATACCATATATAACTCATGGGTAAACTAGTCGTAATGAATTTGTATTGATGGAAATATTTTTTTATAAAATATCGATATGTTGCATCATGTTATTTATAAAAATATCGCTTCGTTTTTTTTTAAGTGAAAGTTAAATTGTTGATGATAGGCTGACTTGTAAGTAGTAATAGTATGTTTCGGACCGACTGATCGTGTGATTGTGAGGCAAAATATTGTAGACGTAGGCTATTTCTTATAAAACAATCACAGTTTGTCGTGGAAAATTGCCCACAATATTTACATTTATGATGATTAAATTAAAAGAAGAACTATAACACCATTTGATCTAATTCTAACAGATGTTTTGTTTTAATGTTGTTTTTTTTAAATAGATATGATCAGTGGCGTAGCGAGGGGGTGCCGAGGGGGCCATGGTCCCGGGCGGCGTATCAAAATGGGGCGGCAAAACGAGGGGAATTCGTGAATGACGCTTTCAAATACACTAAAAGATTATGTGAAGAGCTTGAAATTTCTTTGGCGAATCAGGCGAATCAGGCGAATCAGGAGAAAGCATATATTTAGTGACGGAAGTAAAGATATTCAGTTATCGTTCGAAGATTACTTAAAGCGAACAATGTTTTCTTCAATAGACAGAGTATCTGCTGAAATTCGAGAAAGATTCTAACAGGTGCAAAATCTAACGCAAGAATATAGTTTTTTAAGACCTGAAGTGATATTGAGCAGGGGCGAGCTTAACTTAGACCAAGCTCCTCAAGACATTATTAAAGAAGAATTTCTACTTGAGCGGGTACGTCTACAAGATTTTGTAGCTGCAACAGACACAGACTGTAAAAAAGAACTCATTAGGTCCGGCTCTCTGAGTTTATTAAAATATATTATTGAGTCCAAACTTGAAGATGGTTTACCAAACATTGTCATAATGTTGAGAATTTTTTTAACATCTGCCATCAGTAATGCTAGTTGCGAGAGAAGCTTCTCTAAGCTCAAATTAATTTTTAAAAAATTATCTCAGATCAGCTCTGTCCACGTTAAGGCTAACAAATTTAGCTTTTCCGGCAAATGAACATGACATACATATTGATATTGACCAATTGTATAAAAGATTTTGCTATTAAAAAAATACGAAAAGTAAATTTTTTTAGTTTGTCTATTTTTTTTTAAGAAAAACTAAATAGAGGGGCGGCAAATTGCACGTCGGCCCCAGGCGACGAAAGCCCACGCTACGCCACTGGATATGATCCTCTCCCTCTCTCTGGAAATAAAATGTTGTCAATAATTGACCCTGGTGAAGGCATGTGTATTTGAATAGAAATTAGTATTTTGAATTATAATTTTGAATTTGAGTCATAAAGATCAGATACATTTAAAATGTGTTTGCTCGTATATGTATTTCAAAATGTATTATTATAATACCTTATATCTTTAGTAGCTATTGGTTTGTTTCATTCGCCTAGACAAGAAGTGATAATCCAATTGACCTATAAACCTTTCATGTACTATATAATCTTAGACCTAGAGGGGGGGAGGGGGTCCGGTTTTGCAATGGCGTAACTCGGAAGCGAAAGGTGGGAGGTTACGCCTTGGCAGGACTTACTATGCAGCGAACAAAGGCGGCTTTTTCACCACTTTTATTCTTTTTGGCAAATGAAATAGATCTGTCGTCCTTTTGTAAGTCATGTCCCACCCTTGAGAACCGTTGTTCGACTTGTCTACTTTTAAATAATGAAGACTAAGGTTACGATTCTGTGGGACATTGCGATCTATACACTGACCAGAGAATCAATGCGGATCGGCCAGATATCGTCATCAATTTTGAAATATGTTAGACGTTGAACTGGATGCGTTCTTATGGAGAGACAAACCAGACGGTCGACTATGGGCCCCCCTAATCTCAAGGGGGGCCCACAACATAGGCATACATGACCTGTCGGTTTTTTATATTTTGTGTAGACCTAATAGAAATCAATATCCATCTTAAAAATAGCTAGTGAGACAAATCTTTTTCACTCAAAGTATATCTCTTTCTACTCTAAACAACGTTTCAATAGCATCATTCTTGACGGAGTTGCTATAAGAGAGAAATAGCGACTGTGAATCTGATGGTATGGAGATCAAATCCCAAAACTGCAAGAGTGTGTTCTTCATTCCTACCATCTCTATTTAGTAGTAATTGCGTGCCTGACAATAGACAGGGACAGAAACAGAAAATATATGTATACATATATATATACATATATATATACATACATATATATATATACATATATATATATATATATATATATATATATATATATATATATATATGGCAGAAAATCACATTTATGATATTTAGCACCAAACATAGAGTGGTCATGTATTTTTTATATTTTAATATTTTTTAAATAGTACCAACATTATTGCTATGACTCATACTGTATGTGACATTTAATATGTCAGTTCAGTAGAATCACTTAAACTTTTGATAAAGTTGTATTGTTTTATACAGTCCACTAAGACTAAGAAAAGTTCCCTTATCCCTAAGCTAGAGCGCCACCGATGCTATATTAAGTGTATAGTTCATCTGTTTCTATAACCACGGCATATAATAAATCTACTACTAACTATTATATTTATGATATTTTCACATATTTGATTCATATCGATAAAGTTACTATTTTTTATGTAATCAAAAATGCCATGTTTTAAATACCTCATTTATGATACAAGCATTAATGTTAATACATTATTTTTTGTTATGAAGCAAGTACTCAATAAGAGTGTAAGCCCCTAAAAATTGTTACACATCGCATTAGGGTGGAAGCTTTCGGAAAAATCAATTTTAGGCCTTTAGGCCTATATTTAGTGGATTTTCATTATTTTTCTTGCATGTTATATCAGGCAGCGCAACTTATTACGTGTTTTGAATTTCAGTGAATAAACTGCATAGATTCCCTTGAATTTTCTCGCGCTTAAAAAAAAACAATTTTGAGTGGGCGTAGTAAACGGGTGGGCGTGGCTAATATAATGTATCCTGTTTTGTGAATGAATCGCAATTAGAAAAGAAAATATCAAATGCACACATTGTAATATTCTTTTTATTAGTAAATGTCATTTTTTAGCCAAAAGCAAGAGTAATTATTAAACAAACACTAAATTGCGTAGATATTTAGAACAATATCTATTAAACAATGTTAGGAATGTTTAGCGTGCGCCCTACGCAACAGGAAGTTGATTCTGTATATCTTAACTGCCAGTTAGCCATTTTCAGAGCCAATCGATATTATCGATATGCGTTTTCCCGCGAACATAGGTATAAATTAGTACTGTGGAAATGATAGAGCTCAAAATATAACGCTTGTTAAAATTATTAAATAATGTTGATAGAATGAAAAAACAACGTTATTTTTTTTTGCTATATTTGTATTTATATTTATTTATGCAAATAAGTATAAAAAAAAATAATGAACACCTTTTTTCACACTTTCATTGGAAAATTCTCATCAGTACGCATTCAATTAAATGCAATAACTCTTAGTTAATGTAACCCTAACCCTGCATTCTATTTAATTAATTAATTATAATGTGACCAATAATGTTTTACATATGTGTAGCAATAGTCGGTATTAAATACACTATTATAAAAAAAATAGCTGAAGCAATTAGTACTGTTCAGCTTTTTAAAAATTATATTAAAGATGTTAAATGTGTCTTTTAATAAATATAATTGTCATAAAAATGTCTTAATGACGATACTGTTTGGCAAGGGCATCATTAACAATTTTAAAGTCCTTCTGTAAAAATGTTTAAGGGTAATCTCTCATAAGAGAATAACTATCCACAATGGAGGCCCATTAAACCACGGGGCTCATATGACCGATCACTACAGACAATGCCAATGGATGTAATAGGGAAATCGTACCATTTATTTATACAATTTGTTAGAAGGAGAGAAAAAGAGAGACTGTGGTCACTGTAGATAGAAAAAATAAAAAGAGAAAATGTGTACAGCAAAAAACCACTCATTTTTATACAAAAAATATATATTTACATAAATATTTTAATTCATATTATTTGTGCATAACTATAACAAGTTATCTACTTTAATTTTAAATGATGATATTTTTTTCGATAGACAGTATTTTTGCTGGTGATTGCATAAACGCCCTGGCCATCAGTGCTGTTGTCTACGCAGCCATATTGGTTGATCTCCTCTTCTATCCTAGTGTCGGCGACAACAAACATTGTCAAAATTCCTCTGTACTCACCAGTCACAATGCCTTTGGCACTAAATGCCGACCCATGGCGGCGTATGGAGGTAGCACATGAGACTGAGGTACATACTATGATACAAAACTAAGTTTTTTTCGGACATAAAATTTGCATTCCTCATCTAAGTGAAATTAATACGGAAAGAAATAGATGTCACTTCCTACGATGCTATTCATTCTAACGACATGTTCCATGTGATATTATTCTTATTACCTGTAATTTTGTATTTGATTTTACTATGCATTACTAGCTAATTTTGTTTGGAAAATAATAAAACCTAAGTCTAATGTCTTTCTTTTAATTTATTGTTCACATTTCTGCTGTATCTTTTGTTTTAGACCATTTAATATCATTGATAATTGAACTAAACAGATGGTTATTGAAAGCTTATTAAATATCATTAAAATTATATAAACGAGCTTACTTCTCCAAAAAGAATTGCACTTGATTGTTTAAAAATGGAGTGAGTTCCTTTTTGTACTAAGTCATCTAAGTGAGAATATTGCCTTTCAAGCTAATACAATTGTAACAATAAGTTCAATAACATAAAAATTATAAAAAAAATTAATAAACAACAAGCAGCCTTATGTGTTGAATTTAAAATGTATCATAATACTAGGCTCACCATTGAAAACCTTTGAAACACTTTTCTTTTTCATAAACAATATTGATAAACTTACAATAAGCCTGCTTATTATAAGAGATTGTAGTTTTTAAAAGAATTTCAAAGAAATTAGCTATTTCAACACTGAAACTTTTTTTTTTGTATTCTATACTAACATTTTCTAAAAGGGTTAAAATTTACTTGGGGTGACATTCAACTGTACTTTCTAATCAGGTCAACCCCTGTCTGTTGTCTTAGATAGAAAATAATTGTTAATTTATGCAAGAAAGTAGGCGTGACCAAGTTCTAGTGGTTCACAGGTGATGAGGGGTTGGGGAGATATTTGTTGCATTCCTTATCTAGGCTAAACATGGGCATTTTACTGTGTTTGAATCAAATGTATTATTTCCACGGAGTACCTGTTTTTTTACTTTGCTTGTTGATGTAGTAAAGAAAATTTATTAATAATTATACATGAAAGTAATTGTGAAACTACTAATTTAATAGGCTATTAAACTTTTATAATTTCAAGTAAGACCTTTGAAATGAAACATAAGTTTTTTTTATATTTCTTTGATCATTAATTGTTTTTTTTTTTTTGTTTTTTTTTATTTGTTTATGAGGTAAAGCTTTATTTTTGTTTTTTCCTCAAAAGGCTGGCAGTACGGAAGATATGCTGGTTGATGATCAGGTAAATTTAATATTTATGCTTATAAGATTAGCCTTGCATTTAATGTTATGCAATTTATTTTTAATGTATTAAGCTTATTTCCATTGCTTGAAGCTATTATTATATTCTAAAAGGAGTCTGAAAATGAAGTGGAAATAACGACAGTGACAAAAGGTGGAGAGAAAGCTGATCCCAGTCATTTTGAGCTTCTCAAAGTTTTAGGCCAAGGTTCTTTTGGAAAGGTAAAGGCCTTGAAAAAATATGGTATTGATGATGGTCATTTAAAAAAAATGTTTTATGCTATATTTCGCTTGCTTTACATTAGCTTAGATGTTTTAAGTTACGTGTTATTTTGTGGAGACAGTGGTGCACTTCTGGATCATACTCTAAAGTTGCTTCTCACACTTATTCAATATTTTTTATGTCAATTTATTATTGGATTTGAAACCACTTGCTGTTTACTGCATTTGTTTCACCTTATTAACTAATTCTGCTGAGTGCTGCTTCTGATAAGTTGCATTTTTTTGTTCATTGCATCTGTCCCTGGATTAATAAAATGAATTGGCTGGGCTTTCATTCTCTTGCATACTGCTAAATGCATTTTGAGTCACTAAGAATGGAAAGAGTACCAGTAGCTGATTTTATTTCAGTGGTTCATTAATATTTTGTTAAAAGACATACTTATTAGGTTAGTGAGTAACACCTGATGGATTCTTTTAATATGAACATTTTAATCATTAAATTTGAAACTTTTTTTTTTTAATTGAGTTTGTTTTGTAAATTTTTTTTAAAAATCCAAAATGAACTTTTGTTTATCGGCAGGTTTTCCTTGTTAGAAAAATTACACAACCTGATGCTGGAACATTGTATGCAATGAAAGTATTGAAAAAAGCTACTCTAAAAGGTATTATATTTCTTTGAGATTGGCAGTGTTGTACTTCTAATTTTGAATCATTTAATTTCAATCTAGTTATATTAAATGTTCCACTTCTATGAAATGATATATTTAAACTTAATTTATGTTTCAGTGAATACTTATTGGGCACTTATGTAACTTGCATATTGTATCATATTTCTTTTCAGGAGAATACTTAGCATATACATTTTAGGTTTATGTATTATGTAGGCTGAAATAGATATAAAAAAATATTCAAAATTGTAACATAATGTTTTATATGTCATTCTTAGTTCGAGATCGTCAGAGAACCAAAATGGAAAGAGATATTTTGGCTGATGTAAACCATCCTTTTATAGTTAGATTACATTATGGTAAGTGGGAAGGCATTTTTTCATTTTAGTATTTTATTTATGTGCATTAAGTTGTACATTTTCTGAATACAAATTTTAAATATTTTCAGATTAGGTTATATTAATGAATAGCTTAAAATGTCATAGTATAACTACATTTACAAACATAATCATTATCATTGAAAGGGTTTAGGCAACAGACATATACATGTTAATTTTTCTGTGTTTGGCTGCTCGCTTTGTTCATTCCATATGTCATTTCCCTGTGTGCTTGATTTTGTGCATTTCTAGCCCAATTCAAACAATATTTTAACTCTGTGGTAAGGCATATAAGGCCAGAATTTTAACAACCCATTCATTCTGTGCTTAAGGCTAAAATAGTGGCTTTTTGTATTATTTGCAAATGTCTTTGCATTTGCAGAAGGGTTTGGCAAAATATTAATTTCTGGTCAACTATTTTTTCTCAGATTGTTATATATTTTATTCGTTCACTTTCTTCAAGCAAGATTTGAATCATTTTTTGTTTATATTTCAGTGACGATGATATTGAAATAAAATCTAAATCTTCTATTTTATGTATTCATCCTAAATATAAAACAGGGAATTAAATACCTTAATGAATCCATCAAATCATTCCAAAAATGCTGAGATTAAAATATAGTAGGGTTTGTTTGCTGTTTTGTTTTTGGTTTCTTTTTTTTTTTTTCTTTTTTTAACTTATGGTGAAAATACATTTTGTGAGTTTTTTTTCTTTTATATCTGCAGCATTTCAAACTGAAGGCAAGCTGTACTTAATTTTAGAATTTCTTAGAGGTGGGGACTTGTTTACCAGATTATCTAAGGAAGTAGGTTTTTTTTTTCTTCTTTTTATTAGTTTTTGATTTTCTTTTTATTGTTTTTTTTTTTTGTAATAGTATAAAGCTTTATAGAGAATGATAAAATCAGATAAAGCTAATGTTTTATCAACTATATGTATGGATTTTTGACATTTTCTGTTGAAGCATTTCAGCACTCATTAAATTCAGAGATTAATGCCACTTCTTGCCTTTTTCCTTAATTAAAGGTTATGTTCACTGAGGAAGATGTAAAGTTTTACTTAGCTGAATTGGCATTAGCATTAGATCATCTTCATAGTCTAGGCATAATATACAGGGATCTCAAACCTGAAAAGTAAGCCAAGCTTTCTTTTATTTGAATTATAAACTTCTCTGTACCACATCCCTAAACAGCATAGAAATGTTTTAAACTGTTTGTTTTTCTACGCACAAAATTTTAATGTGTTGGAAAACATTTTGAACTTTGTTTTAATCACAAATGTTAGGCTGCTTGTTTTACACAACTCGTTATATTTTCTCCCAGCATTCTTCTTGACACAGAAGGACATATCAAATTAACTGATTTTGGATTGAGCAAAGAATCTATTTTTGAAGAGAATAAAACTTACTCATTCTGTGGTACTGTTGAATATATGGCACCTGAAGTGGTCAACAGAAAAGGTCACGGAACTCCGGCAGATTGGTGGTCATATGGTGTTCTCATGGTAAATATGTTTATGGCATTAAGTTTGTCATTAAATTTCAGTAACTCAGGAATTCTTTTTTTTTATTGGAGCACAGATGATTTCTTTTTTAAACAGTGTCATTAATGATGAATGATTTTTTTTTTCAGTTTGAAATGTTGACAGGTGCTTTACCTTTTCAAGGTGCTAACAGAAAAGAAACAATGACACAAATTTTGAAGTAATTTATATTTAGTTCTGAAACCTTATAATTTTTTCATAGACTAAAAGATTCGTTTTAATTACTTCGTTAAATTTGTACTGAAATATTTTAGTATATTTCTAAAAAAAACAAAAAAAAAAAAGAAAAGAAAGCTTATAGTATCATTTTTTAATGTTTTTTTTTTTCAAAAAAGGGCTAAACTTGGAATGCCTCCTTTTCTGAGTGCAGAGGCTCAAAGTTTATTAAGGGCGTTGTTTAAAAGAAACCCTGCTAATAGATTAGGTAAGGCTCTTTAGAGATTAGCATCAAACTTGTTACTAACGTTTTGTTTATCTTTGTAATGTTTTACATAGCTATGTACTTTTAGTAAATTTAAAATTATACATAAGGCAATAGTTGGGCAGGGCGTTAAGTAATGTACATGTATTCATGCTAAAATGATTTTGAAAAAGGGATTTTTTTTGTAGCCAAAATGCCACTTATATTATTCTCAGCGCTTTCCTAGAAATAAACTGGACTTTTTTTTAGTGTGTCCATGTAAATTACCTTATATTAAAAACGTGTTGCTTGCTTTGTTTGAATATTGAGGGAATCTAGAAATTATGTTGTTACCTTCTAGGAATGGGGCATGCTAAACATTAGACAATTTTATAAAACGTCCATTCTAATTGCACATGTTTTGAAGTTCCAAGCACCACGTATAATTGAATCATTAAAATTACCAGTTATGTTTTTTCTGAACATTTGATTTAAAAAGCGTTAATTTTTTAAACAAACAAAAAAATAACCTTTGTCAATATGGGCTCCGCTTTAGTAGTGAGCCTGATCTTCATCCTGCAGCTCGATCTGTAGGCTTCTGGCTTGAATACCAGCATATGTTGTCTCCATGGCCATTGCACTGTTAGGTATAGTGGAGATAGAAGAATGGCACAGCAAATACTGCCCCATTAGTGGTTTTATAAGGTGTAATAGATGGACTTCTAGAAAAAAATATGGCCCTCTGAGGCTTTTGATTTCCTCAGTATGCAACCAAAGATGTAACTGTTTTCAGTTCTGAAGGTGAACACTGTACTTGTCCTTTTTGTATAGGTTCTGGTCCTAACGGTATAGAGGAATTAAAGAAGCACCCCTTTTTTAGCACTATAAACTGGGCTAAGCTGTTCAAGCGAGAACTTCAGCCACCTTTCAAACCTGCTGTAGTACAGACGGATGATGTGTTTTACTTTGATAAGGAATTCACCTCTAAAACTCCAAAAGGTAATGAAACATCTTGTTTATTTTTTTTATTAAAATGACAAGAATATGATATTTAGTCAAAAGTTATCACTTCAGATTTGTCTTTGGTTGTAGATTATTTTCTTTGTATGTGATGTCCTTTTTTGTGTTCCAGACTCACCTGGCATTCCACCTAGTGCCACAGCTCATGAGCTTTTCAGAGGCTTTAGTTTCATTGCTCCTGCTCTCTTGGAATCAGAACATCCAACCCCACCCCCAGACCATGTTGTTGTCAATAACAACACTCTTTCCAAAGTATATTTTCCTGTTATTAGATTGCAATTTAACCCTTATGTGTGATGCTGTTTTGGCAGAATTAATTTCTTTATAAAATATAAGAATCCAATTTTAACTCTGTTTCATGCTTTTTTTCCAGCTTCCGGGTGTAAAAATAAGTTCATTTGGTGATGATTATGAATTGAAAGAGGTATACTGCTGCTTACTTTATTTTAGGGTAAAATTATTCTTGCAATATTGTCGCTGTATTTTTACAATACTGACATTATATATTTGTTTTGTTAGGATATTGGTATAGGATCTTATTCTATTTGCAAACGCTGTGTTCATAAAGCCTCAGGAAATAGCTATGCCGTAAAGGTAAATCTTTTTTATCATTCTCTTAAAATTTTTTATTTTCCTTGTTCTTTCTCTTGAGTATTGTGTTATATTCATAACAATATTACTAATACATATATTTTGGAATGTAAGCAATTAGCTTAAAGTTTCATAATATTGATTTGAAAAAAAAAACATTTTAATTATTATTATTATTATGAGCAAATAAAATATAATTTCATATATTGCTAACCTGGTGATTTATCTCCAGATAATGGACAAAGATAAAAGGGATCCTACAGAAGAAGTTGAAATATTATTGCGGTTTGGTCGACACCCTAATGTGATAACTCTTAGAGATGTAAGTCTCCTTGTTACCGTCTGGGCTGTCTTGAATAACTAGTCCACTAATCTCCTTCATTTGTAACTATTTTTTTATAATGGTACTCTCTGTTGACAGGTCTATGATAATGGAAACAAAGTATATTTAGTAACGGAATTAATGCGGGGTGGTGAGCTTCTAGATAAAATTTTGAGGCAGAAATTCTTCTCAGAGAGAGAGGCTAGTGCAGTGCTTCAAGTGGTAGCCAAAACAGTAGATTATTTACACACCAATGGGGTAAGAAAAACTTTTATGGCACTTGATTCAGTGTAGTAGCTTGAAATTAATAAAAAAATCTTTATTATTTTTTTTAATCTACACTATTGTTATTTGTCAGCCATAATCATAGCTCATTATAAAAAGTGAGGAATAAATATTTGCCTAATTGTAATAATAAAAAATTAAACACACAAAAAACTTAAAGATAAATAATCATATATTTTGACTCGTTTATTAAAAAATGTATTCACTTTGCTTTTAAATTAGCACTTGAGCTAAACAAAAATGCAATTAAAGAAAAAAGCAAATTTTACAATTTTCTGCAGTTTGTTTCATTTACCACAGTCTATATGAAAGAATTAAATGATAAATACTTAATGACCTTATCTTGAAATGTAAAGAGCCAATGCTCATAGATTTATACATGTATTGATCGGCTATATAAGGAAAAAAATTACATCTTGAATCAGGATCAAATTGTTTTTACTTGGCATTAAAAACTTTTGAAGTTTTTAGCTTAATCAAGTTTATACTATTCTTTTTTATTGAAATAATTCAATTTTATCTTAATTTTACCACACACACAAAAAATATTTAATTGCAGGTTGTTCATAGAGATCTCAAGCCATCAAATATCTTGTATGCAGATGATAGTGGCTCCCCAGGTAGTTTACGTATTTGCGACTTTGGCTTTGCTAAACAGTTGAGGGCAGAGAATGGTCTGTTAATGACTCCATGCTATACTGCTAATTTTGTAGCACCTGAGGTATGATTTTTAAACAGATTTCTCTAATTTGTTCCATTTACCTATTTTCCACCAGAATTTTTTTTATATTTATGGTCTCATTTCACAATTACATTTTCTTTCAACAATTTTTTTTTATAATTCTTTCTTGACAGGTTTTAAAGCGCCAAGGCTATGATGCATCATGTGATGTCTGGAGTCTTGGTGTTTTATTGTATACTATGCTTGCTGGGTAATGCATTTTGTTTTTAGGGAAAAATCATTAATTCATAAGCCTATTTATGATTTCAGTATAAAAGTGACTACATTAAGTTATAGTTAAAAGGAAATAAGTTGTATAATTTTTCTAAATTGCATTTTTTTTTTTACCATGACAGCCACACACCTTTTGCTAATGGCCCAAATGACACACCAAATGACATTCTGGCCAGGATTGGTGAGGGCAAGTTTTCTCTTGTTGGTGGAAACTGGGATTCAGTATCTCCCCAAGCTAAGGTAACTAGAATTTATCTGTTGGACAATAGTTATAGTATCATTTCAATAATATAAACCTTTTTTTTAATTGTATTAATAATCTTGATGTTTTTCTAAAATAAAATATTATTTCCGAAAAAAAGTTTTGCCTAATGGAAATTAGTAGGACTGCTATTATCTTCTCTTCTTCCTTTCAACTTGTCCACAGTTATGGGCTGTTTTCTTGAATTAGTCCCATGACATCTCTGCCTCTTTACTTTGCCTTTGGCTGTTCTTCTCTATGATTGCTTTGCTCATCTCTTTCCCCTGTATATGCCATTCCAGGGCCTGTCTTACATCATTTGTTAGATGTTTTTCCTTAACAGTGAAATTTTATTATGAACTCCCAAGTAATGAAATTTTCAGTATTACGCATATTTTTCTGGTTCTATCTTCATTGCTTATATAACCCTTAAAGCGTGCATTATTTTTATAAAAAATGCTTCAGAGTGCTGCATAAAATGGTCCGTATATTCATTGGTTACCCCCACCTAATATATTATAAATTTATGCATATATATTATAAATTTTATATGTATTTTTGGTATAATTTTGTTTGCATCACTATTATTATGAAAGCTATTTAAATTTTTATTCTCAATATATGCGTCCACCCCTTAGTCTCCCTTAAAAAATAAATTTCTGATGACGATAATGTTTATGAAAAAATCTAAAAATGAATGCGCCCAGGAAAAAATATGCCATCCTCATTTAAGTGTTTTAATGTATCTCTTGTTATTTCTGTTCAACTAGGAGCTTGTTAAGAGAATGTTACACATTGACCCCCACAGTCGGCTAACTGCTTCACAAGTGCTCAATCACCCATGGATATCTCAAAGAGATTCATTGCCACACCTCAGGCTTACCCTTCAAGATGCTCAGTTAGTTAAAGTGAGTGTATTCTTGAAGTGTCTACTTTGGTGTCCGGTGTTAACTATATATATATATTTATATATAAGTATATTTCATGAAGACACAGTATTACTAAAACTCTATGGGTTATCTAATAAGAATCTTTAGCTTGTGTTGCATTATTAAGAATTTTAAATTCCGCAAGGGCTGCAATTTATGTATTAGTGTGATGCTTTGTTTCTACTCCTGATTGGTGTGGGTTTGTTCCCAAATGACTCTATGTCTTCTGTGTTGTCCTCATGGCCACTGCTGTCATGGCTATGGTGAGACTTTAGACACGCCACCATAAGTACTGTCCAAAAAATGGTTTTGGGATTAAAAGAGAAATGTCTTATCCTTCATAGCAAATAGAATATTTATTATTATTATGCATTTTCAATCATTCTCTATTGTGATAAAATAATAAATTATTGTTTATATTATGACAGGGCTCAGTGGCTGCAACATTCAAAGCTCTGAATTCCCAGAACTTTAAACAGGCTACGCTTGAACCAGTGGGTGCTTCCAGACTAGCTCAGAGACGTGGCAAGCCACGCCCCAAGAGCTCAACAGAGTTGTAACATATTGCTGACATTTATTTTAAAAATTTCATCACCAGAGACCTCAGAGCTAAGCAATATTTCAGGATCAGCTTGTGAAAGAAAGGAAGTAGCTTAGTCGGTTCATGTAACTAACATATTTCTTTGTGTTGATTTTTTGATGGAGGTAGCATTCAACTTAATCAAACAGACTAAATGTGCTCACTTTAGTAAACTTTGCTTTTTTTCCCTTCATCGAGATTAAACATGTATTTTTTTTTTAAATTGTCGAAAGAAACTATCCTGCTTAAAAAGATTGGCGGTGATCAGTCATTAACAATGCAAGTCAAAGATAAATTTAGTTTCCTATTCATTCTACATCAGTCCGAATGGCAGGTATTATCTGTTTATATATTTCCTCATTTTGTTTCAACACTCCACAGCTTCTGTACTTAATAATTTTATTCCGACACTGTTAAAATGGTGACTTTTTTTTTTATTAGTACCAGGTGTTTGGGAAATGTTACTGTCAACTGAAAGACTAAAATTGTAACCCATATATAGAATTAAACTGCAAATGCTTGTTATATCATCCCACACCTTATTCTGTTTTTTTTAACAGTGTGACGTGGAATTATTTAAAAAATATTTTTTTTTTGCCATAGATCTGATTCAATGTGTGGACCTTCCAAATAGCAATGAAGGGTAATCCAATCATTTATATTTTTTCTGTCAGGGTTCTCAGAAAGATTAGCCGAGAAGAACAATGCTATTGACAAAATCATCAATAGGTAAAGAAGTGTAAGGTTGTTTCTTTTCCTAAAATGCAGATTAAAATATATTTAGTCTCCATGTGATGTACACAGAGTTGTTTATAATATGGGTCAGTTTTCTTGACCAGGAGTGGTGTTGTTATAATGACTCTGTACTGAAACACCCAATCCCAATGTGAAAAGCTCTCCAGTATCATACAAAGCATAATGCTGTCATACAATTGCTTGTAGCAACGACAAAAAAAAATAATTCTAAATTCAGATTTTTTTATATATATATATTGTCTATCATAAACAGACTGTGAAATTTTGTAATTGCACCTACATTTATTTTTTATTTTCTCCATATTTGTGATTATAAACCAGTTTTCTATTTCATTGTGTAATTATGCATAGCATTTTTATAGGTTTTTATATTGCTTTTTTTCTTTCTCTTCATTTCTTTTATAAAAGATTTCAGACAAATTTAGTGCTCAACTGTTGGATTATAGATGATACCTGTTTATACTTTATTACAGTTTCTAGTGTAACGTTTTTAAAAAATTTTGTCATTTTTGTATTTGTCAATTCTTCTGTTGTTTTTTTTTTTTTTTGTTTTTACCAAGTTCCACTAGTTATTTTCAAAGTAAATAATTTGTGTTTTGTTCAAATTAGGGTTACATTGCTAATATAACCAAAGACGTTTTGTTAGGCACACAGCAAGCCAAAGCCTTAAAATGTTAACATTTTTTTTTTAGTTATGTAAAGTAATATTCATTTATAGTTTTTTTTTTTTTTTGGGTTTGTTTTAAGATTGGTAGATTCTGAAACTAAAAGTTTGTGTTGAAGAATATGTTACATAGACCTGACTGCTTGTGATTTAAACACTTTTTTTGTGTGATGTTATTATTGTTAGCATCAGTAACAAGTAAAGTTTTTCAAGATGTTCTGTTCAAAGTTTAAAAAAATAAATAAATAATTATATATGTTTATTTAACTTTATTATTATTTTTTTTTTTAAATCATGTATCAATCTCTTAGCGTGCCTTACGTAATTTATGAATCATATTATGTATGTTTACAGATCTTTGTTTTATTTTTTATTTTAATTTTTTTTTCACATTTTTCCTATGCTTTCATGTTCAAAATTTATTGCAGTATTTACATTACAAATTGTTGATGATGGGAAAAAAAACTAAACAAGTAAATTTAAGAGATATAAGATACACTTTAATTTTATGTGGTGCCATTGACTTGGAAGTATAATAGAAAGCATGTTATATGGTGATTACATCAGTTAAAACTTGAAATGACTTAAGAAACTATTGGCATTATTATTTTGTTTTGTTTTGTTGTTTTTTTCCCCCATTTTGTACAAGTTTTGCTTAAAATAATTCTATTTTTTCTGATGGTGCTTATGTTATTCATTTTTTTTTTTTTTGTTACTGAAGATTTCTTTATAATTAAAATGGACACGATGTTCAAATGTTAATTGCCATAATTTATAGATGTCCAATTTGTTCATGATTTATAAAGTAATTTGAATATTGATTACTTGTTGAATTATGTATTTAGGGCTTTATTTTATTGATCCTTATGTACATTCAAAGGTTATTATTATTTTTTATTTAATTTCTAAAAACAATATGACATAATGCGTTAAACAGTTTGAAATGTTTCTTTTCATGTCAGTGGTGTCTTAAGGCACCTTAAACATTCATCCCCCGACCACCCCACAACCCATCGTGATACATTTAAAAGATCTATTTTTATGCATCATTGGACTCCTGATTTTTTTGTTGCTGTTGTTTCAGTGCATATGGTGGTAATATTTTGTTCATGGTTTGCAATGTCATGGTCATTTTTATTTCTCGCTCCTCCTCTAAGCTGTGATGGTTGTCCCTTACCCCTCAATCACTTCTACACTGCATAAAATATTTCAGTTTTGTTGATGGATGAAATTTACTGCGATAAATATTTGGGTATAGCCATGTACATGCTTGGCTTATATTGAAAAAAAAAATTATAATTTTTGTAAATGTCTAATTTTTTTTTATTTATAATCATTGTTTGTATGGTTCAAAATAAGTTTTATAATCAAATTGCTAATTAATAAAACATATCACTTATATTAAAAAAAAAACATTGTCGTAGTTGTATTATATGCTAGTTTTATTCAGGGTCAAAAGTGTGATGTATGACAATATTTGAACTGTTTTACAAATTATTTTGACAACTGCTATCTGCAGCCTACATTTAGTTATATATATTATTAAGCATGACAGTTGATGTTTGAATTTTTCTGTGCTAAATATGCCCTTGTCCAAGGTTGCTATTTCTGGCTTCCTAGTCTCATCATCAGACATATATTATGTGATTATCCAATATTAGAATCTATGGTATCTGCTTTTTTTTTGGTTACTTAAACCTTTGATAGAGGGCTTTGTTTAAAAATATATTTTTTTATACATGTATTTCTGAGAAGTTTATTTCTGTAAAATTTGAAAATGTTTTTTTCTTTCTTTGAAGACATTAATTAAGCAGATGGTACTGTATTGTTGCATAACAAGCTTTCGTAATATTTCAGAATTTAGTAGCTGAACTAGTGGGAAAAGTCTTCCTGGTTTTCTTGATGTCTGACAGCACTATTTTGTTTGAAAGAGAATGAATTTGAAGAACTTCCTGCATTTAGTTAAGATTGATGATCGTACAGTTGTTGTTTTTTTTTTGTTTTTTTTTACAATTAATGCTAACGGAAAGAGTAGTATGAAAAAGAATTTGAATGTACATACAATAAACATCCTCTTGTTCCAATTTATTCCAGTAAAAAAAAATTAATCTCAGTGACGTATAATCAGTATCACACTGTTGCCAGACTTTTTGAAACTCGTGCTAAATTATTATACCTGAACGAGTTTTATTCTACTAATTAAAGGAAGTAATGACTAAACATTTTTGTTATCTTCTTGAAATATAATTTCAGTACTTCTTGCGTGAGCTTATTGTCAATGAGACATTAAGTTCTTCAGATGAATAATACTTTATAATAGCCAGCAAGTTTACGTTTGAGACATCACCAGTTTTTTTGTTTTTGTTAGGCAGAAGTCAAAACGTGGTCATGGCTTCCGGTTTATTTTGTTGTAAATTTTTTATTTTGTTGTTCATAATTTGAATTTGAAAGTTTAAAATATTACCCATGAGTCTTTTTTTGTTTTCTAGCTTCGCTTATATATATATATAATATAATATAATAAATTAGATGCAGTCTTCGAAGAACCTGTGTTGATGCACCAACCAAAATGTTTCACCATATCCTTTTTTGACCATATATATATATATATTTATAAATTAATATTAATATTTCATTTTCTTCTTTCTAACCATCACCCCCAAGAAATGTTGAAATACACTTTGTTTATTGAAACTGTACATAGCAGATCTCTTTGTATATTTCTCAATATGTACTTCTTTTCTGCCTTTATTATTTTTTTTTTTTTAACTCAAGAGTTCAACATTGAGACATATATGATATATATATATTTGCCGTTGGTATCTTCAAAAACAAAGAGATAGACAAAATACTATGTCTTTAAAGGGAGCCAATCATTGATTTGAATATATACATAATATTTATATATATATTATAACCTGTAATAACAGTTTACCATCAGATTCAGAAGTGTTAATTTTTTTGTATTGTTTTCTAATTGTTCTTCGGTAAGGGTTTGGCTGGGGACAAGAATGGTTAATTTTAACTGTGTAAATGTGTTTATAATGTAATTGCGTTTGCTAAGAATACTTCCTACAGAAATGATACAGCAAAAAATTTTAGAAATTAATACTTCTGTAACTTTATAAAAAATTCCCATAACTCCTAGCAAAAAAAAAAATCAACATTACAATTACATTCAAGAAGTTGGAAGGCGTTAGACCTTTATTGCTTAATAAATTCCTTTGAAAATATTTTTTTTAAATTGTACAGATGTATGCGAACAGTGCCGTAGCGGGCTTAACTCGCGCCCGAGGTACAATGACTTAATACCTTTTTAGCGCCCCGCCCCCCATTCGGCAAACATATAATATGTAAAATATACCATTACACGCCCGGGCCATGATGCCCCCCCCCCCATCTTGCCCACCCCTCGCTACGCCTCTGATGTGAACTACGGTACTTGCTAATTGTTACTCTTCATTTTGAAATGCTAGTGGGAATCCCCGCCAATTCGACAAGCAAGAAATGTGTTCCCTCCCTAGAAGGTAGAAAAAAAAATTAATACAAATGTGTTACATTGGCTACACCACGGAATACAAATTGTACAGAATGCGCATAGGCCAAGTTCCGCTGGACTGTCTAAATCCAGCCCACCACTCGTTTCTAGCACTAGCTTGTGTCATACGAGATCTGCATTGCCCACCCACGGTATATTGTGTATCCATTATGTATGTGTGATACACTATTAGAATTGAAATACAGTAGATTCCGCTTAATTGGGACAGCCGCTTATTTGGGACAAATCTCAAAGAAACCAAACCAAGAAGCCAATAGTAAATTTGTATGTTTAATTGGGACAAAAAGCCTCGGTCCCGATGTTGGCTTTCTTTTCGTCATTCGGTTAAATGACTTTTTAAAAGGCGGTGCGCTTTCTGTATGAATGTGCTCTGTGGGTTCCTCCCATTTTTTTTTTATCATCAATGAATTCCCCCCACCCCCCTATCAGCTATGCCATTTTAAACTGAGAAATTAATAAAAGAAAAAGTCCCTGAAAGTGGGTACTACAAACTGACTCAAAATCGTGGTTTTGCTTCACTATTTGGATAGTTTTAACTTAATGATTTCTCTACATAAAACTTATCAAATCTCAAAAATAGTTTTACCATTTTAAAGTATTTTGTAAGTCCTACAATAATATGTAATTTTAATTACGTTGATTTAAAACAAAAGGTTGTATCTTTTAAATGAATATCATCACCGAAGACACTTTTTACCGGCCGACGCGCGATCTAATTTGACCATCCCATTTTTTTAATCTCCGTGCGCTCCCGGGTAATTCGTCCGACAGTAATGCCAAATATATCAATGTGTGCGAAAATGAATGCTCTTTACAGCCATACTAAACATTTAATTAAATTTTATTACAAAATATTTTTAATATTTAAGATGAAAGGTTTACCTTTTGAATTCTGTAAACCATCAATGGAACGGTTTTTGCAGTGCCCTTCTTTCATCCATACCATAGCCGAAAATACAATGGCCATGGAGGCACAACAAGAAACTTAGTTATGTGACTGGAACTCGCTGGGAGTCGAACATGTAACCCACGGTATGCAGGTCGTGCTGTGGCATAAATATCTTGGTCGCGACCAAAGCGCCAAACAATTAAAATCGCCCCTTCCCTCGTAAAGGGTCAATTTTTTAGGTTTTGTAGTGCCCTTCTTTCAGCACCACGACAACATATAATGCAACCTCGGGTATCTCCATGGTAATCTGGCTACTATATTAAAACGTAGTTTCGGTGCTTTCACCCCTTTTCCATTGCAAAGTTTAAGATATGCAACAAGAATTTAACCTTCAATAGTACCGTGATATATCTTTGCAGTACATATATTATATATATTACTGTACGATAATCATAAATAGCGGTACACAATTTGTTTAGTTTCATTTCTCAGCCACGATCCATCATTTTGAACATTCAAAAATAGCCACTGCTAAACGAAATAGTTGACTCCTGGGAAACTTCATCTGTCTCCCACCCAGTGGCGTCACTAGGGTTGGTGTCACCCGGTGCGGTAACTCATGGTGTCACCCCTCTCATGACACCCCATAGACATACAGCATTCTTAGCAAAATTTATAAATAAATTGACAACGACAATAGAAGAATAAATAATTGATATCTATAGGTCAGTGCAAGTATACCAATAATTTTATTAAAATAATTATTAATAAAAAGTACGCAGTGTCTGTTAATAATCGAGATATTTTTATATTTGGCATTATTTTTTTTCGAAGCCTTATAAAGTCATTGCTGTTTATAATCGGAGATATTTTTATTTATTTTTAAAAATTAAATACGGCTTTGAATTATTTTAAATTACAAAATAAGAATATAGGCCTAAAACTATTTTGCATTTTGGTGTCACCAGGCCCGTAGCCAGGAATATTGGATTGGGGGGGGGGGGGGCGAAGACATTTTCGGGGGGGCGAAGAAATTTTTTTCGGGGGGAGGGGTGCCGAAGAAATTATCGTGGCAGATCTAGACAACTTGGACGGGGGTGGGGGGGCAAAACATTGACCCCGCGGAGGGGGGGGGCAAAACTGTTTTCATTGTTGAAAATTGGCCTTAGAACAAAAAATATTTCGATAATTTAATGATGTATTACCTAAACTTGCGATAACGGGGGGAGGGCATGGGCCCCCCGGCCCCTCACCCTAAATCCGCCCCTGGTGGGGTAGAAGAAATGTTCGGGGGGGGGGGGCGAAAATGTAGGCGCGAAACGCCGAAAGCTTGCGAACGGAGAGGAGGGGTTTGGGGAGGGGATCTCAGTGAGTCCCCTCCCCAAGAAATTTTTTGCAGTTCCATATTTGGAATGGTGCATTTTAGTACCGATTGTTTAGCTATTAATTAGAAATATATAATTTTAACTACGTTTCAATAATGCATGGCATGTTGCAGTTTTGTTAAAAATAATTTAAATAGTAAAGAGTTTTAATGATAAAAATGTATTGAGGCTGAGCAATTTCTGATTCCTTTTATAAATATATTGACCAATAGTTCTGCTACACAATTGTTACATAATAGATACCTGATCTATATTATTATACTGTTTTTTTAACGTACAACCCGGGAAGAACGACAAAGATGCATGAATAAAGCTTAGCTATTTGTGTGATATTTCTTATAAAATATTGAAAACAAAAAACAGATCTATCAACAAAAACAGTCGCAATTATTCAATTTAAAATAAAATTAATTCTGCTAAAAAGTAAATTTGCAAATTAAATAACATCACTCAGAAATCACGGAGTTTGTACTTTATTATTTTATTATACATATGTATAAAAATGAAGTCAGAAGCCAATGTTATTTTATTAACTTATTTAAGTTGCTAGTTGTCCTCAGAAGATACAATATATAAAACTATTACAAGGTTGCGAACAGGCCCATCGACAGAAATTTCGGGCCCATGGGCTGATATTAATATTTTTAAAAGTTGATTGGCCAGCTCAGTCCGGGTCCCAAAAACTCGCCGGGTCCCTGGGCATTGGCCCCCCTGCCCCCCCCCACTCGTCGGCACTTGTTGCGAACTTATATTATTATACGTTTCAAATTTGCAAACTTCGTGGTTTAGCCAGCCCCGTAGCCAAGGGGGCACTGGAGGGGCGTGCCTCCCCCCGCTAGGTGTGGAGTGCCCCCCCACTTAAAAAAGAAGAAAAAGAGGAAAAAATAAAAAAAAAAGTAAAGGTACCCCCTTGCTGGGTATTGGTGCCTCCCTGCTTACTTTGACCTGGCTATGGGCCTAGGTTTAGCACTGAATTTACCTAAAAATGCTTCAGCATTTAGATTGTCTGTTAAATCTTTTTCAAATGCAAGCAGGAAAAGATTGCTTAGACGCTGTTGTAACATTGATCTGTGATATGGGGTGAGCATTCGTATGAGTGTTGAGAAACTGCTCTTTCACACGGCTGTTGAAGCACCAAATGCCAATGCTGCCCAAAATACACAGAAGTGAACTTCAATAAGATTCAATCTTTTATGCCCAAAAATTAGATAAGCTATATATGTAAGTATATATAAATAGCCTGAATGATTGCCAAAATATAAACTTTTAAGTTTTTATTATTATTGATTTATTAAACAAAATGATTGATGTTTTATAGCCGTTATTATTAAAATTTTGTCAAAAAACTCAAATCATGCACGGGGGGGGGGGGGCTCAGGTCATGCACGGGGGGGCTCAGCCCCCTCTAGCCCCCCCTCTGGCTACGGGCCTGGGTGTCACCCCTTGTGAAGGTGTCACCCGGTGCGGTCCGCACCCCCCTAGTGACGCCACTGCTCCCACCCATTATCCACCATCTTCAGCTACAAGGTCATTCTAAAGCAAACTATGAAAAAGCAACAAGAGGGCTACAACCAGGAATTCTAGGGTACATGACAAATTGTGTCAACGGGCTCCCCTCGATCTTTCCCCCAATAAATTGATGCAAAATGATTTTAAAAAAAACAACACATTTCTAGATGGACGAAGGCTTGTCCCGTGACAGATGTTCGGGTTGCTCCTCCACACCAGTGGCATATTGAAGAGGGGGGAGAGTCATCATTCCTCGGGCGCTACTCACAAAGGGGCGCCAAATGGCATATTTTACATATTATACGGTTTTCGAATGGGGGAGCGCTAAAAAAGGTATTTTGCCCCGTGCGCAAGTTAAGCTTGCTACGCCACTGCTCCACACACACCCTCCCTCGCGGGGGCCCTATGGCGACAAATGTTTATTTTTACCTCCCTTATGGTGGTCTTGGCCTTGAATCAAGGCCCTTGATCCATATCCACGATCAACGTAGCCACCTTGTGTATTTAGTAACTTTATCTTAGTCAATGAATTCGGCACTACTAAATGTTGGCTTTTTTAGTTCAATATCTGCTGTTTCAAATCCAAAATTTATTAACTGATTACCTATGGAATGGGTTACGGCAACCAGATTGTTTTTTGAGATCAATCTGGGACGGAAAGAGGAGTGTCGCTTTAGAAATGTATTTTGTATTTTTTTTTAATGCATTTAGCTTTTACCTAGTGGCATCAACTGTCATAGTATGTCAGTGCTACGTATGGTCATCTTAATCTATAATAAAGGTCTTATGGCATACAAAGTTTTAGAAACGACCAATTAAGCTGGAAATGCAAAAGAATTATCTAATCTCCAACCAAAGAATTTGATTACGTATCGGACCTGCATAAAATATTAAAAATGGGATCATGAATCATAAGAAGATTGGATTCGCTGATTATATGCGTATTTTCAGCAATTATTTCTTGTACCATATAAAAAAAATCTGCATTGTAGATGTATTTTCATATAATCTTTAATACCATTTTATTAATAGAAATATCGAAAATAGTTATTGCAGAGTAACATAAAATCGTGATTTTTGCTGAGCGTAATACTATATAGCAATAATAGTATTTTAAATTAGGCTATAATTTAATGTATGATAATTTGCTCTATGACAGTATTTTCTATTGCTAGCACCGTAAAAAAATCTCGTCCATTCACGGATCATTATGGGCAGTCACGAGAGTTACAAGTTTGGATTTTAGTTTGGAAGCCATTTTGTTCTGTGCACTTTGTTCCCGCCTATGTTTACTTGTTTTGGGAAATAAAATAACATATACATTAACTTCTGATGTGCTACAAATGTTGTAACGATATTATTCTTGTTAATGGTCTATACTCTGAATTGTATATTTAACTAATAAGTAAGTGCCTTTGTGATGAATACATCTTTCTACACATTCACTTCGCTCTCAGTGCTTCCTCTTGCGCCGTGTCCTATTTTTAATGTTCATTCATTCAATTGTTCTGCCTAAATAATGTCAATGCCTCATGCGTTGTTGATAGACTTGAGCTTATTTGCAGAAATAGTACAAAAAAAAAAACAGTTTGAAATATTAAACGCAATTTATTTCTTAAAAAAAAATGAAATACACTGTGACTGTACGTTTGTTGACTTTTTTTCAAGTACGTCGGAACGTACTGCATAGGCATTCGTATTTGGCCGATAACTTATCAACTCATGACTTATTTTATGATGTGATTTCAGATAAGGTTCAGAGTGATAAGAAATTTATTTGTATTATCATTTCTATTCATTATTTGTTCTTTTTTTAAGGTACACTGAATGAAATGTGTCATTGTTAAATTCAGTAATGACAATATATAGCCAAAAATATAAACAAACATGACATAGGACTAGGCACTCAGGGCTAAAATATCATTTGCAGGATTGCACTAGTTAGGCATAAAATCGTTTTTCACTGATTTATTTAGGCCTATATGTCACTTCAAACTATATGATGGGCACAAATAAATGTGTATATAAAAAAAAATGCTTTTTTATTTTCATAATATAAGATGCTACAATGATTTTTGAATAATTAATTACTAATTACATAATTTTCACACTTTTGTTTTCAAAATTTTAGTCTATGGCTCTGGAGTCATCAATTGTACCATAAAGTAACTTTTACATTGGGTGTTTGAGGATAGAAATTAAAAAAAAAAAGTTTTTGTGGTGAAAATGACATTGACTACATTGTAAAAATAGTATTATACTTAAGTCTAATGAGAGTCTATTGAATCTGTATTAATTAATTTTTTCTACTCTTATTGGATCTCAGTATACTGACGTATATTTCCTGTAATTAAGAATTGGTTTATTTAAAATAAAAAAAAACAAAACAAAACATTCATCGGTCTGCTAGATGGTCATATGTTTATCTTTTGATCCTATATTGACCCCACTAATCACTAATGTGCCATCTTTTGTACTGCTCTTACACATATCCTTATCAACCATATCAGAGGCTGCTAGTTGCAATGGAATGTCACAGGGTAGTATTTGCCATTGTTCAGACTCAAAACCTCGGGGGGGGGGGTCACTAATGTCACTCTGGCTAAATTAAAGTGATCAGACCACCCCATTTCTCTCCCTTTTTTGTCTATGAATATATCAATGAAGTGTTTTTTTTACTTAATCTCATTCAATTAACTGGTAGTAAGTAGTAAAGTAAAGTTCCCTTAACCCTAACGGGCCATTGGGGCAGATGAAGTGTAGAATTCATCTGTTTCTATAACCTTGGCATATGAAGGGGTTATGTGGTTAGCACAACGTCCAGCCGCCTTTACTCCCCCAACTTAAAGTTAGGTACCCATTTAAAGCTGGGTGGACTTGGGGACTTTCACCAGGACCTGAAAAAATCCCAAGGTTCTCATTGAGATTCGAACCCGGGACCCTCCGGTCGACAGTCGAGCGCTCTACACCGCACAGTATTTTAAAAAAAAAACAGCTAAAAATTTTTTTTGTGTCAATGTTACTTATTTTAAGCTATCACTATTTAACTATTGTATAGTTATGAGCATATGACTAATTGAAAAATGAATATAATTGTGATAAAATCTTACTCTTTTTTTTTTTGTTTACCTGAAGAAGATATTAAGTGTTGAATTCCTACCTACATTGCCGATAAGGCTACACTAATCAGAATGGTGTATATTTAGCATATAAATAATAATACAAATACAAATCTCAACATGCAAGTAAAACTGCTTTCTGTTAGTTGTTTCAATGTTTCTTCAAGTAGTATAGTTAAAATATCTGTAAATTCTTTCCTTTGAACTTGATTTACTATTAGTTCAAAATATTTTTAGCGGCCCTTTTTCCTAATTCATTTGTTAACTAATATTGCTGTTCCATTTTTTTAAAGTCATTTTAAATATTTTATTTAATCCTTTTTTTTTTTCCCCAGGAAATCACAATGTTTTGGAAATTTAATCTTTTAACCTCATCTCACATTGATACATTGTTGGACAAAGAGGTAACTATTTCTTAAGTGATTTGAATTTCTCTTAGTTTAATTGATGTAAATGAAATATATTTTAAGAAGACCATGTTAAAAGTATTTCTGATCTAAACTTAACATCTTATTTACTTCATTAAAATTTTTAAAGTATTTTTTTTTCCTTCAAAGAATATCTATGCTTAATAGTGTCAGATCCTGCTCAATGTAGGGCATATAGACAGTGAAGGGGTGAGCAAGCTTTTTGAATTAGTGGGCCGCAGTTAGTTATTGATTTGACAAATGGGCCTAATATGAGAGCATAATGATGCAGTGTTTATATGAACTTAAATGTAAACGTGATTGATGTAAAATTACAGAGGGGTGCCTGATCAAGCAGCCAAATGAGCCATAATTGGCCTGCTAGCTGTTGTCAACCCACCCATAATATAGAGTAATATAGAGTTCTTAAATCATAAAGGCCTAGACTTGCATACCAGGTATTAATCACACACTGATGTTTAACATTCACCTAACTATTGGGAGAGACTAAACATAGTCTGTTTCACATCGCTTTTATGCATCTATGAATTGTGAAAAATTACACTTATAGAGGTCATGACGAATTGAGAAATGGAGGAAAAAATGTTTGATTAGAACCCTGTAAAGAGTAATTTAAGTTTATTAGTTTCTTTCTCTCTTTAATTATTTGGCAATGCATTAAAAAAAATATAGAAATAAAATATTTACAAAGCAGGATTGAGGATAAAAAAAATTATGCAATAGCCAGGGAAAACTAATTATTTTCATGTACATTACATTTTTTTTTTAAAGGATGTTACTCTTCGAGAATTAATGGATGAAGATGACATTCTTCAGGAATGCAAAGCTCAGAATAGGAAATTGGTGGAATTGTGAGTAATGTGGTGATTAATTATTAAATTTTTTTTGTTCAGCCTTTTTTTTTTTAATGTGTTTGTGTGTGATTCCTATTTTCATTTCTTTGTTACAGCCTCAGTCAGCAGGAAAATATGGAAGAAATGGTAAAATTAATTACTGTAGATCCACCGTTAGATGTTGATGAAAAAATAAGATTTAAGTAAGTATAAAGCTCAGATTATTCTTACTAAAAGATTCACCGATTTCCATTGTTAAGAAATAAAAACTATATTAAAGTGAAAGCAAATATTTTAAAAATATCTTCACGATGCATACAAAAATATATATTTAGGAAAAATGAATGCCAGAAAAAAATTTTTATGAAATTTATTTGCTTTCACATCACGCCATCTTAGAAAAAGTAGAAAGGTTTGAGGCTTTTCGTTGTATCCTTTGTTTAAGAGATATTATTTTCTGGACAGATATCCCAACACAGCATGCGAGCTGCTGACCTCCGATGTCACACAGATAAATGACAAGCTTGCTGGTGATGAAGGACTTGTTGACAAACTTTATTCCTTTCTCGAGGGAGAAAAACCTCTCAACCCTCTCTTGGCCTCTTTTTTCAGCAAAGTCATGGGGCTCTTGATAACAAGAAAGAGTGACATGGTAAATAAAATTTTAGTTATAGCTCTGATCTCTTTCACCTGCTCATTATGTTTCTAGACAAATTCTGCGCTTCTAATTATATTTAAATTTAATGAACTGTGCTCTCTTAATTATTTTACATCTTTTTCCCTTGAAGAGGCGCATGCAGCTGATATGGGGCCTCTAGGTTTGGGTGATGGGGCCCCTAAGTATATGTCCGAAGAGACGCATACAACTAATATGGAGCCTCTAGATTTGGTGACTGGGTCCCAAGTATATTTCTGAAGAGGCGCATGCCTAGAGAGCCATTAAAGCCACCTATTTTTTTTTAATTGACATTTTAATTTAAATATTAAAACAAAAAAAACTGTGAAATAAATAAACACTGCAAAAGTATTAACATCAGAAACACACAAAAGGACAAAATAGGATATTGCAAAGTAAATCATTAACACTTTCCCCTTTTTTGTTGCTAATTCACATGTATATGCGAGGAAGATCGAACCCGCCACTCTAAAGATGCTGCGACACTGGTAGTGTACTAACCACTTAGCTACTCAGTCTTATGAATATGTGTTTTTTTATGGATTAACTACGCACTTACCAAAAAGCACTTTGATTGGCTGATATTAAACACATTTTGATTGGCTGATGTACGAATAGCCAAAACCTTGCTTTTACACTATTTGCACATGTGTGAATAGCTACTCCCTTAAATAAAGTTCAGACCTATTTTTTACTTCTAAAATTGGTGGATATTTTCATAATTTAATATTCATAATTAATGGCACATTTATAAAAACTAAACAGATTCGTATTATATCCAGATATTAGCTTGGTTCATTTTAATATAGTTTAATTTAGATAATTGCAATGTTTGAAAGTCTATAAACTGATGGGATGCTTCAACTAGTTCCTGTCAATCCTCATGTAATGTCAGCATTTAGAAAATATCTTTGACCAATTTCATTTACAATTTTGTCAAATATGCCTCAAATTATGTCATTGGTTTTTCTGCTATAAAATAAAGTGAATGCCCTTTATCTCTTCTGCATAAAGTTTTATAATCTCCCGACAAGATTATTAGTTTAAAATTTTCTTTTTTTTAAATTATAGATCTTTGAATATTTAAAAGCAAAGAGTGACTTTGTGGGTAGTCTGTTGCATCACATAGGGACCTCTGCTGTCATGGACCTGCTGCTCAGACTTATCACTTGTATTGAGTCGTCAGAAACACGGAGAGCTGTGATTGAGGTATATAATAATAATAAAATACATTTAACTCTCTGAGAAAAAATGAGCATTTTCTGTGTATAAGAGGCTGACTATATAAATAGACTTATTTTTGACGTTTCAATTAAATAAATTTTTCTTATTTATTTATTTTTTTTCTCTAGTGGTTGAATGAACAGAAAATTGTTGAAAAACTAGTGGATTCAATTGTGGCATCTAAAGATGAGGATGTAAGTTTATTTGTTTTTTTATGGGATTAGTGCACATTTTGCCCATATTCACTGCTTTGATTTGAATCTTACACATTTCAGATTCATTGTAATGCAGCCCAGTCTTTATGTGACATTGTACGATTAGGTCGTGAACAGTTCATTCAGCAACAAGATTCTTCAGATCCAGATCCACTTTTGGTTACCATGGAATTGTGAGCTCATAATTTTAATTTTTTTTTTACTATTACTCCATGATTTTTAAGTGTTGTGATGAAATGGTTGTATCAGAGTATTGTGTAACCTAAATTTAGCCAATTTGGTATTTTTTCATATTATTTTTTTTTGCTTTTCAGGCTTAAAATATGGGTGTCATTTTTAAATATATTTTATACCTGTATGAGAAAATAATTGAAAATTTTTTCTTAATGAAATGAATATATTTTATTGTTAATAACTTATAATTATAAAAAAAAAACAATTATACACCTTTCCTTTAGGGAAGCAACTGTTTCTAAACTTCTGTCAAATATGTTCAACTCTGACAAAAATGAATCTGTCTTGGTAAATGGTCTGTGTGTAATTCACACATTGTTGGAAGTGAGACGGCAAGGGTATGTTTGGCTAAGTATTAAAACCTATGTTCATGTTAAGTTGCTGATGACATGCCATCTCATCTGGCAGAGTGTGTCTTAGATTGCATAAGATGAACTTTCTGTAAACATCAAACCAGGACAATTTTTTTTTTATTTTTTGTGTTGCGTAGGGTGGATCAAGCAGAACAACTTTCAAATGGAGATCATGATAGATTTTCACTGGGCATAAATAATGTTATATCAGCCATCATTCCAAGATTAAAAGATTTTCATGAGCTCCTTGAGAATCCCCCCAAGGTAATTGTCATCACACAAGCAATGTTCCCTCTAAGGTGTGATATGAAGTGAGCGAAAAAAAATTTGTATCTCAGCGACATTTTGTTTTGAGGCCTAAATTTGTGAGCGATTTAAGCGATGGCATCCGTCACAGTGAGCGATCGTACGTATAGTATGAGTGACGCTCTGAATTAGTTTGAGCGATCGCTCACATGCTCAGCTTAGAGGGAACATTGCCTACAAGCAAACTGTATAAAATTAATTCAAACTGTTTCCATGTAGTTTATTGCCATTAATTCTTCCTAAAATATAAAATAATATAATTATATGATTTGTATTTCATTTTGTAAAATCATTTTGCCTATTTCAGCAAAGGTACAGTTCAATGCCCACATCTGTTCGTGTATTAGAACCACCTTTGGGGAACACAAGGTTGCAGGTCGCCAAGCTAGTAACAGCATTGGTTGGTTCAAACATGCATGAAGTAAATGTGGAGTTGGCATCTTTAGGAACTATTCAAACTCTTCTCGTAAGCAGTAAAAAAATAAATTTTGGGGGTCCCAATTAACATTTAGAAACAAATTTTTTAAATTGGTGCTTAATTAAGCATTATATCACTTCACTTAGTTAAGTTAAACCTGAAATAGAGATGAATCACGCCAAGTCTACATGAGATGATTTTGTTTTTTGAATTAAACACATTAAATCAAGAGTTTTTTTACATGACTAAGCTTGTGATTTGTTGTTGTGGCAATTATTCTTGTTTTTTTTTTCTCTTGTTGTCTTTAGAATCTGTACTTTAAATATGAATGGAATAACTTTCTACACACTCAACTGGAACAGTGCCTTCTCATAATACTTAATAATAACCCCATAGAAGTGGATGGTAAACATGAACATCCACTTTTAATACAGGTAAATATAAAGATAATAGAAGGTTTTACATTCTAAAAATTAGTGTAATCATCTGAATCATTGTCATTTTTTTTCATCCTTTACTTAACAATTTTTCACTTAAAATTTTTATTTTTTCAGTTATTTAAAGACTTTAATTTAATTCAGCGACTCTTAAATGAGTGGGAAGCTAATGACCAACAGCAGTAAGTTTTTTTTTCAAAGAATTATTTCTACCTGTAAATAAGTAATTGACCTATAAATGCCAATCGATCTTAAGGATTCGATATTCAAATGGCATATCCAAAGCTCTTTCTAGATTAGTATCTTTACATGTTTAGCTTGTATCTCAACTTAGAATTAAAAATAGTAACATGAAATAAATTATTCCTATTTCAGAAATGCACCATCAGGAAAAAGACGAGGTTTTATGGGGCATTTAACAAAAATGGCCAATTCAATAGCTGCTTTGGTTGAAAAAGGTGACTCCAACAGCATGGTTAAAGACCAGTTTAATGGTGAGGAACATTTTGTGCGACCTTTTATTGATGTGTTTATTTATTGACAAAATACTTAGTTTGCAATTTTGGTACCTTTGTACAAGTATCAGTAAACACAAAACCTTTACTTCACATGTTTAAAAATGTTCCACATTTCTCAGGAGTTTCAAGTGATGTTAGAGAAAAATGGGATGCATTTGTTTCTGGAGCATTAGCTGAAGTCAACAAGAGGAATACCATAGAATTGGTTAGTAAGAAACAAATATCAATAGCTATGATCCAATCTGTGTAGATAGCAACACATTTGATGTTTAGATTGTTGACTGAATACTTGTACTAGGACAGATGGCCAAGTGGCTTAGAAGCTTGGCTGTCAACTGGGTTCTCTCCTCTGTGTGAACCAAGGAAATTGGTCAGGTCCTAGTGAAAGTCGGTTAATGCCCAAGTCCACCCAGCTTTAATTGGGCACCTGACTTAAGTTAGGGAAGCCTGGGGGGTTGTGCTAACCACACAATCCTTTTATGTATAGAGGTTACTGAAACATGAATTCTACACTCCATCTGGCCCGATGGCCCTTTAGGGTTAAGGGAACTTTACTTGTATTATAAGTCTAACTGATGGCAGGGTGGTGTAGAGTGCTTGACTGTCAACTTAAAGGTCCCTGGTTTAATCCTTGCTGAGAACCAAATTTCCAGGTCCTGGTGAAATTTGTTAGAACCTCCTTTAAGTCCACCCATCTTTAAATGGGTGCCTGTCCTAAGTTGGGGAAGTATAGGGGGCTAGTTGTTGTGCTAACCAGACAGTTTTTTCTATATCCTGTGACAACAGATAAATTCTATTTTTCATCTTCCCCGATTTTCTTTTTCCCACTTGTTTAATAGAGACATTTCTGTAAACTGATGATCTTCTTTTTGTAAATGACAGATGAGAGGACATACTCTTCCTTCCAGTAGTGAAGATGACGATGCTGATTTCAAAGATCTTCCTTTTCCGCAAGACACTGCAATGCAACAGGTGAGTGAAGCTGTTCTAAAAATAATTGTTGGAAGTTTGTGAGTCTTATATAGATTCTGTTTATCTATTAAATTTTTTATTTAATTTTTTTTATGAGCATTTAAAATAATTTTTTTTATTTTTGGAAAACTTTTTTTTTTATTGTTGCTTTGCTTATTTAAAGACAAAATGGAAAATTTAAACTTGAAATCTGAAACTTAACAGTGAAAATTTTTTCGAGTAGTTGTTCATCCAATTATAAGACCTCTGTAATGAAATGACGCGCCTGGGTGCCCCTCCCTATTTTCCCAGGCTTTCTCGGACTATCAGTTGCAGCAGATGACTAGCAACTTTATTGATCAGTTTGGCTTCAATGATGAAGAGTTTGCTGAGCAAGATGAAAAGATAGAGTAAGTTTTTCAAAATGAGTACAGTGAGTTAAAACAAGTAGTGCACCTTTAATCCTTCTCCGTAGAGCATAAATCATATGGTATAGTCTGTCTTAAATCATTTGAAATAAATGACAGATGAATGATAACCTCAGTCAGCTCTTTAATCTGCTGTTCCAGATTATTTATATTGTCTAAGTGTAACTTAAAATATCAGTTAATAATTTTCAAGTCTTCTGAAGATCAGATAAAAATTTTCATCAGATAGCCAATTATCAGATTATTGTCTCATAATAACTCCAAAGTCTTTAAAGTGCAATTAGACATTGTCAGATATCGTTACATAATACACCAAAAAGTTTTAAAGTGCCGTATGCCCTTAGAATATAAAAAAAAAGCTATAGCCAGTTATATTATTCCACAGGGCGTCTTTTACTAATAGGATCTCCAGCATAGATGCTGATATTCAAGGTGCTGATGCCAATGTGAGTCATTAGTTTTAGCACAGTAAGATGAGAAACTAGGGAATTAGGACGGGCATCCCAGAGGCTCTTTTATAGTTTGATTTTTTCATTTTGTTTATATTGTTGTATGGTTGTAGAGAAATATTGTTTTGGTGTGGTGAAAACTAACAAAATGTTGTCAACACATTTATTATCTTTCATTACGATATTATTTGCAGCAAGCTAATGCACCATTATTTGAACAAGTCTGCAATGAGAAAATCCATCAGTTTGATAATGAGGACAGCGATGAGGATATATGGGAGGAAAAGGCCATCACTTTCGATAAAAGCCTTCAAGGACGATCAGAGTAAGGCTTAGCCATTCTTTTTGTTTGAGAGTATCAGAAAGTGTCTCATTCATAGATTAATTTTTTAAAAGAAATGATATATTTCAATGATTATCCTTTTCTCAGGCGTTTATCAGCTGCTACTGCTAAATGTAACAGCAGTGATGAAGACAGTACGGATAGTGGCGAAGAGTTAGACTCTCCTGTTAAAATTTTGCAGCAGCCAACAGAAGGGATGGATGTAGATAGTGCTGAAAGTAAGATTATCAAGGAACCTATCCTTTAAACACTTGATGAAACTATATATCAAGCTTAATGTATCTACAAAGCTATTTGTTTTGTAACTTAACTATTATGTTGAATTTTCTTCCGGTCTTGCAAGATCAAAATAGTGTTTAGCTTGATGCGCTAAATTTAACACAAAATAGTTTACTTTAGGTTTTTGGTCCTGAACAATATGAGTTAAAAATATTGGACGATTTCAGTTTTTCAAGTTTTTTTTCCTCCCATCTATTTTCACTAATATTTATGTATTTACAGGCTTACCCCTCTTAAGTATCAATCTGTGACAAGAAATGTCACGCCAGAATGAAATAGCCTTAATCGGGTTTTTTTCAAGTTATATTAGCTAACCTTACTACTGAATTGTTTTCCCCCATTAATACTAAAATGTATATTATGTATGTCGACTCATGGTTCAGTCATGTCACTCTGGTATTGAAATTTCACTTCCCATTTAAATATCCATGTAGTTCCAGTTATTAAGCTTTGATGAATTCATAAAAAAACCATAATAAATTGAGGGAAAAAATAATGCTAAATAGGGGTATGCCTGTATTGACAAGTTTTTTTCAAGTCGATTTTCTCCAGCTATTGTTGCTTGCATTAAAGTTAACTTTGTCCACTATTTAGATGCTTGGTCAGTGGACTCCAGTTCCCATTCTGAGCATACAGCAATGGACACAACCTCCTCACCATGGGAAAAGCCATCAGGGGGAGGTGCTACCTCGGTGCAGGAGGAAACTTGGGCCGATTTCAACAATATTCCCACCCAGTCAGAAGATAACTGGGCAGACTTCACGTCATTTAGTGATCTCCGTTCCTCGTAAGTGCAGCTAGGGAATTTCAATCCTTATGTTAAGTCGTTAAAATTTGTTTGGTGGCTGAAGCCCTCCCCCTCCTTTTTTTTTTTGTGCACGATAAATATTGGATGGTATTTTTTTTTAGATGTTTTGAGAATTATTTGTTTCCTTATTCTTCACTGTTTAGAACAGGCAATGGACCACGAAGTAGTTCACCTGTTGAGATGGACACAACAGAAACTTCCAGAGGCAGTGCTTATGGTGAGGTCATTTTTTATATTTCAAGCAGTCATTTAATGTTACATGTCACCAAAATTTACTGGATTTGAACATTTTATTAACAGTTTCAAATCATCTCTTTTAATGCATGGTGGTTTTATGGTGCTAAATTCGTTACCATTTAACATATCTTAATTAATAGACAATGTATAAAGCAGTCTGTTAATGAAACTTTTTTTGTGACACCTGTGACTCCATTCTAACAAAGTTATTCAGTATTGTAATTTTTTTCGCGTTTTCTTCGCTTATACATGTATAACATCGTCTAAAAAGTCGCTGTAACACATTTCTTACTTTCAGTCTTGTAAATGCCACTATTTTTTTTCCCAAATTAGAAATTTTTTTAAAAGTCTGCTTGAGCTCAGCATGCAAAATACAGCTGTCACATTTGAGAGATGAGCAGGGAAGGGAAGAGATTCCATGAAAGGATTTAAGCTTTTGGGCTGGCTAGGACTTTGTAATTTGCTATCATATTATTGTTAGGAACATACCAACCACATGAGGGAAAAAATTCACTAAGCTAGGTAGAGATGTCAATTTAAGTCAGGCAGGAAAAAATGCAATGTATTTACAATTACTGACAGTGTTGGATTGACCTTGAGAAAGATGATAAGGCAGCTTGGAGGGTTGATGGGGATAGATGGGAGAAACATCTATACTGCCCCATGTGAGGAAAACAATCTGTAAAGGGGTCGTTCCCTTAATATGCAACACTGAAGTGCTAAAAAAAAGCATTACATAGTAGGTGAATGTCTCCCAAGCCAGGTGCCAAAATTACAATTACGTTTACTAGACTAGTTGAGTGGGTGTGGAGGCGAATATTGTTTCACTGCGTTGACATTCCAGTATATTAATGTAAATGATTTTCTATTCAAATTGATGTTTCTAAGCAGTCATTTTGGTTTGTTGACCATTGTGAAAAACTAAATCTGCTGGGGAAAAAACTCTCAAATGGTATGAATATTTAGAGTAGTATGTCAATGCACAAAACAGATAAAATTTGCAAGTTCTCAATACCAGGCTTTCAGGCTTAAGGCCTCATCAGTATGACACAGATATATTTCATCCGGTATTTTGTCCCAATGAGCACTCTGGTTATACATGTTCAGTGGGTAATCTTCACATTACTTGATAATTTACATTATAGCCGTTGCCTATAATTTTTGATCTTTTAAAACTTTTTTTTTTTTTGGACTTGGGTAAATATACATTGTATCTTGGTGACTATTTTTACCCCTCTAGCTTGCTATGTAGTTATTTCTTTCATTGCATCACCTTAGAGATGATGTCCTAATTTCTCAGCTGTAGTTGACCTTTTGCTTCTTGGTAGATCTACCCCTTTTGGTTGTTTGTTCCCATGGCTTATCATTCACTACCTGTAGTATCTTGTCTATAAAAAGTTATCTGGCTCGTACAAGTCCTCAGTTGGCAATGTGTATCTATTAAATCCACTGGGATGTAGCATTTTAGTTTAATGTCAGAAAGATTAATTCAGCAGATTGAGATTAGCTCTTCTAATCATTTTGTTCTTATTGAATTTTTAAAATGCATTTTTGCTAAATGCAGCATTTAATATGTCTAAAAAGAAACTTTTTAAAAAAAATTATACAATAACCTGATTAGATAATAAATTATATTCAATTATATTTTTTTCTTTGATTAAAAAAATCTAATAATTATTGCACCTATTCATGTAAGCTTACATTTTTGTTAGCAATTTTAATATATTTCCATCAGTAGTCAAATTCAGTTTGACAGTGGTACATGTTATTTAACAAGGTTATGGGCTGTATTTTAATAAAAAAAAAAAATAACTGAATGGATAATAAATTACTTATAATTTTATTTATGAAATTTTTGTGTGTGTTTGCAAAGTGAAACCTGTGACAAATTGCAATCAGCAAGACTTGAAATTTTTTTTTTTCTAAATATTAATTTGCCAGTTATAACTTCAAACACAACTAACATGCTAACTGGTGGCCTACCAACATTTTCAATAGCTGGTGCTGTAACAGGTTTGTGTGCATTATATTATGTAAACAGTGTTGCAATACTATATTGTTATGTTTTCATACATTTTTGCTTCATAAAATTTTTTTTTTAGACCCTGTACTAAATTTTCTGATACTTTTTTTCCACTCAAAATTTTTATTTCTTTAAACTAATACTATTGATTTGAAGTGCTTGTGATGATAGTGGTTGTGGCAATAAAGAGTTTTTTTTTCCCAACTAATTTATTAGGTGTAACATCATCTGATCACAGCGAACTGCGTCTATCTAATGTTGAAGATGAAACTTGCATTCCGGACTCGACATCTCATAATCAAGAATTAGATGATAAGGGTCATGATTCAACAGCTGAAAACGGCGAACAGCCTCCGTTGCCTGATTCATCTCCGCCGCACCTCAGCACCACTCCCACTACCATGACATTGCTGACAGAGTCAGGAGCTCTAACAGATTCTCAGGTCACAAGGTATGGTTCATTTTAAAGCATTCAACGTTTGAAAACATTGGTGTTAACAATTAAGTTTTAATTGTTTTCATGCATTTGAGATTGAAATTTATTGTTGTAGTTCCTTTTAATTTCTTTTTATACAGATAAAAACTGATTAAAAAAATATTTTTGTTTGCATCTTATTGAGCAAATGGTAATACTGTATTTTTCTTAAAACTGAAGAATTTGTTAAAATAACTAGAATCCCCCCCCCCCCTCCATTTGTCCCCCCCACCCATGCCTTGTTATTGACCAAATTATATATTGAACTTGGTATTCGTTTAAACATCTATTGTTTTGTGCATACCCCTTTTTTTTATTAATGGTATTTCTGAAGATGGCAGAAGTAGAATTCTTTAAGATGTGTGTAATGGGTACAGGGTTTATAGTATGGTGAAAATATAAATTATACTTACGATATATTTTTTTTTATATTGAGGCTAGATTAACTGATCTTACTTTTCTTTTCAGCACATCTTGCGAAACAGTTCAGCTTGCACACACAAATGATCTGTCTACATCTGACATGGTCTCATCCCATGTCTCCTCAACTTTATCAGGGCAGAATAAAGAAGGCAGCAGTGTGGATGTAGCAGTTTCACTTTCTGCTGCTGCCTCAGCAGAATCACCTTCTTCTTCAACCAACTCCACCTCAGACAAAGGGGTTTCATCAGCACAGATTGATGGAAGACTCAGCCCAGATCCCCATAGGTAAATATTTATTTTCTTTTTTTTTCGCTTTAATTTCAGATTAAATATGTATTAGAAGCAGTGCTCTGCACTATTTATTTATTTTTTTTCTTTCTTTATTGAAAACATCAGTTAGCTATTATAGTCTGTTGTCACATTTCTAATTCCTATCACCTGATAATTGATAACAAGTGACTAACATTTACAATTTGTTACAAAAAAAAAAATTAGACCAAATGTAATGAAACCTGGCTCTGATGGTGGTGATTTAGGGGCTAATTTTAAGTAAGTTGATATTATTTGTCCATCTTGCAAATGAGTGTCATGCTTTTACACATGCTTTGGCTTGGTCTACCCAACCTATATATTCATGATGCAGTGGAATAAATATGAAGCCTCCTGATTCCCTTGTATGTTCATTCAATGTCTTATTATTACCTTATATTTAGTCATGTATCACATATTTAGTCATGTATCACATATTTAGTTGTATCACATATTTAGTCTTTTATCATATTCTAATGGGAGTTGGTCTTTTGTTTTATACATGTAGTTGCTTTGTATTTTTTTTTTAAAAGGAGTAGAAGAGTTATCTTTTGTCTTATGTCTAGATTATAGGTTTACTTTGTCTAGAGCTATGATTAGCTTCCAATCAAAGTCATTTACCTAGTTTAATTTGATCTGGGATAAGGTTATGAATTGTATATTACTGATTTGGAAAAGGCTAAATTAAATGTAACAACTTTCCATTGGAGACAAATTCTAAAATACTGATTTATTTTGTATCATGTTTATGCTGCTTTACTTGTGATAATATTGCTGTAGAAGCAGATAGTTTAAAAGGGACCAATACATTTGTTCTCTTGCTTTTGTTTTGTATGAACCCTCCACCCCTTCAAGTAGATATCGTATTATTTATTAGATATCCTATGATAGATATCAATTGTAAAATCTATTTTATGTGTTTGTTAATCTGTTTAGAAGTTTTTCATATCAGTGTCCAGTTAAGATTTCTTTTGTTCAATTTTTATTAGCCCACTCATGGTCACCTCACTTGATTATTAAAATAGGTAGTCCAAATCAATTTTCAAACTGACTTCCCAGTGAATTTTGTTTTGAAAAGAACCAGTAGTTCAAAGAATATGGGTACTAAATTTATCAGTAAATCACAGCTGATAGCTTATAAAAAGTCGCATTTTAAAATTTTCTTGAAAACCTTCAAAATTGTCCTTTATGGATGCCATTATCTGAAAAACTACAGTACATATGCGCTTCAAACTTGTTTCACATTCACTTTAATAACTCATAAACAGTACTCAATTTTTTCACTGCACTAAGTAACATCATTTTTTTGTCTTGAACAATGCTTTTTGTCAGATTTGTCAAGGGAACAAAATCACTAAAAATTACAATTTTGAAAAATTCACAAACAATTAACTGAATCACTATACAGAGATAATAATAATTTCCACATGAAGCATATTGTAAGCTGAATCGTTTAAGCTTGTGTTAAAATAATGAATACACTTATAATCCATTAAGCCATCATAGGGTTGACAAGTGAAGTTTTTAGCACATTTTCAGATATCAAGAAAATGTTTTAACATTTGGGGAAGCATATGTTTCAAGGTGCATTAGGACAAATAGTTGATGAATGATACTTTGTTTTTTTTAGAAAATATAACTAGAAAATTTATCTTCAGACTTTGAGAAAAAAGTCCTCTATTTGACAGAAAAAGAAGCATAATTACTATTATACAAATTATGCTTATTTAAAGAATGCTTTGATTTTCTCAAAAAATGGACAAAAAACTACTTGATGAGAATAAATTAGCAAATAAACTTTCATTTTTATTTGTGATTAAAAAAAAGCTATTCTGTCTATTAAACTATGCAGTAGTCGTAAAAACAAAATATTTCAACTGTCAGGAGAGCAGAACGAGGAGTGAAAATTAAGTAATTAATTGGGTGGGGGGCATTAGGATAGTAGGTTAGATACAGATCTCAACAGATAAAAGATATGGTTTTGGTAAGCGAAACTTATGGAGTTGAGGTGGGGTTGTTACAGAGTAGAGATGTGTTTTGAAACATAGCATTCAGTAAAGAGCTTAGAGTGTGGTAGGTACATCTGTGAATGTGATAGAGATTTTGTGAACCGCTAGTATAAAGACTATAGGGATAAGTGACTTGGTGTAAAAGTAGTTGCAGTTTAATGAGTCTTGAAATAAAGATGGTGTAGTGTTGTGAAGAATATTGATGATTTATAGAACCGTTTGGACATAATGGTAAAGATGTATAGAATACCACTAGGCCTATTTAAAATAACTAAGTTTGATAATCAGTTTTAAAACAATTTTTAACAGTTTTTACTTATTTTTACTTACCAATCAAGCGTAGGTCTATAAATTGTAATATATTAATTTTTTTAAAAATTGGGCGATCTATTCAGTTGGGGATGTTATGCTTCTCTAATTTCAACAAAATATATAACAATTTGGAGAAATAAAAAAAAGTATTATAAAAAAAAGTTTTATATTCAGTGTTTAATCATGTTACCCCCAAATTATTGATTGCTTATTGATATCAATTCAAAGACCATAGAATTCTGCACAACCTACTTTGATTTTCAAAGGATAGGATTTGAGGAAAAATGCTGCCAGCTGATTAAACAGGACCGGGTAAAATGCAAGAAAACATTTCTTCTAAAAATGCTGTATGGAGACATGCTTAAATCTTAACTTTTGTTATATTTTTAGAGCATTTTCGAAAAAAAAATGCTCTATTGTCCCCGTTTTGTCTGTCTGTCTGTCTGTCTGTCCGTCATCACCCTAGATCTCAACAACCATAAGTCCTAGACCTATGATGTATTTATCATTTTGTAGGTCTTGGCCTGCCATGTGTGCAGCAAAAGTTCATTTCGCGATCTGACCTCTGAGGGCCGTAAAAGGGAGCTTATAAAGTACCGTATTTTACTATATAAGCTATATTAACAATGGAGTGCCCTATATCTCAGCAACCATAAGTCCTAGACCCATGATGTACATATCATTTTGTAGGTCTTGGCCTGCCAAGTGTACATCAAAAGTCCATTTTGCAATCTGACCTCTCAGAGCCAAAATATAAGAGTTTCTTATATACCGTTTTTGCTTATATTTTAAATATAAATAATAAAAGCTAATCAAAGGGGTGTAATCATTATTTATTTTTGTAATAGTTATTCAACATGATTACTTCCTTCTCTAAATTTATCAAAATTCATGTGCGTGGAGGAATATTTATGGCTGTAACCTGGAAAAAAAAATATGGATTTCGTCCGGCGAAAATGCTCTAAAATGTCCTTTTTCCGAAACGGAAAAGACTTAAATTGCTTGTTTAAAATAAAAGAAATAAAAATTATCATATTATATCTATTATTTAATGCAGTTTAAATTTGGATATTTCAATAATAAATTGCAACAGTGTAAGAGAACAATGAACAGTGAATATTGTGTAAAATGACGTCAAGTGCTTTAAGCTTTTTTTTTTATACATGTATTGGTTTGTACTACCTATTAAAAGTATTTTTAAGGAACTATATTGTACTTACTTTTTTTCCCCTTAAAACCTATTTTATTTAATTTTTTTTTTTTTAAGAAATTCTAACTTCTTGTATACATTAATGATTCTTCTTAAATAATTTTTTTCCGTTGAGTTTTTGCTTTTGTGCCATTAAATTTATGCAAAATATGACATAACTGTATCCATCTTTTATTAGCAAATAATTTTATTGACCATTTTCTAATTTAACTAAAGTCACAACTTTCTATTAGAACTTCATGTACTATGATGTATTTGTTGCTATTGCAGTTTTTTGGCATCAGCTGGATTATTGAAGAAGAAATCGAGTCCTGTGGCGGCAGCATGTCCAACTCGGCCGTCGACTGAAGCTCACGGCAATGGACCAGTTTCCCCACCACCAGCAGCAATACCTTCTGCGGCACTATCTCCCACACCTCCGTCTTTGAGAGATGACCAGACTTCTGCCAGTCCAGAGCCAGACACTACAGAGTGCACTTTAACACAGGCGCAGAAAATTGAAAGAGCCAGGTGCGCATCTATTTCACATGCCTGACTTAGATTATTTTCTCCACTACTTAGCTATGCTAAATATCCATAATCATTTTAAACTTACAATGGTATCTTGAAAAAAGTTTTTCTAAAACATCTGTTTGGTTTTGTATGATTAGTTGATCTGAAAAAAAAAATAATACATATATTTGACCCAAATGCTGTTACTTCTGGCGCAAAAAATTGATCAGAAAACTTTACTTTGACAAATTCTCATTTCTTAATTCTATATTTCTGACCCTTAAATTATTCAACTAGTTAACATCTTGCAACCTTGAAAATCTACAGAAGCTGCTCTGTTATTTTATTTTATTTTAATTTGTAATAGCATTACACTATCATGTGGTTTTACATACAGTATAGCAAAATAAATTACTCAGTTTAACAAGATATAGTGATATAATAATGCACAAAGTCTTCAAAAAAACACCAAAATCCTGCATGATTTAATTGGTGTGCCTGACTTATAGTTGTGGAAGTTAAGGCAGCTGGGTGTTGTGCTAGCCACACAATCTCTTAATTTACTGTGGTTACAGAAAAATAGATGAATTCTACACATTTCTCCTTGAGAGGGGCTAAGGGAACTTTACTTACTACTTTAAAGTTGTCTAAATAATTGTTTTTTGTTTAGAAAAATGCATTGAAAATTATCTTAATAAAATAAAAATAAATAAAGTTAGGTAAGAATAATGCCAAACTGTATTGTATTATATTATTTATTTCTTCTTAAATACGGTACTTGAAAATTGATTTACATTCAGTATAATAAATTTCGGCCTAATTCTATTTCAGAGCACAAGCTAAAGAAGCTCAAGAAATGTATGATGCAGCTACTGTGGTGCACAATGGACCAGTTTGACCGTTATACTCACTCTGTATTTTTTACTGTCCTTAACCCCCCCCCTCCAGTTCCATGTCCCTGTTGTCTCTGATATGTTGTACATATGTTATAATATAATTAAATCAGGTCTGTCCCTCTTTTAGCAACAGACACACACACAATGATACTGGTATCTTCCAGTGTATTTTTTTTTTCCTAGGCACAAGCATATCTTGGAAATCTTTATGATAGCTTGAGTTTTTACTGGCTACAGACACAAGGTTAGCTAAGAGAGGGCCAGACACCCGCACAGGCGCTAAGGCAGGGGAGTTAGATCTGTGCATCCAACTCTCCCCCTAGACCAAATTCTGACACTACAGTGTTGTTGGGCGTGGCTGTTTGCTGTGTATGTTAGACCATTGGGTTGCTTGTTGTTGCGAATATATAATGTTTTTCAATGTGATTCTTAACTTATGCATTCATATAATGAGAGACTATTCTTAGAATAAACTGGTGAATTTTTAAGTTTTTCAATTTATTTTTTTTTTCCACTTTTTTTTTTAATATTTTGTTTTTAATATTTCACAGAATGAATTAATTATCCCACTGTATCTTTTTAATATTCCTTCATTCATTTTTTTTTTGGTTTCTGTTTTTTCTACTAACAGGAGATTCATTTCTTAATTCACCTTTTTATTTTATAAAAATTGTAATGGTGAATAATATTTTAACAGCTTTTAAAGCTAGGAAAAATTGAAGTGGCCAATGATTCAACCTTATCCATATTATATATACTTGCTCATTTTTTTTTTTTTAAAGAAATTGTAAAATGAAAATAAATCATTTACTCATTTGGATTGTAGAATAAATCTTTCTAAGACAAACACAGATTAAAAAAAAAAAGTCTGCTTAAATCAGATTTGAATTAATTATGGTTAGTGGTTATAAAATTAAAAAGTCGTAGTTTCACATCGGTGACATTTCTTGCCGAAAGCTCTGTAAAAAAAAATTTCTCTTTTAGCTTTTTCGAAGTTAACGTTTATAAAATGTTGCGAAAATTGAGTTGGCTTGACCAGTCTAAATGCAGTATTAAATGCTTACCTTCGGCCAAAAAAATACAACAAAACAATTTAACCTTAGTTGTCGCTAACCAATTAATCAGGTTTCTTCACTAACAGCAATATTCAACTTTTTTCATTGAATTTAGCTAATTTATTTTGACACATCACAAACATCTATGGTTCCTCCATCCGCATCCAAGTTGCCCTTTCCTGTTATAAAATGTATATATATATATACATGTATATATAAAATGCTGTAACAAATTAATGTTATTTATGTCTGAAAATAGGCTTTGTAAATCCTGAAATGTCAAATAGGAAATTCAACGTTATTGAATATTAGCATTTAAAACATTCAGTCAGCTGTCATTAGTGTTCAGAATATTGTTGAAAAACAGAAACGAAAGATTAAGTTGCATAGATTTAACAAATTTATTTTGCCTTTAATCATCAAATGCTTGTAATGCACATCTAATGGGTGCTATGCAGAATTTCAAGAAAAACATTTCCCCGTTTCAATCTGCTGAATGTCCATTTGGCTCTTGCTAATTAGAATGTAATTTTAAGATATTTGATTATCGACAGTGACATTTTTTGACTCAAATTAATAATGTCTGTTGTCCCATGGACAAGAGCAAGGAAAACTTAGGATTACTAACGAAGAGAATATTTCGGGTTTATAATGTTCTGTTCTGAGGGATTGTGCATTGGACTGTGTTGATTCAATGTAAGTTTGGCTGTATGATCATCAGCCTGTTGAGGTAGGAGGAAATTTGATTTATTTTTAGATGAGATAGCATTCTAGGTGAGTCATACAAATATTTTTTTTTTAGATGATGTTATATTGTTACTGTTGAGAAGTTAATAATTAATAGCAAAAAATACTAATGAATGTATTAATTTGTGTAACAGAACTGTTAAAATTTTTCAAATTTTGTTATTGTCCAGCATTTTTGAATTTATTTATAAAAAAAAAAAATTGCTAAGGTTTGATTACTGTTATCAGTACTAAGAATATAAACGTAAACACATAAATCGATTAAATTTAATTTTTTTTTTTACTTCCTGCAATCTTTTGTTACATGAAAGCAATTGGATAAGTTAGTCCTCACGAAAGAAATCTTACAATATATACTCTACTGTTGGTTCTAGTGCCTGCTGCTCAAATCGTATTTGATTTCTGTACATACAATTTAAACGATCGGACCAATAATTTTTTGTGTTTTTTAATTTTTCAAGGGCTGATGATCTTGGCTGAAATGACATTCAAATGTCTTTGAATAACAATGTTAAAAAAAATTATAATGACAATATGCACTTCAAGAATAAAAAAAAATTATGCTGGTTACTCTGCTCTACAAGAATGTACTTAAACTATAAATTTGTTTTTAATATTTTATTTTAAACGAAATACAAAGTTTTTTATTTTTGTAATCAATAGCGCAGTGTATAGATATAAATTTGAAGAGCCTTAATGTTAATATGAGAAAATTTTTTTTTTTTGTAAAACAATTGCTTCAAACTATTTTATCTCAATTATCCCCCCCCCACCCTCCTACTTTTCACATGTCTGGTTAACTTTTTTTTTTCTCATTAGTCCTAAAAGAATTGCGTAGGTTAGTTAAGCGGTCTGTTCAGTTGTCATCATAACTGATTTTCAAACTGATAAATAATTGTTTTTATTGAAAAACATGCTGGGGGGGAAAACGTATTCATATTTTTGACAAACCATAATGGCTTAAAATTAAAATAAGAGGTACTCGTAAAGAATTATTTACTATTTTTTTTTAAATCAAAGATTTTATCTCAGAAGTTTTTTGTTGAAATTTTTTTTGGAAAAATGTTTTGTTACTACTTTTACTAGTCATCCAGCGAGGAAGTCCAGATTTAAATATTACATTTCTTTTAAAGTAAATGAACAATTAAGAATGTGTTGTTATTGTATAGTGATAAAAATCACCTATGTGGCTAATTACTGTACTACGATACACTTTTGATAATTTGTGCTGTGAAAATAACTTCTTACTGGGATAATTTTTGTAAAGAACCTGGATCTTCAAACTGTTAATGTTTTTTTTTTCCATACATATTTTTTTATTATTTCCATCGACTAGTTTACATATTTTCGAGTGAATGAAAATTATAGTGAATAAAAAAAAAATATTTCCGAGGCCATGAGGTCTAATCCTTGTTATTCTCCATGTTATGAATAAATAAGTTATATCATTAGTGCCACTGGATAATTAAATGTAAACTGAATTTTTGTCAAAATTTAGTTTAAAATCACACATGGTCTGTCCATAATAATAAGCCACACCACTTAACATTGCTCACATCTCTGAATTACACATTTTTTTTTTTTTTTTTTTGTAATTTCAAAATATTTTATATATTTTTTTTTTTCAAAGATTGACTAAACCAAGCTGGATTCAGTTTTTTTATTGATTGAGCTGTATGATTGTTTAGAGGAGTGAGTAAATAGAATGTAACAAATTATTTCTGGTTTATTTCTGTGTATATTTTTTAAGTAGTTGAAAAAAAAATGTGTACATAAACTAATGTTATTAAAAAGTGAAAATATTTATAAATGAGTCGTTATTCTTTTAAGTGAGTTTTTTAAACGTTTTATATCTTTATACACTTAAAAAGCTATAATTATATTTTTTAAAAGCTCTGAGTTAACAGGAATTCTTTACAAATTTGACTCAATACATTCACTGCCACTAAAAGAACTCTGCATCGAATGAAGTCTTCCCCACACAGTGGGGTGAAATCAATGGCACTAAAATAATTATAAATAAAATCTTTCAACTTGGAACAATTTTACATAGTTGAATACAGTGGCGAAACCAGCAAAAAATGCTGGGGGGGGGGGGGGGCTCACATATAGAAAAAAGACAGTTTGACAGTCTTTTTAGTAACTTTATATAGTAAAATATGTATTGATGATTTGGTCTGGTTGCGCCACTGGTTGAATATGTTACCTAATCATTTAGTCATTTCAACTGATTTGCTTTTGCTGCCTTTTCTGAGTTAAGAGAAAAATAATAATTTAAATCATTGAACACTCCTAGTACTAAAAACTCAATTTTTTAAATAAAATTTAACGATTGACTTAATTGTTAACCAATTAATAGGGACATTTTGAAATAAACGTAAACTAAACAATTTACTTAATTTGTGAAGTATTAAATAGGGATTTGTTGAAATATCATTTAAAAATAAATAATTGAAAAGTCATTTATAGTAATCGTACTTAATCCAGCCACAGACCCTGGGAAGGCTGAACATCCAATGTAACAAAATTGTCCTTACAGAAAGGACAAATGAACTGCACCAAAACCTTTGTTGCAGACACACTAGCATGGAAATGTATAAAAAGATAAATGTAACAAAAACATAAGTCAATTTAACTTTGATCTGTTCATTTTTATTTCATTGTTATTGACCATTGATTAAATTATTATTTATGTATCAGATAACCAATACTCATTACAAAAGGCATGTGAATACAGGCAACCATTTCTTTCAATCTCCAGCCATTAAATACTTTTCGTTATAGGGTATTCTTCCATTAAAATAAATGCACGAGTCTTTTAAAGGGTGGACGTAGCCCTTTTATTCTCTACATATACATGGGGAAACCATAAACTACGTCAGCATGGGAATGTGTATGGAGTAGATGGTCTCACTGTCAGTTCCACACAGTAGTGTGCTGGACTCGATGTCCAGTGAATTCACAGGCAGAGATTTGTTGGGCAGAAGTGATGCTATGTCCAGCTTGTGGCGGGACGTTTCCAAACTCAACCACGGGCTAACAATTGCTCCACTTTGCTTGTTTGTCTCCTTACCTGCAATTAAAACAATAGATAAGAGGGGAACAACTTAGTTAAAAAAAAAAAAAACAACTACATGCTATAAAGTATTTCCTCATAAAAAAAATGATAAAAAAGCCAAAGCATGATTCTCACCTACATATCCTAACACGAGCACACTCAGCTATAAAGGCGAAGTGATAGACAAGAGACAACTTTATTAACGGGTTAAAAAAAAAGGAGAGAGAGAGAGAGAGAGAACAGCGGAAGATACAGAAAAAAATTGCCACCGTGAACAATATAATTTATCAATGAAAATGACAACAGGTCGTCGTTACAGAGCACGTCAACTTGTCAAATGACATGGTGGGGTGGGGGGGCGATGACATTCTGTCTGTCTACAATACTCAAACAGGTAAATGATATAAGGGATTCATTACAAGGAAGTCAAGTGAAGGACTCCGTCTTAAGTGAGCTACGGGAAACAAAAAAAAAAAAAACCCACACACACACACACACAAACTAAATGACTTAAAAAAATACAATTTTACTAAGCGCAACTTTTTGCTCCACTGATGATTTAAAAACAAAAAATGTGATGTGTGATGAATCACAGTAGAGGTGATGCACAATACACTACCGACTTTACTTCCCCGACTAAAGTCATTGGTACTGGTTTAAAGCTGTGGGTAGACTTGAGAGGACATTTCACCAATTGTCACTGGGGCCTGGACAAATTCACCTAGGTTCTCACCAAGGATCGAACCCAGAACTCTCAGGTTGACAGTGCACCGCTCTACACCAGTGATCCCCAACCTACCGCCACGGACAGATCAACGTTTGATAATTTCACCGCGGCCCGCTGGGGGAAGAAGGGGGGGCGTTAATTATTTATTGTTTTGATTTACAATGGCTTTAATGTTTTTTGGGCGGCTCAGTACCATCCGCGGCCCGGGGGGTTGGGGAACACTGGTCTACACCACCCGTCCCAATAAGTCACATTTTAGAGCATGATTGAACTCAATATGGCCGACCAGTTTTAAAGTAACCAACACTAATGGCGTAGTGGGGAATGGTATGATGTGCACACATTTGATTGGAAGGTCTCGGGTTCAAACCTCAGAACATGCAGCCCCCCCACCCCTCAAACAACTCTTAATTATTTCCGCAGCACAAACGACATGCAGCAGACTAGTGCAGAGTCACTGGGGGGGGGGGGGTTCCTTAAATATAACAGAAATGCCGGTCCAATAGCAGACGGCTGGATACTAGTGGATAGTGTTAATATAAATTCACATGTATTGTACATCAACTGTAAGCTTCCTAACATTAGATGTTTCAGAGCGCAGGCATGAACATTGCCCACATTTTGTCTACTTTCGCGTTAGTATTTTTTTTACCAAACATTTGTTTACCTTTGCTCTCGGGCAATACATTGCAATGGGAAAAAAAAACTACAACTGACAGCAAACATTTCTATAAAACGGATATTAAAATTTTGAATACATGAACTAGGTATTTTTTTTCCAACCCTTAAACGTTCTTCATCAGTTTGCAAAGTATACCCACAATAATATGTATACACGCAATAATTGATAATATTTAAAAAAAAAAGATCGTTATTTTTCAAAAAAAATCAAAGGGTTATATATAGTGTGCTACACATATCAGTGAAGTAGTATGTGCTGCCTCGTCTAAAAAGACCCCCCCCCTCCCAGCGTTCTGATCTACTGTCCCACTTTTTACTGTGTGTCCCGTGCCTCGTCATGACGTGTGAGCCAATCGATGGTCTACGACACACGGCGAAAACGTTATTCCGTTACTCACACGGTGAAGGCGATCGATTCCCAAGATGAAACTCAGAACCACGCGAATGAGTGTGTCCGTTGGCACGAGGCGGATGTCACGTGATGTACGGATGACATCACAGAAAAGGGAGAAGGCGTAAATCGAAGCAAGGCAGCAGGTGAATACCGATTTTTTTTTGTTTTGCTATACTGTCAATGGATACAGCTTCCAAGCTGAGCTCACACCCAGACCAAGCCCACATAGCATCCTCATCCGGCCCTTATATGTCGCCCTTGACACCGATGTGTGAGAGTGTGTGTGAGTGTGTGTGTGTGCAGCCCCTGTAAGGATGTAATGAAATCCCTTAGATCTTAAAACTTTGTTGGCCCCCTTTTTTTTTCCCCCCCCCCCCGCCCGTGGGGGCCCCGGCGGGGGGGCCCCCCGGGATCCTATAGGTTCCAGTGGTCCCCAGCCCCCGGTGCCGGTCCGTGGATCAAAGGGTACTGGGCTGCCCAAGAAACATTAAATTATTTCCCTTTTTACTTATTGTGGTGTATTTCTCTCGGTGCGACTTTCCATGGACTAGGAGTTGATAGAGAGATGAACGGCTGTGAGCAGCAGTGGGATTTTAAATCAATCTAAAATATAAATAATCCTCTCCCCCCCCCCTCCCAGCGGGCCACGGGGACACGATCAAACGTCGACCGGTCCGCGGCGAGAAAAAAGGTTGGGGACCAAAGCTATAAACCACTAACGGGGCTTTTTATTTTGCCCTTCTTTCATCACAACCACACCCTGGTAGTACAATGGCTATGTAGGCACAACGGGAAATAACAGCGGGGAGACTTTCACCGTGACCTGAAATATCTACTGGATCGCTACTGGTCCTCACCGGAGATCGAACAAGGGACATTCAGGTCGACAGTCAAGCGCTTTACCGCAATGATGACATGCTTGGGTGCAGGCAAGACCACCAAACATACCGAACGGCCTGCCGGGCTATATCATGTATTAGCCTGACCCTTATCTCCTTACCTCAGAGTACACACATATCATATTATACTGGCAAGCACGGACATTAGGGGCTCAATTATAATACAGCATAATCAGTTTCATTCTATTGAATGTCATTCCTGGGAGGGGGCACACGGGTCTGCACAAACGTTCGAGAAACACTGATACACATGAGATCCTAGAACTAGAGGTGGCAATACCGAATCTTTGAATGGATCAATGTGATTAGCAGTACTGAATCTTTGAATGGATCGAAGAGAGTGTGCGCTTTCTAAATGACCCTGCTATACATTTTTTGTTCGCACACACACGAGAAGATCCGCGAACTATTCAAAACAGTTAACACACTAGTTGAGGGATACAAGGAGACATCAGTAGCCACTGGTCATCAAACAAACACCAGTGGGTCCAATTGAAAGTCTCTTAATGCAACTCTCTCCCCCCTCCTCCACCAACTCCAGGATGATCAAACATAAAATTCTTCATTACATGGGAGGGGGGGGGAGAGGGGCTATTTCACAGACCTCAGCCAAATAACAGCCCACCGCCCCCCTCCCCAAGCCTCACCATGTTTGAGTTGGCAAAATAGGAGTGGGTGGAAGAGGACCGAGAAACTAAAGTCTGAATAAAAATTAAAAAGGAATAGAATTTTCACTTAAAAGCGTCGATTTGCGTAATTTCTCTTTTTTTTTTTTTTTTTCAAATGATATCCACTCATAGTAACGGGGAGAACTTGAATGCAGAGGCATACCTAGGGTGGTGGGGGGTCCAAATTCGACCAGCTTTAGGGGGACCCCTAAGATAATTTTTGTACATTAAATATTAAGCACATTATCTCATGTCATGGTGTCGAATGTTTGGGCCCACCTGACAGATTATGCCAACGAGGCCCCCCCCCCTCTGGTACTCTTCCCCCCATTTAGCAATAGAAATAAATGAAAAAAACATTTCAAACGCCCCCCTACCCCCAGGGGGACAGCCCTGATTATATCATAATTAAAGTTTATTTAAAAACGAAAAAAAACAAACAACAAAATAAAAGACCCAGCGACAACTGAATTTGGTTATGATCCACTCAGTTGTATTAATTCTATATACAAACATAAATATTGCAACTGTTAATATACACAGACGTTGTGATAATAATCTCTATCCAATCCAATCAGAGGGGTGTGCGATACGGAAACATATGTTTCTAAGCTGCAATTGCTTACAAAAACTCGGATCTATATTTGTTAAGTTAAAAAAACAAACAAACAAAACAAATAAACTAACTTGCGTGCTTTTTGGACGCAAGATAAGAAATTAAACGGGGGTGGGGGTGAGATTTTTTTCAGAGACTAGATCATGATTTTACTATTTTAGCTCCTACCATAAATTGTTTCTACCGCGTCCCTGCCACATCGTTCGATCATCTCACGGAGCAGACGATGCTGAGGTCATGGTTGGAGCGGTAAGATCAATAGTTTTATATTGTTCAATTTTTCTACCCCCCCCCTGACCCGCCCCCCCCCCCATGCACTGTTCACTAATCAGTGTGCTAAAGCCGTGCCAGGTCCAGATGGTAACAGTTTCTTTCATTATTTATCTGGTAAAAATCGCTCCATAACCTAATTAATGTGTTATTTAACGGACAATTACCATGTGTTTGTGTGTGCTTTCTTTTTTTTTTGTTTTTCGCTACTTCGGCCCGGCCCCCGTGTCGCAACCGGTGAGAACGGCGAGCGAAGGACAGTTTCCTTTGACCGGCTTTAAATATCACCCCCCCCCCCTTCCTCAACGTTGTAATGCGGTGCACTGTCAGTTGTAGGTCAGTTCTAAGGTTATCACTGGAGGACTTTACAAGAGCCGGCGGTACGGTACACAGCTGTAGTAGACATGCAAGTATAATACTAACACCGTCATAAGGTGGAGAGAGAGAGAGGGGGGGGGGGGTCACAGCGCACGGTTACAGACCCGAATAGACTCCCTGCCATTAGCCGTGCTGACACTTTTCACTGCGCGAGACACCGCTGTGTGTATCAGTGTGATTTCTCAATAGCGACCCCCCCACCCCCTCCCCCTTCCACTCTCGGGAGTCGATGTGTCACTTGGTGGTAAACGATCTATAACACACTGTTCCATTTTTTTTAAAACATTATATTTATCTGTAATGCAGCCGGCGATACTACGACACGGGCGGTTTTATTGTGTGTGCTAAAAGCTTTTTTTTTTTTATTTCTTCCCTCGCCGTGGCATTTCATTATTTTATTTGTGAGTGCGTGCGTGCAACGGGTTCGAAGCTAAATCTCGGACTTGTGTGTGTTTGTGTTGATAACAAAGCTGTGACGCCGAAATGAAAGCCTAAAAGCATATGGTGAGTAAGATGAATAATTACTAATAAAACACGGGTAGCGTTAAGTCGATGCGCAGACACGACGTTCATTCTTGCACACACACACACACCGTGTGTATGAGACCTGCCAGAGATCAATCAATACATTCTAGTAAGCAAGCATACACACATAAAAGCGCCAACTGTTGAATAGAGTGTGTTCATAGTGTGTGTGCACAACATGGTGGTAACAAATATATTATGTTAAGTTGATTCCACACACACAACATTAATACGGCTTAAAAACAAACAAAAAAAAAAAAAACAATACAATTAATGATCAACTGTCTAGTTAAACAAAAAAAATTCTCGCTAATAAACTGAGGAACATTATACTTTGCCGGCTGTCTCTTGATTCTGACCCTCAACACCAGGGCCGGCCTCAGGGCCGATTGCTCCAAATCGGGCCCCGTACTGGCAGGGGCCCCGCAATGTACATTTAGCATATCACTTTATCAGTCGTGTTATTGCAAGAACAATTAGAATAAAGGGGCCCCGCAATTCACAAGGTCGGCCCTGCTCGCCCTTCCCACCATAGCCGCAATGGGTCTGCATTTTCCCCACTTACCAATCAACAGGATTGACAGTACTCATGTAACCAAAGTTCGATTTATTTTTTTCCAAAGAAACATTTGACATAACTTTTTTTTTTTACTCAAAAGTATATGTATTAATACAGAATGTTGTGGCACGAGTTATATCGTGTTTCTTGCACTTGACACCAGACACAAAAACATTTTATAACCATAGGCACGTCTCTGTGTTAACAATCTCTTGAATTTGTGAATCCCACGAATTAAGAGACAAGTATCGGGCGACTGCAGAGAGTGGTAATGGGCAACCAATATGACAGAGCACGCAGGACGCTTTTAAAACGAGATGTTTTTTGCTGTTGTTATCGTCTATTTAATAACTCAACCGTGACTAAACCGCACATCGACCTGAAGACCACTTCGTGTTGTATCATTATCAAGCTTTAAGGGAACTGTAGGAAGCTGGGGGGGGGGTGTAATATATGCAGAATGTTTATAGCAAGTTGAAATAATTAAAACCAAACAAATAGCATAGCCATACCGATAATTTCACTCCAAATCAGCCTGCCAATATCTCTCTGTCTGTCTATGTACGTATGTCTCGTGTGTGTGTGTGTGTATGGATGTATCTATCTATCTATGTAATCTGTCTGTATTGTATGAACGAACATGGTGATGCATCCATTAAATTGGTGTACAAGTGCGAGCCCCTCGATTCTGAACCTACACTAAATCCAGTCAAAACTGTTGTGCTGGACTATTCGTAGGAGAAAAATTGGAGGGTGGTTTAGTCTTGATGAGGGGGGGTTTGACTATTAGGTGTGGCCTACACGTTTTGTTACCCCCCCTCCCCCACGAATGACACTGGCTATAAACTATAAATGACCACACTCCATTGTCAGATGTCGTCCATTTCTGACACCGCCACCAGTGCCAGTATCTTAATTTAATTATCTCTGTCGTCATTGAAAAAGTCAAGCACATTAAAAATAAAAAAAAAAGAATGGTACCTTGGTTTTTATACGACAAAAAAATATAAAAAGCTGAGTCATAGAAGAGAACCAATACAAATGAACGCCTATATAACATATAAGTGCTTTGTGGACGCGCCAATTCATCGTAGGATAAATCTATACGCAGGGCAAAGGTAATTGTAAACATATTCATTTTTCTCTCACTCGTTGTGGATATTAAGTAAACTTTTGAAAGCATAGCCAGAAGTAAACTTTTGAAAGCATAGCCAGAAGTATTCTTTTGTAAGCATAGCCAGAAGTAAACTTTTGAAACCATAGCCAGAAGTAAACTTTTGAAAACATAGCCAGAAGTAAACTTTTGAAAGCATAGCCAGAAGTATACATTTTATTATTATTTTAAACATGCATTCTAAATAAAAAAAAATGATTGTGTACATTAATAGCTCCAATCATCTCTCTCCCCCTCCTCATGATTTGAGTGACATTACGACATTTGGCGGAAGTGGCACATTACATTGCTAATGGTTATAATCTGGATGGGTGTTAAGGAGAGAACTAAAAAAAAAAAGAATAACGACAACACTGATGATGTCAAGGGAAAGACTACCGCTACAGTCAGTTGAGTTTTGTGTGACTACTGAAACGTACAGGTTCAATTTCTAGTCGCTGATAAGCTGATCATGGCGCGGCTCTATAAAAAAAAAGTTATTGTTAGTACATAAGAAACCCAGGAGTTGGGTCTCTCACAGCCCCTTAGCGTGAAAATTCTACAGCAGGGGCATGGCAATAAATTTTACTAAGTAGAGCAAACAAGCATTGGGGGCCAGACAAAACGCAGGGTGGCCCCCCCCCAGCACGCCACGGGCCTGGTCTCTCATTGATATAATGCATGCTTGGCCCACACCCCCCTGGTATACAACATGAGTCGCATTCCAAACAGTGAACTGTACCTATACATATGTTGTCTCTAATAGTTCAAAGCAAGTCACATACCACAACAAGGCACAGTGTTCAGATGACCCAGTGGCACGCACCCCCACCCCTTCCGAGATTACAAGTTATGATTCCTCTGTTTTAAGTGTCTATGTAAAACCAAAGGGTTTGTTAATTGCATAAAGCTGGATGATAAGGAACAAAAAAATCCCCTCCCCTAATCAAGCTCTTTTTTTTAAAACTTTTCTTTAGAATAAGAGGCAGAACCTGTTAGAAACTAGTGAAGTGTTTGATTCACCCGCTGCTATACAGTCCCAGTTATAGGGAATTAACACCACAAGGTTCCAGCCAATTGGACATTACAATACAGTGACCAACTAGACATTTAGACATTACAATACAGTGACCAACTAGACATTACAATACAGTGATCAACTTGACATTCAACCATGGATGTTCTGCCTGTCCAAACCAAGAGTAGCCTGGGAAACATTATTCGAGGTATGCACATTATGTCAATCATTATGAATGACCATTATGGCCCAATGGTCATCTGTATTTAATAGTTTACACTGGGCACATTTTTTTAAAATCAAAATCCAACTCCATAAATACTAGCAGAGTTTTTTTTTGTAAATATTCTGACAATTTCTTGAGGAAAAAAAATTCAAACTACTGACCACAGGGGAAAGTTGGTCAGTGTGAAACTATTCCTACTACTCATGATCATAATTTTAATATAATAAACTTATTTGTTTGTCAAATTTGAGGGAAAATGTCCATTATGGCGGAAACGAAGTTAATTCAAAATTACTATAATTGATCCTTAAAAAATTTAACAAAACGTTTCTCAAATACCTAAACTGCATGTATTAAAGCACCCCCCCTACCCAAATATGAAACTAATTGATTTGTCTGATAGTAAATAAATAATATTATAGTAATACAACAAGTATCAACACTGTGATCTTTTTTTTCCAGCCACCTCAATCACCCCAATCAATGACCTGAAGGGGGTGAAGTGTTCCAGCTATGCAGAGGGCGAGCAGCAGCTGAGATGTAAGCTGGCAGCACTCTACCGTGTGGTGGACCTGTGCGGCTGGACCCATGGCATCTTCAATCACATAAGTGTAAGGGTGACCAGACACCTCATCATACTGAGACATTTCATCATTGCAATATTTCATCTTTATAGGGTTGGGTAACTGTTTCAACATGTTGCCAAAATTGCTTAGTATGTTAATTACACCTACATGCACTTATGTTTGCAAATGTGCAATGATGAATAGCTATAATGATGAAATGTTGCAATGATGAAATGTCTCGTATGATGAGATGTCAGGGAACCAAGTGTAAGATATCTGCATTCAATGATTAACCCTATAGTTATTGGGCAAACTTTTTTTTTGAGCTGTGGGCCACAAGTTTTTAAATTAGACAGAAGAAGGGGGCAGCACCAAGAGCAGAAACACAAGAGTGTTTAAATAAAATAATGAAAATTAAATGTTCATGTCAGTGATGTGAAATGAGTGGAGAGGGGTAGGGGTCGGATCAAAGAGCCCGGACAGACATCCCCATGTCCTTCCTTAGGGTTTTATTCTTAACCGGTCATTGACTTGACCATGGACAGTTTATTAAAATGGACAACCTTATCTCATGAAAGAAAACTACCAGTAATGGAATTCTACAAGCTAAAAAAAAAAACTACACATGAATTTCTTGAACAATAAAAATGCTCATTGTATTCTCTTTGGATGTAATAATTAACTGTAAACAATGTTAGTATATACAAGAACAGAGAAAAAAAATCCACCGGTCAAAAGGTCAATGTATGCCATGAATAACATTCTGTGATGTTTCTCACAAGGGAAATAATAATGTAGTACACACTCATATATAATTATGTGACATCAATTACTACAATTAAAATTGCAGAGAAAATCGTTTTTTTTTGTTACACGATTTAAGAAAGAAAATAGTACCATTTTCACTATCCCTAATAAAGCAAGCCAAATGTCAAAAATAATTTATGTAATGCACATAAAAAAACCGCACTCCTACCCACATAAAACCCCATATTTCATGTGATACAAAGAAAGTTATCATGCATCACAGTAGTAGTCAGAGACTGCGACCAGTTCATTTTATTCTATCTAGGTACGAATAGACTCAGATGGTCCAGAACAATTCCTACTCAACCCTTTTGGTTTGATGTACCACGAGATCACCGCATCTTCACTGGTCAAGGTGAACATCAGCGGGGACATAGTGGATCAAGGCACCTCTTCATTCAGCGTCAACAAGGCTGGGTTTAACCTGCACTCGGCCATCCACGCAGCCAGGCCAGACATCAAGTGCGTGCTACACTTGCACACCCCAGCTGCCACAGCAGTAAGTGTGACTGATTCTAATGTAAGCCATCTACCCCCCAGTAGCAACTCAGCCCACTTGTTAGATGGGCTTATGGCTTTGAAGCCTTATACAAACACCAATAGACTTTTGGGAAACAGTGGTTCTCAAACTTTTACTCTTCCCCAGCCACTAAGATAGCAAGCTTTGGTTTTGCAACCCACCATTAAAAAACATAGATAAAGAAAGAGAATAAAAGCGTTTTAAATGTGCATGTAGGTTTCCTGTTTCATTTTGGCAGATTTACTCATTTTTATTTTCGTAACAGGGAGAAATGGATTTGCAATTACACATTTATAGATTCTTACTAGCTGTACCCTGCAAAACATATGCATAGATTTATATCCCATTAGGCTTGATCAGTAGGCTAGGTTATTTTTGGTTTCGGGCAGACTCGATTTTTTCATGATTTTATTTTAAACTGGGAATACTGTTGTATTCATTCTTTACTTTCGATTTAGCGCAGAACCCAAATTGGTATTATTATATTAGATACTTCAATAATGAATGTAAAATTGGGCTACTGCCCACACTTTGGGGACCACAGCTCTATAATCCTATCTTGTTGCCCGGCACAGTTTTTATCATTTTATAAATATGAGAGATGTAAATACGAGCAAGTCCCCCAGAATAAATAGGTATAGTTTTGTAGTTAATTTTTTGAATGCAGTTGTTAGCCTATGTGTCCCCCCCCCTTGGGGGACACTAGAGCAGCTGTAGACAATAAGAATATCACAAACATTGAATTGTTAAGGTCAGAATGATTAAAATACAACCCTCTTCTGACAGGTTTCTGCAATGAAATGTGGTGTTCTCCCCTTGAGTCAAGAGTCTATGATACTGGGCAACATCAGTTATCACGAATATTATGGAATATTCGTCGATGAGAAAGAAAAAGAAGTTTTGGCCAAAAACCTGGGACCTACTAACAAGGTAAAATAAAATGCCGACTGTTTAAAAAAAAAATACTGTCGTAAGCGTTAAGGGGAAATTTTTCAGACAGATATTATTGATTCACCTTGTAATCATTTAAGTACATGTTTTATAGTATTTAAAGAAATGAGTACAAGAAAATGTTGTATTTGTTAGTCATATATAATTTAGAAGACCATTATAAAAAAAAAAATTTATGAACAGATCATGGTGCTTCACAATCATGGTGTGGCAATATGCGGTGAAAGTGTAGAGGAAGCTTTTCATTTGACCTTCAACTTTATGGCAGCATGTGAGGCACAGGTAAAAAAAAATATAGACTTAGTTGTATTAATATGATCAGAACATGTTTACCATCAACATGATTAGACTGATTTATATTATATATTAGAATTTACCAATTAGTTTTCAGGATCTTCCTTTTCGGCTAACAATTACATGAGCTATTGTTTATTTTTAGGTAAAATCAGAAATATTCGCATTATTAATTACCCTTTTTATCTTATCAATTATAAATAAAAACATTAACGTTTCATATCAAATTAAAGTAAATTCATTTCATATATTTATTTCATTAAAATTTACGGATGCAAAATGTTGAATTTGTTTCTGAAACAGCAGCTTAGTCTAATCTTTAGTAGTCTAATCTTTAGAGCCAACAAAACCCCTACCCCGCCCATTAGTACAGGATGAAACAGAGTTATGGTTAAATTATTAAAGGCATGGAGCTAACAATATCCTCAACTGAAATGAAAGAACTCTGTAATGCCTATCGTCAACGATGATTTCCTAAACCAATAATATTGGACATACTCACATCAGACTAAATACTTCATCAACAATAATGTGTTGTCTAAACAGGTAAGGGCAATGTCAGTCGGACTGAAGAACATTGTCCTACCCACACCTGATGCCCAATCCCAAGTGCAAGATATTGGCAGCAAAGGAGCCGTAGGGATTGATGCATCTGGCTTTGGGTGGAAACTTGGGGAGATGGAGTTTGAGGCTCTGATGAGAGCCATGGACAGTGTGGTAAGACTTATGTTTGTACTGCTTGAATCATTTAATTCTTTTCATAAGAAAAAAAAGTTTGCTTTAAATTTTAAAACACGTTCTACTTAGTATTCATAAGATTCAATCGTTATCTCCTCAGGGTTACAGAACAGGGTACGATTACAAGTTACTACCAATAGCAAGACAAGAACAATGACAAAGTACATTGAGAAAAAAGATTTTGAACAAAAAGGAAGACAAGCTTTTGACTTCTAATTCAATTCCAAATGCAGCTGATCTTTTATATTTTAAATGTAACTAAGGAATTTTCGCACTCATTATTTTATATGATAATCAGGGTCTGCCTTGGTCATGAATATCCATGGTTTCAATATGGACTTTTGACTATTATTTTGCTTTGGTGAAATTTTCTTTTAATGTCTACAACTTATAAATGCTTTAGCAATGTCCCACAAGTATTTTTGAGTTAAAGTGATACTTAAGTAGACTTAGACACCCAGTCTGATTGTCCGGTAAATAATACTTGCAATTTGGAGGATTGAGTAGTGTCCAGCCAGTTGGTAAACAAAGCTTGAGAATTTATAATTATTTTTTTTTTTTATAAATGTTGAGATGGCAGATTAAAACTTTTCATTTACATGTTTGACACGAAAAATATAAATCTAACAATTGGCTGCAAAACTAAACAGATTTTTTAATTTAATACAAAAAAAAGAGTAAAAAAAAAAAACACCCAAAAAACATTTAATGAAAGTTAGTGTACCTTTGGTAGCTGTGAAGCTGGAGACAGCATCTGCTGAAAAGGATGAGCCATCCCAGTGCCACAAGGAGCCATCGTCTGAACATGTGAAGAGGTGATTAGGGTTGTGGGGGTGGAACTTCACTTCCCACACTGAGAAAAAAAAAAAAGAATAGAAGCAATCTTGAGATTTAAAAAAAAAAAATTTATTTGGGACTGTCCATGTACTGAAAGAACAATCTAACATTATATTAGCTGTGAAATACAGAGAGTAAAAAAAAAAAACAATATATTTGAATGCTGCATGGTTACAGTTTTATTATGCTGCTTTTACTTATTTCTGCTATGGCCTGCTTCTAGTGTCACTTTCAATGTATAGAGATAGCTTTTTTTTTTTCTCTCTTCTTGGAAACCTGCATTTCATTAATCGCTTTTCTGAAAATACTGTTTAGGGTCTTCAAAAAAAAAAAAAAAAAAGACTTACTGGCACCAGTATGTGCTTCTAGGACGGTCATGGGAAACTTTTCTTGTCTCAAGTCCCATATTGTTAGCATACCATCCTCACCTCCAGTTAATCCATTAATCGCTTTTCTGAAAATACTGTTTAGGGTCTTCAAAAAAAAAAAAAAAAGACTTACTGGCACCAGTATGTGCTTCTAGGACGGTCATGGGAAACTTTTCTTGTCTCAAGTCCCATATTGTTAGCATACCATCCTCACCTCCAGTGGCCACAATGTGCGCCTGCCCTGGGTGCTTATCAACACACAGCAATGGCGTGTGATTTTCTGTGCTGTTAAATGGAAATAAAATGCCAAAACCATTAAAGACTAATTTCATGAACATCGCTCATAATCTATAAATGTTCATTTATGCAGAGGTGTATCAGGGTCCCACTCCTACGCCCTCCACAAGAATATTATTGATGTGTTCTATAGAGCATCTTATTTGGATTTCTATGTAAAAAAAATGTTTTTTTTATGTACAAAGACTTTCATTTTCTATGATTAAGCACTGGTGAATAAATGAATAAGCTCTAATGCATTGTTTAAAATAAGTTTTGTGAAGTTATATAAGGTGTAATCTTTTGTTTCCAATTTATTTCTTTGTCACAGATAAACTAGTCATGATAAAAATTAAAAATAATAATAAAAATATACATTTCTCAACCATTAAAAACTATGTTGTGTTCTTAAAAATAATAATATAATAAACTAGTACATGTGGAATGCTTTACAGCTTTATTAACTCTTTCTGAGCCAGAAATGGAAAGGATTAGGGCTAAATAATTACTGTGCAAAAATAAGCGGAAAAAAAAATGTTTATCCACTTCATAATACAGTATGACTCAAATTAAGATTTTCTAGTCAGAGAATGCTGCTGTTTCTTCACTACATGTATAATCTTTTTGAGTGGCTACAATATGGAACCTATCAAGACACAAGCTTTTGCAGAAATATCAGATGACATTTCAAATTTCATTTAAAATGAGGGATTTCTCATTCCTTTTTCTTGTTGTGTTTACTTCACAGTTACAGCACTCTCGTAACTAATTATATGCTCACAAAGATGTTGAAAGTACAAGCGAATCAAACCGATAGAGACCGAGCGTGGGAGAGAAGAGCACATACTACTCACATTGTAAAACCTCACTAATCAACCCAGTTGGAATTTATTAAGAAATTCTTCTGATCTTGCAAAGTGTTCATAGATATATTTAAAAAGTTCTTTTAATCTTGAAAAGCACTAGAAAACCAAGTTACTAGTAAACCAAGGTATGACTAGTGCCATACAGAATGTATGATTCACAACATTAATGCAGCACATGAAATAATTTAGAAGTACGTCCAATATTTGTCGGCCTTGGAAGAAATAATGTAATATTGCCTGAGCTGTTCATTATTATGTACACCACAACAGTGCTGGTTGTACTTCTGTATAGACTATGGTTGACTTTATTGGACTGGAGTAAGTCCATGTCGGGTAACAAGTTGAACAATAGAGGCACTATGTCAGGTTGTTTTTTCCAAGATAACCTTTCTTCGGTTAAACCAGACAATAGATGTGTGTTTTTCCTTTTTTATTTTGGTTAACCAGGCGTTTTTAACCCACTGAAGAGGAAGCCCTAATGATTCGCTCTAACGATCCACAGCTTGTAAATTTTTTATCAAAGTTAATGACATGAAACTATTTTATAGAATACTTCAGCCAGAGCTAGAACCACCATATCACTTGATGATAAATTTGTTCACAAACAAATGAAAAGTGAGAATTTGCATCAATTGAAGATTATAAAAAAAAAAAGGCCAGCATCACCAGAACTTTTAAGTGCCTTCATGATCAGCTGTTGAAAAAATTGTCAGCAATAAAAGCTTTTAGACGTTCAGAAGTTAGCATTATTATTAAATACTGACAGTGCACTTTGAGTTGATACCATGCAAAAGTTGCCATGTAAACATATGCGTCTCATCAGTGATGTGAGAAAAATTGTTACAACCTTCAGATGATCTGTATGGCAGATTTGATGTTATTTATCAAAGGAAGGGACACAAGCTTTTCAATTAGTGCCAGTAGTTATTTAAACAAAATCTAACATAAATATTTACATTTAGTATGTTAAGCCACAAAATACTGTACTACTATTGTAAAATATGAAGAACGTGTAGGATTCAAGTAAACAAATGAAGAGTCCACAGGAAGAACAGGCACAGTCATAAAATGAGAAAAATTTATTTACTTCTTATTGGAACTTTTCTAGCTTTCAACATGATAATAATCAAAATGAATAGTTATTGGAACAAGCTAGAAGAATTCTAAAAAATGTAAAAAACAAAGGAAAATTAATTTTTCTCTATTATAGAATTTTTGTGACAATGCTTGCTATTCCCATGGACTTCTTATCTTCTTACAAATACCAGCATTTAAGATTATTTTAGTAGACACATAAACTTTAATACAAAAATCATTCAACATTGTTCTCATATAAAATTAAAAATAAAGTGCAAAAAAAAAAAAACTTACACAGAAAAGATTTGTGCTTGTTGACTCTGGTCTTGTCTTAAATCAAATGTTTTCAGCTGTCCAAAAGAATTTACAGCAAGAAGCTCAGTTTGTTTAAGAAATGTCAAGTCATTAATTGTACAGCTATCTGCTTTATCTATATGAAAATGTAGGGGAAAAAAAGTAAAATGAAAAAAAAGACATACATTTTAAAAACAAACAAACACCCTTCCCCTCCTTACTTTTTTTTAAAAGTACACCATCAAATTTTTCTTAAAGTTTTCAATTCAATTCAAAGCAAAAAAATAAAAAAAAAGCTATAAGGGTTATTGGCATTTCTCTCTCTCTATTTCAATAGCTAAAAAGACTAATGATAAATTTTTCAGAAAATAAAATATTCCAAAGAAATAAAGATTATATTATTAGCCTTATATTTTCATTAAATGATCACATTGAGGGTAAAGCAAGTTTATGATACCTAATGTTTGAACTGGTTGTTGCTGGTCTAAAGCTGAAATAACAACTCTTCCATCCTCTCCTCCACTGGCTAACCAATCATCTCCTTTGGGTGCCAAACATGTACATGATGCAGGACTACCATATTTAAAATGATGCTGTTTATTCCAAGTACACAAGTGGCTCAGTGACTGACAAGATAAGGAAAGTAACAGTTTTTAAAAAAAAAACCTAGCTGAAACTAACAGATTAAACAGTAAGGCTATCAGGCTATATAGTGGATACGATTATCAATTTTTACTGTAGTTGTATGTAAATACTTAAAATCTTCAATCATTCATTTAATGAAATATGGACACTAAAAATATTTACAAATCTTTTGTTGTTACTCTCAATGTATAAAAAAAAGTTGTACTATATTTACCTGATTTAAAGAAAAAAAAATTGTTTTAACCAAAATTATTTAAATTTTGCTTCATGATTGATAAAATTACATCATAATAGAGTTTTAATTCCAATTTCTGTCTTTTTTAAATTAAAGTAAGCTTTAAAATGTATGCTTCCTTTAACGATGAATTACATCCCACATTTGAGTAAAACTAGTTTGTCATGCAATGGAAGTCAAGGTAGCTTTAAACTGTAAAACTAAATAATTTGCACGAATATTTATAATCGCGTCCAAATAAAAGGTTGTGAAAAATTAATCACACGGTCAAGGAAGATATTGGATAAACTTTCCAGTAATAATTGTAAGCCAAAGTTCATATTGTATGATGCCACGAATTAGTAAAGAATAAAAGCATTTGCGAAAAAGCAAATAAAAGTACCTTCTATTGCCTTTTACAACCGGCAACACCTAACACTAAAAATGACACTGAATAATTTGGTACCAAATTATAAACACAGAGCCCCTAGAAAACAGCACAGTCAGGTCAATTAAGTCTTAAACTAAATATAGCAGAATCAGACCAAACTTTGGTCAATACTTTTAGAATCTTTCTCATTTTTTTTTTCAAGTAAAAACATGCCACTACAAAAAAAGATTTCTCTGGAATAAATTCTAACCAATATTACATTGTTTCATTAAATCAGCTCTGATCTGCAAAAACTTAAACAGTGGTGTCAAGTCAAGTGTGTTTTTGCAAAAATTACTTATGCCATTAAAAAAAAAACAGCAACAATTTTTCTATAAAAACAAACAGGTTAGGCAACAGCAAATATGTCTGACTAATTTTCATGTAAGAATTTTGAGCGGTGCATTATGTCCTTTATTATTATTTTTTTTATTACTTGTTTTTTATATTTTTTATATAGCACATGTTAACAATCATGAAGCAACGTAAACTTAAAATTGATTTTGAAAGACTTTTCCATATTTGTAATCTTAAACAGGTTTGTGGACTAAGGGATGAATTTTTAAGGAAATAAAATACCACTACTTTAAGTGTCATTATTTCACTGTAACCATGATATCAAAGCAAACTTACTTCATTTCTTGATGAATGTCTGTAAACTGAGACGGATCCTGAAGATGAAGCCACAGCAAAGGTAGTGCTTGAGAGATACTGAAAAATTATGGAGCAAATATATGAATTTGCACTTTACATTCAAATTCTAATAAAATGACATATGTTAAAAAACAATGCTGATCATAAAAAAAAATTACTTTGATAAAAAAAATAATAATACATGATATTCAAAAGGCAAACCTGTATATCGAGTACATCACCAGAGTGTGGCTTTTCAAATATTTTTTGAGGTTCATGATCCAATGTGTTTATGTCATCTGCTTCTTCTGAAGCTTTTAACCTGTCACGAAGATCCCATACACCTATAGTATTTTGCTGAAATATAAATATAATATTGGTAAATAAGAACAATAATTGATAAAAAGATTTCATTCTTAAATGTGTGGACAATGACATAAGCACATTTAATGTGAATCAAATGTAACAGAAAGAATTATATGTTAATAATTCTAAGTTACTTAGAAAAAAATGGTTGTACCTAAATTTTATTATATTGTAAGTAAGCTGGCTGCACAAACATAACAAAAAAACGTTTCATTTTGAATATAGAGGGATAGAGTTTATATAGCTACAGACAAAAAAAAAGAGAAATAAAAAAGGAAGTTAGGATTTATAGAGAGTAATTTTGAGGTCTGTTTCGCTGAATTTAGATCAGGTTCTTCACAATGATATATAAAAGAATCATTTATCTCATAGCAGACTGTTGTTAACAATCACCTTCTATACTTCATATACATAAAAAAGGCGCTGGTCTAGGGCACCATCAACAATAGATAGGTAGATGTGAGATGCAAACTAACAAAGAACCCCTCACTTACAAGGCCTTGACATTTAACTTTGAGCTGACATGGTCATAGAGATATTTGACTTATTTGCAAAGAAAAGTGGTTTAAAAGATCAAAAAGATTTCATCTCATCCTTTCTGGGACTTCACACAACTTTGTCAACTATGCTATTTTATTGACACGATGAAGTTTTAATGTACCTTTCCATGTTAAAGATGTTTTTTTTAACGAAGTTTATTTTGTTTAACAATTTAGCGCTTTTCATATTCAAAACATTAGTGATTATTTTATATTACAATTAAAAGTTTTAATAAAAAAAACGCACTTGTTAGAAGACCAGATAAACCATTATATTAGGGTATAAGGAACATGACAAATATAATTTTTTTTTTTTTTCAGGATTAGGGTTAGGGATAGGGTTAGGGATAGAGATAGATATCGATTTGCGCGAAAATCCCCGGAAAATTAGTAACGGGTCGCCCGTACATATGCTAGTAGTCGACCCTCTAGAGGGTCTCGTAACAAGTGCCTAAAAAAAACAGACTTATGGCAACATGCATATGTACATCAGAGTAGAGATGTTCATTAAAGAGTAAAATAAAGACAAAAAATATTAAATTACTTGATCATCCCAGCTACCAGTGACAAAAATCGTTGAAGGTAATGATTTCACATCGGTGGTGGGTCGCCACCTAATTTTACTTATTTTCTTAGATACAAATTTTACACTAAAATCGTTCATTTTGACTCACGGCGGTATATTTAGCAGAAGATTGTATTCGACTTTTTTCCTAAATCCGGAAGTACTTTAACACTGACCTATATAAGTCCTGATGGTTTGAGCAAAACACTACAATAACTAAATTGCAAATGAGGGGCTCTTTGTTAGTTTGTATCTCACATCTACACAAAGGTTAAGCCCATGGGGACTCATCGGGGTATATGAAGTGTAGAATTCATCTGTTTTAGTAACCTCGGCATATAAAGATATTGTTTGGTTAGAAGGTGGGACGGATGGCCGAGTGGTGTAGATACTCGACTGTCGACCTGAGAGTCCTGGGCTCAATCCTCGGTGAGGCCCATGGAATTTTTCCAGGTACCAAATGAATGAAACAGATGAATTCTACACTTCATCTGCCCCGATGGCCCGTTAGGGCTATGGGAACTTTACTTTTTTAAGAAGCCTCGATTACTCACCCATCTTAAAGTCAGGTACCCATTTAAAGCTGGGTGGACTTAGGGACTAACTAACACCAGGACCTGAAAAAATCCAAAGGTTCGAACACAGGACTCTCCGGTTGACAGTTTTTCTACAATGTTAATCATTTAAGCCATAGAACCGGTCCTAAACAGCATCAGACAAAACCAACAAATAGAAATTCATAGCATAGACAGACGATAAATAATTCTTACTTACAGACGAACACTCAATCACCGCAACAATATAGACACTACAAGAATACAGCAAAGGGCAGCGGAATACATAGGAAAAAATCCACCGCAATAAACACAACATACCATACACAGAAAAAACAAAACAACAAATTATACTAATTCTAGGAACACTCCACATTTTCAGCAGATCTGTCATAATAAACCAAGCGACAACACTACCACCACCACATCACATTCATCACAAAATAATTAGAGCCTTCATCTTCCAGAACACATTTCCTTGCCTTAGCACATCCTTATACTGGGACATCACCAAGGCTCGATTTACCGCCGTGGATGCAGGGGATATCCCCGGCACTGAGAATTGTCATCCCCGGCTCTGCTTTAGCTAATATATCCCTGCCGGGGATGAAACCATAGACATTTATCACCGGCTCTGCAGAAATTTTATTTCATACCCGGCACTGGTTTTTTCTTAAATCGAGCACTGCACAGCACAAACTACACTGGTCAAACCTCAAAACTTATAGGCCTACCATTTAAAATATTTTCTCAGTCCTACAATAATATGCATTTTTTATTTATGTTGATAAAAAATAAACTATTACATCTTTTATTTGATAACCACAACGTAAGCCATTTTTTTTGACGCTCCTATTTCCCATCTCCCCGTGCTCCAGGGCCAGTGTTTTATCCATACCATTTCCGGGGGTAGTTTTCACCCCCGGAATTAGAAATTTCACCCCCGAAATTTCACCCCCCACCCCCTGAATTTGAAATTTCACCCCCGGATTTTCCCTTCTCACCCCCGGAGGTGCGGGGGTGTGGATAAAACACTGTCCTGGGACATTCGTCTGACAGCGATGCTAAATATATCAACATGTACAAAAATGAATGCCCTTTACAGCCATACCAGACAATAAGTTATAATACAGTTATAAATATTTTAAATATGAAAAAAAAAAGAACTGGTTAACAAGTAAAGAAGCACATAGAAAATATTTTGAATTGCCTATAGGCCTATATCATATCAGCAGTGGACTATGTAACTTATTTGGACCAATTTTGGAAGTGGGTTTTAAGAGTCAAAGCTTTGGAACTTTTGGAGTGAATAAAATCAAATATACACAGTCAAATGAAGGAGTCGGTTCTTTCAAAACTTCAGACAGTAACTAATGAATTTTTCATTGATTTTTGTATCTTATTGTATTAGATATAGCGGGATACATTGGGAATATTCACTTTGCTTTTATCATACTAAAAAAGCTGTAAAACCATATTAAAGAATACGTTTGTGGCAGGCCTACTTACTGTAAAATGAATTAAAATCCCTTTTATTCTTCATTTTGTACTCTGAAATTCAAATGCTAAAGGTGAATAGTAAGCTTAGTCTTAAAGCGATCTTTGATGTATATCTAGTAATTACTTTTCGATGTATTATGTGTGAGTAATATTTACTTTTAAATTAATCAGGGTATGGTAAATTATACTAATGATCAGAAATGTATGTCATTGCTTTATTTGGTTACACTGGTTCGATTCCAGTCCCGGGCTATTAGTAAGTTTATGACATTGAAGGAATGGACACACATTAGCCCGGTGGTCCGTAACCAATTTAAACAATGACTTACTATAGAAATTTTTATTTAGGCACACTCAATTTTTACATATCATTTTTTTCTTATTTCAGTGCAATGGTATCTGCCTTTTTGAAGTCCAATGTTTTAATAACGTGAATTATTATTTTAATGTGAGTTATTTATTTTAAAAAATGTAATAGTGTATTAATTTTAAATTAAAATGAAATGGGCAATAAGGATGTTACTCACTTTTGAATGTTTTTAGTCCTTACGTTCACTACTCCCCCCCCCCCTTTTCCCACAATAAATCAACGATCTAGGTATGGTCATGAGTGCACTTTTACTATTCAAAAAAAGTAAGCGAAAAACCCAACGCTGCCTATTCCATAAGTTCAATTCTCACCCTTTCCAGGTCCAGGTGAACGGAAAGGGGGGGGGGCACTTTTACAAAAGAGTCACAAAAAAAAAAACAACCCAAGTATTTTAGCTGTAATCCACATTTCCCCAAGTGTCCTAAACTCAAGATCTTGGAGGGGGGGGGGGGACAAGGAGTGGTACCAATGCTTCAGAGCCCCATTCTCTGCCAGTAAATTGGCAAGTGCAGACAGGAAGTGTCGCATGAGGAATTCCCCAGGTAATGACTTGATCAGCAAGTAATCGTTGAGATGTATGACTCTGGTTGCACAGTTTCCTCACAAATGGTAATGACAAGTCACGTGTTGAGGATAGCCAGGTGTCAGACTAGGATTCGAACGTATGTCCGCCTGTACCCCCTCACACATAACTTCTTCAAGTTCTTGGTTGTTTTAAACGAAAATTGTAAGTCTCTGCGTACCCATAAATAAACTTTCTCGCATCCCTTGGAGTACGCGTACCGCCGGTAAGAAAAGCGGTAGTGATTAGACAGAAAGCTAGCCTTATGCACACATCTTTCGGAAGTCGTCAGTAGGGCATCCGATAGGCTAAATACTGTTAAGAAACTGGCGAGGACGTCTTGGGGGCAGGCCCGTAGCGTGCGCCCCCCCCCCTGCGTTTTGTCTGCCCCCCCCCCTCTGCTTGTTTGCTCTACTTAGTAACATTTATTTCCTGCCCACCCCCTGCTATTGGCCTGGCCCCTGCTGTAGAATGCCTGCCCCCCCTGCTGTAGAATGCCTGGCCCCTGCTGTAGAATTTTCACGCTACGGGGCTGCTTGGGGGGGGGGAGGGCTAGAAGTAATGTCCTGATATTGCTGTACATGAATGCAGACAGCTCTCAGATTGATTACAGTTCTGGTGGAGCAAGTCTACGGGTCTCGATCATCACTAGAGGCACTGGATGTAGGACAGAGCCATCGGGGCCGGATTTATATGTCCAAAACATATATTTATATGTCAGTGCCAAATATTTAAGTATATATGACAATCGATCACTTGGACGATTATTTGGGGCCCCATAAGAAAGTGGGGGCCCTAAGCTATAGCTTATTTTAGCTTATACGTAAATCCTACACTGAGAGCCATGCTCTCTGACTGATCACAGGCGCTTTTCGAAAGCTGCAGTGGAAGTCATAGCAAACGTGCCAGGACTAGGGGCTCGCAGGGACCGTTAAAAGCGGCAAGATGGGCACTTTTTTTTAACGTAAAAGTCAATTAGACGTACCATAATTCGATTCTTAATAATAATTAAATATAATTTTTTTATACATCGAATAATTTGCGATGCACTGGAAACAGTTCAATACAGCCCCGTAGCATGAACATTCTACAGCAGGGGCTTGACATTCTACAGCACGATACGGGCATGGTTCAATAACTTATATTTATCCGTACAAAAGATGACAATGTTCACCAGAGGGAGATTTTGGTTTGGAATCAATGAAAAAACATCACTACAGCTCATGACTTACTCCAGTGTGTTATGGACTGTATAGAGACAAGTGGCACTTAGTGTGTCATTCATTTATTACGTGACTTATTTTTCTCTCTTGATCCTGGACCCCCTCACCCTTCAGCTGCATAGTGCTATTTTACCATTCCTTTCTTATTGCGTGTAACACTTGAGCATCCTCGCTTTCCCCCCAATGCGTAATAAGTGAACGATCCTTTGTCAAAATATGTGGGCCTATGTTCTGTATAATTTAAACTGATCGTGAGCATGTTAAAATCAAATCACACAGACAGGGATATTTTATCATGTCACTGTATTCCGCAATCTTGTTATTAATTCTTTAGTCGGTGTTAATTAATAACAAAAAAAAATGTCTGGGTATTAAAGTTGTTTTGTGTGTGTGTGTGTGTGTGCTATTTAGCAGATATTGTCCAATTCAAACATGAATTAAATGAGAATGTGATGTGAACAAGTAAATATGACCATTTGTTTATGATACGACCCTACGCCCACCACGCCCTGTTTCTATGTGACCCCTGTCCGACCCCCCCCCCAAAAAAAAAATTTTGCCCACCCTAACCCCTGGTGTAGATGGAGACAATATAATAAAATAATAAATCTAGGCGCGGTACTCTAACACCGTGGTTCTCAACATTTTTCGCGACTAGACCCCAGAGGTTGGCGAAAATATGTCCGCGGGTACCCCCATCAAAGTTTAGAGCAAACTGGTGACCTTTAACCTCGTGGTTGTTTTAACAACGAAAATTACATGTCGTTGCTTACCCCTAGGGATACGCGTACCCCCCGGATGAGAACCGTACAGGCCCGTAGCCGCCCCCCCCCCCTTCGTTTTGTCTGGCCCCCCTCTGCTTATTTTTTCTACTTAGTAAAATGTATTACCTTCCCCCTCCCCGCTATTGCCTGGCCCCTGTTGTAGAATGCCTGGCCCCTGCTGTAGAATGCCTGGCCCCTGCTGTAGAATTTTCAGGCTACGGGGCTGCGCGGCTATAACACATGGATAAACATTTTGATCTTTGACATCGTAAAAAATAAACAACATGTAAAAAAACAACAACACACCAATGTAATTTTAAAAAGATTTAGTAATGAAATAATAATAACTGATTCAACGGAATCTAACTGAAACAATACAATAGAACGCATACTTCTGTAAGAGCTGAATTTGGTGAAACGTTGATACATAAGGATTAATATATGTAATAAGTGAAGGCAAAGTGAATAAACTAATTATTTTTTTAAACACATTGATAAGGACTGGTGGCTGTTTGGATTGTAGCATGGCTGATGAGTTCGAGTCTCACTGGGTGCATGAAGTCGGTAACAATTTTTTTATTCAGTCACAAAATAAATAATTTTAAATCATAGAATGATTCATCCTTTCTTTAGTGTTCTACGAAAAATAAGTTTAAACCGACGATTACCCTGAAACGCTATAAAATTCAACTATTACACAACAGTCCAAAATGGCAATTAAAACAAAAATCTGCCTTCTAGTTATGTTCTATTAGGCTCTATGCCCCCCAGTTCAGAAAAAAAAGTTGTTTGTGTGGTCAGTCATGTGTCCAGTGTGTTATTTGTGTTCCCGCTTTTTCTCCGTTATCTGAATTTATGTCCAACTCAGCATAGTCCTAGGAGGCTGAGACAAAAAAAATTAGGCTCAATGGCCAGTTTACAGCTAAGCTTTCAACTGTCCATTTGTGTGGTCAGTGATGTGTTGTTTATTTTCATGTTTTTCACTGGGTGCTCTGTTTTTGTGCATTTTTTCTTTCTTTTGATGGATTTTATTCAGTACAGAATGACACAAACAACACAACAACAACGTCCAGATGAGTGTTCGTTGACTACATTGCACGTTCAATAAAATATGCACGATATTGCATCGATCACAGGTCAGCTACTTCGTGCATTACGAGAAATGTGCGCAGTCTATTTATACAATATATAATTTTTTTAAAATGTTTAGAGTGACATTTGAGCTTGCTTGACATTTTTCGTTTACATAATTTAGTAAGTTTTATATTTTAACAATAAAGTCAGACTATCAGTTGAGTAGTTCTTGTTTACTACTTAAAATACGGGCGACTTTAAAAACTCTTTTAAGAATAATATTGACATATAACATGAAATAATGGAACTTCATTTTATAAAAACATAACATGTTTAAATAAAATCGGACATTTAAGGCCAATAGACAATAACCTCCCTTGAATAGTGAGACGAGTTCAGGTGAAATAAAATATTGTAAAGCAAGCTAATCATTTCATGTTCAATAATCAGTAGACCAGAAAAGATTATTTCATTTCATATTCCATAATCAGTAAACCAGAAAAGATTATTTTAACTATTGCACAAGTTATAACTTTGTGAAGTAAATGTTGAAAATAAATTCATTAACCACCAAATGTTTTCTTTTTTTTTTCTAGCGTTTCCGTTTTTTTGATGATCTCTTGAAATTTTTTATGCATTGCTTATTTACATTGCACTTGAAGAATAAAACATACCTAAAAATAACTTATACCCAGACATTGGAAGATTTTTCATGTTAAATTTAAAGCGGTAAATTAAAATATAAGAAACTTACCATAAAGGCATAGACCTACAAGCAAATAAAAAAATCTATTCAGTGCAAGTGATTAAATATAAATATTAAACACAGCCTTACACAGAAGACGATTACAAAAAGGTCACTTTAGACATTAGAAACTATAAAAAGGGCCCTTTCCCTAGAATATCTTATAGCTGAAAAATCCAACTCTCTGATAGAATATCTGAAGAAAAATTTGAGTCAAAAAAAAAAAAAGGATGAATGACAGCTATAAGTAAATTGTAAGAAGAAAAACAAGAATTAAGCCTGTTCCATTCTGGACACAGGACGTGTTAGCGCATTTTCATGTTATGTATCAGTACGTTTGTTAGCTTTCAGTAAATATTTGTAAATTTTGGAAATGTTTATAAATTCAATTGTGTAATGCATATATCTGTAAAAAAATATTATAAAGACGTTTCTTTATATTTGAAAAAAAAATTATTTTCTCTTAAATCTAACTACAAGTGGCTTGTGGTTACTGAAATAGGACTCATAATTGAAAACATTCGAGATTGTAGTCATTTAATCGTCCGAAAACTCCGTCAATTGTTGCATAGCTCTGATACTTTAAATTAAACTCAGAAAAAAAAGATTTTTCAAGCCTAGATCTAATTAAATTGGAGTGTAATAAAAAAGCTGGGTTTGAAAATGTGACAGCCCTATGAAGGTTGGTTAAAATCTAATGGATATGAGCCAGCCATAAAACAAATTAGCCCTCCTCTGATGCCATCCATTGTGCCACAACATTCAACGAATACCAGAAACTCAAAGACCACCTACATTAACAAGAAAGATTTTACGGTGAAGTATTTCTATTTCAAGTTTAATAAAAAAAAATATTTAATTTTATTAAATGTGCTAGTTAGCCAGCCTTCTATTAACTACAAGCCTTTCTCTGACAGATTCCCACAAGGAATGGTCTGACCATACACTGTGAAGAATGAGAGATTAACACCTGGCACCATCACAAGGAAGGGAAAGTATTTTTGTTTTTATTCAATTTAAACATGGTAAGTAACCCATTGTTTCAACAAATCTTTTCAATAATTTATATATTTATTAGCTAAAATTTAAGAATCTACTAATACTTCTAACCTATGTATTTATGTTAAGATTTAAATTTTGGTACCAACTCTTAAATCTAAATATTTTCTCTGCAGGTTTTTCAAGCATAGATCCAATAAAATTGGAGTGTAATAAGAAAGCTGGGTTTGACAAATGTGATAGCCCTATGAATGATGGTTAAAATCTAATGGATATGAGCCAGCCATTAAACAAAAAAGCCCTCTTCTGGTGCCATCCATGGTACCACAACATTCAACAAATACCAGAAATACAAAGACCACCTACATTATCAAGAAAAATTTCACGGTGAAGTATTCCTATTTCAAGTTTAATAAAAAAACAAATTTAATTTTATTAAATGTGCTAGTTAGCCAGCCTTCTATTAACTACAAGCCTTTCTCTGACAGATTCCCAAAAGGAATGGTCTGACCATACACTGTGAAGAATAAGAGATTACCACCTGGCACCATCATAAGTAAGGGAAAGTATTTTTGTTTTCATTCAATTCAAACATGGTAAGTAATCCATTGTTTCAACAAATCTTTTCAATAATTAATATATTTATTAGCTTAAATTTAAGAATCTACTAAAACTACTAATCTATGTATTCATGTTAAGATTTTAAATTTTGGTACCAACTCTTAAATCTAACTATTTTCTCTGCAGGTTTTTCAAGCCTAGATCCAATTAAATGGGAGTGTAATAAGAAAATGGGTTTGACAATGTGACAGCCCTATGAGTGATGGTTAAAATTTAATGGATATGAGCCAGCCATAAAACAAATTAGCCCTCTTCTAATGCCATCCATGGTGCCACAACATTCAACAAATACCAGAAACTCAAAGACCACCTACATTAACAAGAAAGATTTTATGGTGAAGTATTCCTATTTCCAGTTTCATAAAAAACAAATTTATATTTAGTAAATGTGCTAGTTAGCCAGCCTTCTATTAACTACAAGCCTTTCTCTGACAGATTCCCACAAGGAATGGTCTGACCATACACTGTGAAGAATGAGAGATTACCACCTGGCACCATCATAAGTAAGGGAAAATATTTTTATTTTTATTCAATTTAAACATGGTAAGTAACCCATTGTTTTCACAAATCTTTTCAATAATTAATATTTTTTTAATTTAAATTTTAGAATCTACTAAAACTACTAACCTATGTATTAATGTTAAGATTTTAAATTTTGGTACCAACTCTTAAATCTAACTATTTTCTCTGCAGGTTTTTCAAGCCTAGATCCAATTAAATGGGAGTGTAATAAGAAAATGGGTTTGACAATGTGACAGCCCTATGAGTGATGGTTAAAATTTAATGGATATGAGCCAGCCATAAAACAAATTAGCCCTCTTCTAATGCCATCCATGGTGCCACAACATTCAACAACAAAGACCACCTACAATATGAAGGAAAATTTCACGGTGAAGTATTCCTATTTCCAGTTTAATAAAAAAACAAATTTAATTTTATGAAATGTGCTAGTTAGCTAGCCTTCTATTAACTACAAGCCTTTCTCTGACAGATTCCCACAAGAAATGGTCTGACCATACATTGTGAAGAATGAGAGATTACCACCTGGCACCATCATAAGTAAGGGAAAGTATTTTTGTTTTTATTCAATTTAAACATGGTAAGTAATCCATTGTTTTCACAAATCTTTTCAATAATTAATATATTTTTAGTTTAAATTTTAGAATCTACTAAAACTACTAACCTATGTATTAATGTTAAGATTTTAAATTTTGGTACCAACTCTTAAATCTAACTATTTTCTCTGCAGGTTTTTCAAGCCTAGATCCAATTAAATGGGAGTGTGATAAGAAAATGGGTTTGACAATGTGACAGCCCTATGAATGATTGTTAAAATTTAATGGATATGAGCCAGCCATAAAACAAATTAGCCCTCTTCTAATGCCATCCATGGTGCCACAACATTCAACAACAAAGACCACCTACAATATGAAAGAAAATTTCACGGTGAAGTATTCCTATTTCCAGTTTAAAAAAAAAACAAATTTAATTTTATGAAATGTGCTAGTTAGCTAGCCTTCTATTAACTACAAGCCTTTCTCTGACAGATTCCCACAAGAAATGGTCTGACCATACATTGTGAAGAATGAGAGATTACCACCTGGCACCATCATAAGTAAGGGAAAGTATTTTTGTTTTTATTCAATTTAAACATGGTAAGTAATCCATTGTTTTCACAAAACTTTTCAATAATTAATATATTTATTAGCTTAAATTTAAGAATCTACTAATACAACTAACCTATGTATTTATGTTAAGATTTTAAATTTTGGTACCAACACTTAAATTAAACTATATTCTCTACAGGTTTTTCAAGCCTAGATCTAATTAAATGGGAGTGTAATAAAAAAGCTGAGTTTGACAATGTGACAGCCCTATGAAGGTTGATTAAAATCTAATGGATATAAGTGAGCCATAAAACAAATTAGACCTCCTCTGATGCCATCCATGGTGCCACAACATTCAACAAATTCCAGAAACTCAAATACCACCTACATTAACAAGAAAGATTTTACGGTGAAGTATTCCTATTTCCGGTTTACTAAAAAAACAAATTTAATTTTATTAAATGTGCTAGTTAGTCAGCCTCCTATTAACTATAAGCCTGTTCTCTGACAGATTCCAACAAGGAATGGTCTGACCATACACTGTGAAGAATGAGAGAATACCACCTGGTACCATCATAAGTAAGGGAAAGTATTTTTGTTTTTATTCAATTTAAACATGGTAAGTAACCCATTGTTTTCACAAATCTTTTCAATAATTAATATATTTTCAGTTTAAATTTTAGAATCTACTAAAACTACTTACCTATGTATTCATGTTAAGATTTTAAATTTTGGTACCAACTCTTAAATCTAACTATTTTCTCTACAGGTTTTTCAAGCCTAGATCCAATAAAATTGGAGTGTAATAAGAAAGCTGGGTTTGACAATGTGATGGTTGAAATCTAAAAAATATGAGCCAGCCATAATACAAAAATTAGCCCTCTTCTCATGCCATCCATGGTGCCACAACATTCAACAAATACCAGAAATACAAAGACCACCGACATTATCAAGAAAAATTTCACGGTGAAGTATTCCTATTTCCAGTTTAATAAGAAAACAAATCTAATTTTATTAAACGTGCTAGTTAGCCAGCCTTCTATTAACTACAAGCCTTTCTCTGACAGATTCCCAAAAGGAATGGTCTGACCATACACTGTGAAGAATGAGAGATTAACACCTGGCACCATCATAAGGAAGGGAAAGTATTTTTGTTTTTATTCAATTCAAACATGGTAAGTAATCCATTGTTTCAACAAATCTTTTCAATAATTAATATATTTATTAGCTTAAATTTAAGAATCTACTAAAACTACTAACCTATGTATTCATGTTAAAATTTATAATTTTGGTACCATCTCTTAAATTTAACTATTTTCTCTGCAGATTTTTCAAGCCTAGATCTAATTAAATGGGAGTGTAATAAAAAAGCTGAGTTTGACAATGTGACAGCCCTATGAAGGTTGATTAAAATCTAATGGATATAAGTGAGCCATAAAACAAATTAGACCTCCTCTGATGCCATCCATGGTGCCACAACATTCAACAAATTCCAGAAACTCAAATACCACCTACATTAACAAGAAAGATTTTACGGTGAAGTATTCCTATTTCCGGTTTACTAAAAAAACAAATTTAATTTTATTAAATGTGCTAGTTAGTCAGCCTCCTCTTAACTATAAGCCTGTTCTCTGACAGATTCCAACAAGGAATGGTCTGACCATACACTGTGAAGAATGAGAGAATACCACCTGGTACCATCATAAGTAAGGGAAAGTATTTTTGTTTTTATTCAATTTAAACATGGTAAGTAACCCATTGTTTCAACAAAACTTTTTTAATTATTAATATATTTTTAGTTTAAATTTTAAAATCTACTAAAACTACTAACCTATGTATTCATGTTGATGTTTATAATTTTTGTACCAACTCTTAAATCTAACTATTTTCTCTGCAGGTTTTTCAAGCCTAGATCCAATTAAATGGGAGTGTAATAAGAAAGCTGGGTTTGACAATGTGACAGCCTTATGAATGATGGTTAAAATCTTAAAAATGTGAGCCAGCCATAGAACAAATTAGCCCTCTTCTCATGCCATCCATGGTGCCACAACATTCCACAAATACCAGAAATACAAAGACCACCGACATTATCAAGAAAAATTTCACGGTGAAGTATTCCTATTTCCAGTTTAATAAGAAAACAAATCTAATTTTATTAAACGTGCTAGTTAGCCAGCCTTCTATTAACTACAAGCCTTTCTCTGACAGATTCCCACAAGGAATGGTCTGACCATACACTGTGAAGAATGAGAGATTAACACCTGGCACCATCATAAGGAAGGGAAAGTATTTTTGTTTTTATTCAATTCAAACATGGTAAGTAATCCATTGTTTCAACAAATCTTTTCAATAATTAATATATTTATTAGCTTAAATTTAAGAATCTACTAAAACTACTAACCTATGTATTCATGTTAAAATTTATAATTTTGGTACCATCTCTTAAATTTAACTATTTTCTCTGCAGATTTTTCAAGCCTAGATCTAATTAAATGGGAGTGTAATAAAAAAGCTGAGTTTGACAATGTGACAGCCCTATGAAGGTTGATTAAAATCTAATGGATATAAGTGAGCCATAAAACAAATTAGCCCTCCTCTGATGCCATCCATGGTGCCACAACATTCAACAAATACCAGAAACTCAAAAACAACCTGCATTATCAAGAAGATTTTACGGTGAAGTATTCCTAATTCCAGTTTAAAAAAAAAACAAATTTAATTTTATTAAATGTGCTAGTTAGCCAGCCTTCTATTAACTATAAGCCTGTTCTCTGACAGACTCCCACAAGAAATGGTCTGACCATACACTGGGAAGAATGAGAGATTAACACCTGGTACTATCATAAGGAAAGGAAAGTATTTTTGTTTTTATTCAATTTAAACATGGTAAGTAACCCATTGTTTTAACAAAACTTTTCAATAATTAATATAATTTTAGCTTAAATTTTAGAATCTACTAAAACTACTAACCTATGTATTCATGTTAAGATTTATAATTTTTTGTACCAACTCTTAAATCTAACTATTTTCTATGCAGGTTTTTTAAACCTAGATCCAATTAAATGGGAGTGTAATAAGAAAGCTGGGTTTGACAATGTGACAGCCCTATGAAGGATGGTTAAGATCTAATGGATATGAGCCAGCCATAAAACAAATTAGCCCTCTTCTGATGCCATCCATGGTGCCACAACATTCAACAAATACCAGAAACTCAAAGACCACCTACATTATCAAGAAAAATTTCACGGTGAAGTAATCCTATTTCCAGTTTAATAAAAAATAACAAATTTAACTTTAATTAATGTGCTAGTTAGCCAGCCTTCTATTAACTATAAGCCTCCTGTCTGACAGACTCCCACAAGGAATGGTCTGACCATACACTGGGAAGAATGAGAGATTAACACCTGGCACCATCATAAGGAAGGGAAAGTATTTTTGTTTTTATTCAATTTAAACATGGTAAGTAACCCATTGTTTCAAGAAACCTTTACAATAATTAATATATTTATTAGCTTAAATTTAAGAATCTACTAATACAACTAACCTATGTATTTATGTAAAGATTTTAAATTTTGGTACCAACTCTTAAATCTAACTATTTTCTCTACAGGTTTTTCAAGCCTAGATCCAATTAAATGGGAGTGTAATAAGAAAGCTGGGTTTGACAATGTGACAGCCCTATGAATGATGGTTAAAATTTAATGGATATGAGCCAGCCATAAAACAAATTAGCCCTCTTCTAATGCCATCCATGGTGCCACAACATTCAACAAATACCAGAAATACAAAGACGACCTACAATACGAAAGAAAATTTCATGGTGAAGTATTCCTATTTCCAGTTTAATAAAAAAACAAATTTAATTTTATTAAATGTGCTAGTTAGCCAGCCTTCTATTAACTACAAGCCTTTCTCTGACAGATTCCCACAAATAATGGTCTGACCATACACTGTGAAGAATGAGAGATTAACACCTGGCACCATCATAAGTAAGGGAAAGTATTTTTGTTTTTATTCAATTTAAACATGGTAAGTAACCCATTGTTTTCACAAAACTTTTCAATAATGAATATATTTCTTAGCTTAAATTTAAGAATATACTAATACAACAAACCTATGTATTCATGTTAAGATTTTAAATTTTGGTACCAACTCTTAAATCTAACTATTTTCTCTACAGGTTTTTCAAGCCTAGATCCAATAAAATTGGAGTGTAATAAGAAAGCTGGGTTTGACAATGTGACAGCCTTATGAATGATGGTTAAATTCTAATGGATATGAGCCAGCCATAAAACAAATTAGCCCTCTTCTCATGCCATCCATGGTGCCACAACATTCAACAAATACCAGAAACTCAAAGACCACCTACATTAACAAGAAAGATTTTACGGTGAAGTATTCCTATTTCCAGTTTAATACAAAGCAAATTTATATTTAGTAAATGTGCTTGTTAGCCAGCCTTCTATTAACTACAAGCCTTTCTCTGACAGAATCCCACAAGGAATGGTCTGACCATACACTGTGAAGAATGAGAGATTACCACCTGGCACCATCATAAGTAAGGGAAAGTATTTTTATTTTTATTCAATTTAAACATGGTAAGTAACCCATTGTTTTCACAAATCTTTTCAATAATTAATATATTTTCAGTTTAAATTTTAGAATCTACTAAAACTACTTACCTATGTATTCATGTTAAGATTTTAAATTTTGGTACCAACTCTTAAATCTAACTATTTTCTCTACAGGTTTTTCAAGCCTAGATCCAATAAAATTGGAGTGTAATAAGAAAGCTGGGTTTGACAATGTGATGGTTGAAATCTAAAAAATATGAGCCAGCCATAATACAAAAATTAGCCCTCTTCTCATGCCATCCATGGTGCCACAACATTCAACAAATACCAGAAATACAAAGACCACCGACATTATCAAGAAAAATTTCACGGTGAAGTATTCCTATTTCCAGTTTAATAAGAAAACAAATCTAATTTTATTAAACGTGCTAGTTAGCCAGCCTTCTATTAACTACAAGCCTTTCTCTGACAGATGCCCAAAAGGAATGGTCTGACCATTCACTGTGAAGAATGAGAGATTAACACCTGGTACCATCATAAGGAAGGGAAAGTATTTTTGTTTTTATTCAATTCAAACATGGTAAGTAATCCATTGTTTCAACAAATCTTTTCAATAATTAATATATTTATTAGCTTAAATTTAAGAATCTACTAAAACTACTAACCTATGTATTCATGTTAAGATTTTTAATTTTGGTACCATCTCTTAAATTTAACTATTTTCTCTGCAGATTTTTCAAGCCTAGATCCAATTAAATTGGAGTGTAATAAGAAAGCTGGGTTTGAAAATGTGATAGCCCAATGAATGATGGTTAAAATCTAATGGATATGAGTGAGCCATAAAACAAATTAGACCTCCTCTGATGCCATCCATGGTGCCACAACATTCAACAAATACCAGAAACTCAAAGACCACCTACATTAACAAGAAAGATTTAACGGTGAAGTATTCCTATTTCCAGTTTAATACAAAACAAATTTATATTTAGTAAATGTGCTTGTTAGCCAGCCTTCTATTAACTACAAGCCTTTCTCTGACAGAATCCCACAAGGAATGGTCTGACCATACACTGTGAAGAATGAGAGATTAACACCATGCACCATCATAAGGAATGGAAAGTATTTTTGTTTTTATTCAATATAAACATGTTAAGTAACCCATTGTTTCAATAAAACTTTTTAAATTATTAATATATTTTTAGTTTAAATTTTAGAATCTACTAAAACTACTAACCTATGTATTCATGTTAATGTTTATAATTTTTGTACCAACTCTTAAATCTAACTATTTTCTCTGCAGGTTTTTCAAGCCTAGATCCAATTAAATGGGAGTGTAATAAGAAAACTGGGTTTGACAATGTGACAGCCTTATGAATGATGGTTAAATTCAAATGGATATGAGCCAGCCATAAAACAAATTAGCCCTCTTCTAATGCCATCCATGGTGCCACAACATTCAACAACAAAGACCACCTACAATATGAAAGAAAATTTCACGGTGAAGTATTCCTATTTCCAGTTTAATAAGAAAACAAATCTAATTTTATTAAATGTGCTAGTTAGCCAGCCTTCTATTAACTACAAGCCTTTCTCTGACAGATTCCCAAAAGGAATGGTCTGACCATACACTGTGAAGAATGAGAGATTAACACCTGGCACCATCATAAGGAATGGAAAGTATTTTTGTTTTTATTCATTTCAAACATGGTAAGTAATCCATTGTTTCAACAAATCTTTTCAATAATTAATATATTTATTAGCTTAAATTTAAGAATCTACTAAAACTACTAACCTATGTATTCATGTTAAAATTTATAATTTTGGTACCATCTCTTAAATTTAACTATTTTCTCTGCAGATTTTTCAAGCCTAGATCCAATTAAATTGGAGTGTAATAAGAAAGCTGGGTTTGAAAATGTGATAGCCCAATGAATGATGGTTAAAATCTAATGGATATGAGTGAGCCATAAAACAAATTAGACCTCCTCTGATGCCATCCATGGTGCCACAACATTCAACAAATACCAGAAACTCAAAGACCACCTACATTAACAAGAAAGATTTAACGGTGAAGTATTCCTATTTCCAGTTTAATACAAAACAAATTTATATTTAGTAAATGTGCTTGTTAGCCAGCCTTCTATTAACTACAAGCCTTTCTCTGACAGATTCCCACAAGGAATGGTCTGACCATACACTGTGAAGAATGAGAGATTAACACTCGGCACGCACCATCATAAGGAAAGGAACTTATTTTTGTTTTTATTCAATTTAAACATGATAAGTAACCCATTGTTTCAACAAATCTTTACAATAATTAATATATTTCTTAGCTTAAATTTAAGAATCTACTAAAACAACTAACCTATGTATTTATGTTAAGATTTTAAATTTTGGTACCAACTCTTAAATTTAACTATATTCTCTACAGGTTTTTCAAGCCTAGATCTAATTAAATGGGAGTGTAATAAAAAAGCTGGGTTTGACAATGTGACAGCCCTATGAAGGTTGATTTTAAATCTAATGGATATGAGCCAGCCATTAAACAAATTAGATCTCCTCTGATGCCATCCATGGTGCCACAACATTTAACAAACACCAGAAACTCAAAGACCACCTACATTAACAAAAAAGATTTTACGGTGAAGTATTCCTATTTCCAGTTTAATAACAAAACAAATTTTATTTTATTAAATGTGCTAGTTAGCCAGCCTTCTATTAACTACAAGCCTTTCTCTGACAGATTCCCACAAGGAATGGTCTGACCATACACTGTGAAGAATGAGAGATTAACACTCGGCACGCACCATCATAAGGAAAGGAACTTATTTTTGTTTTTATTCAATTTAAACATGATAAGTAACCCATTGTTTCAACAAATCTTTACAATAATTAATATATTTATTAGCCTAAATTGAAGAATCTACTAATACAACTAACCTATGTATTTATGTTAAGATTTTAAATTTTGGTACCAACTCTTAAATCTAACTATTTTCTCTGCAGGATTTTCAAGCCTAGATCAAATTAAATGGGAGTGTAATAACAAAGCTGGGTTTGACAATGTGACAGCCTAATGAATGATGGTTAAAATTTAATGGATATGAGCCAGCCATAAAACAAATTAGCCTTCTTCTAATGCCATCCATGGTGCCACAACATTCAATAACAAAGACCACCTACAATATGAAAGAAAATTTCACATTAAAGTTTTCCTATTTCCAGTTTAATAAAAAAACAAATTTAATTTTATTAAATGTGCTAGTTAGGCAGCCTTCTATTAACTACAAGCTTTTCTCTGACAGATTCCCACAAATAATGGTCTGACCATACACTGTGAAGAATGAGAGATTAACACCCGGCACCATCATAAGTAAGGGAAAGTATTTTTGTTTTTATTCAATTTAAACATGGTAAGTAACCCATTGTTTTCACAAAACTTTTCAATAATTAATATATTTATTAGCCTAAATTGAAGAATCTACTAATACAACTAACCTATGTATTTATGTTAAGATTTTAAATTTTGGTACCAACTCTTAAATTTAACTATATTCTCTACACGTTTTTCAAGCCCAGATCTAATTAAATTGGAGTGTATTAAGAAAGCTGGGAATGACAATGTGACAGCCCTATGAATGATGGTTAAAATGTAATGGATATGAGCCAGCCATAAAACAAATTTGCACTCTTCTGATGCCATCCATGGTGCCACAACATTCAACAAATACCAGAAATACAAAGACCACCTACATTATCAAGGAAAATTTCAAGGTGAAGTATTCCTATTTCAAGTTTAATAACAAAACAAATTTAATTTTATTAAATGTGCTAGTTAGCCAGCCTTCTATTAACTACAAGCCTTTTTCTGACAGATTCCCACAAATAATGGTCTGACCATACACTGTGAAGAATGAGAGATTAACACCCGGCACCATCATAAGTAAGGGAAAGTATTTTTGTTTTTATTCAATTTAAACATGGTAAGTAACCCATTGTTTTAACAAATCTTTTCAATAATGAATATATTTATTAGCCTAAATTGAAGAATCTACTAATACAACTAACCTTTGTATTTATGTTAAGATTTTAAATTTTGGTACCAACTCTTAAATCTAACTATATTCTCTGCAGATTTTTCAAGCCTAGATCCAATTAAATGGGAGTGTAATAAGAAAGCTGGGTTTGACAATGAGACAGCCTTATGAATGATGGTTAAATTCTAATGGATATGAGCCAGCCATAAAACAAATTAGCCCTCTTCTCATGCCATCCATGGTGCCACAACATTCAACAAATACCAGAAATACAAACACCACCTACATTATCAAGGAAAATTTCACAGTGAAGTATTCCTCTTTCTAGTTTAATAAAAAAACAAATTTCATTTTATTAAATGTGCTAGTTAGCCAGCCTTCTATTAACTACAAGCCTTTCTCTGACAGATTCCCACAAATAATGGTCTGACCATACACTGTGAAGAATGAGAGATTAACACCCGGCACCATCATAAGTAAGGGAAAGTATTTTTGTTTTTATTCAATTTAAACATGGTAAGTAACCCATTGTTTTCACAAATCTTTTCAATAATTAATATATTTTTAGTTTAAATTTTAGAATCTACTAAAACTACTAACCTATGTATTCATGTTAAGATTTTTAATTTTGGTACCAATTCTTAAATCTAACTATTTTCTCTGCAGGTTTTTTAAGCCTAGATCCAATTAAATGGGAGTGTAATAAGAAAGCTGGGATTGACAATGTGACAGCCCTATGAAGGTTGATTAAAATCTAATGGATATGAGCCAGCCATAAAACAAATTAGACCTCCTCTGATGCCATCCATGGTGCCACAACATTCAACAAATACTAGAAACTCAAAGACCACCTGCATTGACAAGAAAGATTTTACGGTGAAGTATTCCTCTTTCCAGTTTAATAAACAAACAAATTTAATTTTATTAATTGTGCTAGTTAGCCAGCCTTCCATTAACTAAAAGCCTTTTCTCTGACAGATTCCGACAAGGAATATTCTGACCATACACTGAGAAGATTGAGAGATTAACATCTGGCACCATCATAAGGAAGGGAAAGTATTTTTGTTTTTTATTCAATTTAAACATGGTAAGTAACCCATTGTTTCAACAAATCTTTTCAATAATTAATATATTTATTAGCTTAAATTTAAGAATCTACTAAAACTACTAACCTATGTATTCATGTTAAGATTTTTAATTTTGGTACCAACTCTTAAATCTATTTTCTCTATTGGTTTTTCAAGCCTAGATCCAATTAAATGGGAGTGTAATAAAAAAGCTTGGTTTGATAATGTGACAGCCTTATGAATGATGGTTAAATTCTAATGGATATGAGCCAGCCATAAAACAAATTAGCCCTCTTCTCATGCCATCCATGGTGCCACAACATTCAACAAATACCAGAAATACAAACACCACCTACATTATCAAGGAAAATTTCACAGTGAAGTATTCCTCTTTCTAGTTTAATAAAAAAACAAATTTCATTTTATTAAATGTGCTAGTTAGCCAGCCTTCTATTAACTACAAGCCTTTCTCTGACAGATTCCCACAAATAATGGTCTGACCATACACTGTGAAGAATGAGAGATTAACACCCGGCACCATCATAAGTAAGGGAAAGTATTTTTGTTTTTATTCAATTTAAACATGGTAAGTAACCCATTGTTTTCACAAATCTTTACAATAATTAATATATTTTTAGTTTAAATTTTAGAATCTACTAAAACTACTAACCTATGTATTCATGTTAAGATTTTTAATTTTGGTACCAATTCTTAAATCTAACTATTTTCTCTGCAGGTTTTTTAAGCCTAGATCCAATTAAATGGGAGTGTAATAAGAAAGCTGGGATTGACAATGTGACAGCCTTATGAATGATGGTTAAAATCTAATGGATATGAGTGAGCCATAAAACAAATTAGCCCTCTTCTCATGCTATCCATGGTGCCACAACATTCAACAAATTCCAGAAACTCAAAGACCACCTACATTAACAAGAAATATTGTACATTTTATTTTAGAAACAGAAATATTTAATCTGATAATAAAATAATAATAATTAAAAAAACACTGATATTCAGCTGTTGTTATTTGTATGTCTGTTACCTCATATTACAAGTGAATTCTTTATTTTATTTCTTGAATATGTCATATTGCTGAAATTTGACTATTATTTATTATTACATCTTTTAAATGTTAGTGGATCATATGGTTTCCTTGCATTATTATAAGATAGATCAAAGATTTACCAACCTATTTGTTCTGCTTTGATTATTGCTAGATTGATGATATAAAAAAATATCTGTACGAAATCTCTTCCTGACCCAGTAATAAGATTTATGAAACAATTAAACAATTAATTAAAAATTCATAAATTTTGATTGGATGCAGGTGCAAGTTATTTAATTGTTTATCATCAGGGAAATGTTTTATATATTAAATCTCTAGTTTACTAGATTTAAAATAATAAGCTATTTGTCTTCTATATTTAGAATTAGTCATTTGCCTTATAGATATAAAATTATTTGTCATTAGTTTTTTAGATTTTAAATACGTCATTAGCTCTGAGTCAGTGAGTAAGCTGCGTTTAATCAGTTTGCTCTCTTATGTGATCTCTCGCAGATTAGATTTGAGCCGAGACCTAGTCTCCTAGAGCCCCTGAGATTTAACTTGCTGTGTACATCAGCATTTTAGAACGTCATAAAGGCTTGCAATTTACCCGACTGTTCCACTTTGTGGTTTTCCAGCACGGGGCTTTTTTTAAAAAGAATTGGTTTCTCAACCTCTCCACAGATACGGCATTTTGCGTACCAATTAAAACAAAACCCAGTGCTTTACTATCCGAATTTCCCTCCACGGGTCAGTTTTGGACGGCCTCTCAAAGTGATTAATTATATTTCTGTCTGTCACGCCAGTATCCCTACTCAAGAACCTCCGATTGCATTCCAACTCACTGATCTTGGCGATTGTGTCTTCAAATGACCTTCTCTAAAAACTCTAAAAGAAAGTCTGGGCATTAAACGACTTCGCTAGTAAGTCGTCCCGGCCATTCCCTGGCATGCCCAGAAATTTCACTGAGAAACTTCAAGCTGGGCGTAAGATCCTTCTCTCTCTCTCTCTCTCTTTCCCTCTCTCTCCTTTTAACTCTCAGTTTATCTGCTTCATGTCTCTTAGTCTCTTATAGCCCGTGAAATCAAATTTGCTATGTTCCTCTCAGCATAAGGAAACTGCCATATGGGCCAATGGCGAGCAAACTACCCGTATGGTACACTCTGTGGTCTTCCAGGCGGAGGCACACACAGTGGCGGCAAAGGGAATCGACATTAGGCATCAAACCTCCCAAAGTATTGCAACAATCGGAAAATGTCCTGTCCTGAACTGGGCAATAAGGGCCTGCTCTACTCTTCTATACCCCATCACAGGTCAAACTTCGACCCAGTAGCGTCATTTCACCAAAATGTTGTGGGGGGGGGGGGTAAAGAAAAATACAAAAATACCACTTAAATGTTTATTATATATTTTTAAAACGGTTACATGCATATATAATAATATAGGGTATAATATATAATAATATAGGGTATATTATAATAATAATATAGGGTATAATATATAATAATATAGGGTATAATATATAATAATATAGGGTATAATATATGAAAAATGTAATTGTGTCCAGCTGTTTGATTAAAGTTTATAAAAATAACAAAGAACAGTAGATTTAAAAAAAAAACAGCAGACATTATAATATTTAAAAAAAATAATTTTTGATTATAGAATAAAAAAGAGTATTTGTATTTATTTAATTTAATTTAATTTTTATTTTAAGAATCTTGGAGGGGGGCGTGCCCCCCCCCTCCAATGACGCCACTGCTTCGACCACCGCTTCAACTGACTGCGGACATTTCTGTCTGTCACCCCATCGTCCCAACTCGAGAACCACCGATTGCACTCAAAACTCACGGATCTTGGCACATGTGTCCTCTAGAGTCTAGTGAACTCTTATCCTTACCCTCGAGGTGCGCCCGGGCATTGAACAAATACATATGCCCAGAAATCCAATGAAGTGTCACCAATACACCATGCCGGGACATTGGATCCTCCTTAGTCAGCCATTCTCATAAGCTTTTAATTAACTTAAAATTCTGTTTGTGTGTTTAGGTTTATTTGTGTGTGCGTGTCAACAAATCTTGACTTAACTTTGGACCAGTTCTCGTTTATTTAAGAGTGTTTTTAAATTTAGCTCATGACAGTACAATATTTAGATAATTCCGAGTCTAAAAACTGACTTTACGTTTTATTTAAAATGTAAATGGACATTAGATAAGTTTTGTGACTGTCTCAGAGGCAGGCAAACAAGGCAATATCATAGTACTCCATACAGTACTACTAGTCTACTACCTATACATATATATATATATATATATTAGGGTAGGTCGTCGGAAAAATTTCAACAACGGCTAGTAAAAAGTTGTTGCTCCTGCTTATACATGTTTAGAAAACAGCAATCTTTCCTATTTTAAAAATTATCTTTACCTCCCCCCCGGATGCATTAAGTAGGTTACCCTCTACCGCATGGATTTGCGTCTTTCGCATTAGGAATTTCCCACATGTAGGTCCGAGATTTTCATACCAGTGGTATGCTTTGTTCTCGGAAACATTTATGCATTGTTGTTGAGTCATAACCACTGACTTGACCTTGTGTTAAACAGTTTTATTATGTTTAAACCGATTTTAAACCGCTTATTGATAGCTTATAATGGTAATAAAGAATGAAAAACTTTTTTTTACTTTTTAATGCTTTATGGTAATATGATTTCTTTTGCAAATTGTATCTAATTTGTATTCCTTTTTCTTTTTTTGCATAACAATATTAAAGAATTAGAATTATTTCGCAAGTTTGTTTTTTAATAACAGTTCAATAGAAGAACATTTTGATAAAAATTAATGGCAGAAACAAGAAGCAGTCACACTTGTGTTGTGTACGGAGTATCTTCTGAACTGCCAACCAGCCAATTGCCTACAGTTGGTGACACGATGCGCTTTTATAATTTCATCCAAAACCAGATGGCAGCCAACACGAAGTCCATTGTTATAACGTCTAAGGTTGCTGCTGACGTTATCGCTTTATGGAACAAGGCAAGCATTCCAACATTATCAGAAAGAAGAGTCAAATGTAAAATAGAATTTTTGAGAACAAGTTTGAAGAATGTCTTAAAGAAAAGAAATTATCTGCAAGACGCACTGGTTTCTGAATTAGTTGAGCAAGGAAAAGCCTTATTTGATATTGCTGCCTGCCACTGTAGTGATTTTTCTGACTGTTCGTGTGATAGAAATGTAAAAGTACCAGTACTGGAAAGGCAATTTTTACTGGATCAACGAGGAGACAGAAATATGATCATAGGAAGTATAGATAAGGCAGTCACATCACGTCTAATGAAACTAGAAGAGAGACATTCAAAGCGCAGAAAATATTACAAAAAAGTTGCTGTTAGCCAAGACAAAAAGACTTCATTTGCAGAATCGGGCATGGAGACAACAGATAGTGAAGAAGGTAGCAAAAGTGACAGAGACGTGTACCAAGCAGATGAAGCTGACGATATTTCAGCTAGAAATCTTGTTAAGATTCCTACAGTCGCACGCGAATGCGACAGGTATAACATTTCAAATACTGCAGGTGCAGCTATTGCAACTGCTGCTCTAATTGACTTTGGAGTGATTAAAGCAAATGATACTTCATCAGTTATAGTCCGATGCAAGCTTAGGAGGCAAAGAGAAAAGGTTCGGTCTGAGTTTTCAGAAGAAGGTAAGTCATCTATGTCCTTGGCAGGCCCTTTCAATATTCTTCGATGGCAGAAAAGACCAGACCTTATGTAACAGTACTATAAACTCAAAGTGCTCCATTACTGAAGAACACATAACTTTAGTAGAAGAGCCACAATCAAATTATATTGGCCACGTTACTCCTAAGGATGGTTCTGCTGACAGTATATTAGAAGCAATTCTAGATTTCTTGCAAGAAAGTAACGTATCATTTGATAATCTAGTAGCGATAGGTTCGGATGGAACAAATGTCAATACTGGAAAAAGTAATGGTGTAATCCGAAAGTTAGAAAAGCATCTGAATAGACCATTGCAGTGGTTTATTTGCATGTTCCACTGTAACGAACTACCATTAAAACATTTGATGATGCATCTAGATGGTACAACGTCAGGTCCAAATGTCTTTTCTGGCACCATTGGCAAAGCTATGTCTAAATGTCATGAACTATCAATTGCTAAATTTCAATTGAGAAGAAACAGCTTACCATCTACAGTTAAAAATGCTACAAAATTAGACATTAGTAAGGATCAAAGATATCTCCTGGATATGTGCCTAGCAATAGAAACTGGTAACGTTTCAGGCAGTCTTGCAAAACGTGAGCCGGGTCCCTTAGTACACTCATGCTGGTTAACTACTGCGAACAGAATCCTCCGTCTTTATGTTGCCATCAACTGAATTGAAGATGCTGGTAGATTATGTTTACTTTGTATACTCTGCGGTATGGTTCTCCATCAAATTAGAACCTCAATGTTATAAGGGAGCCATGCATTTATGGAATATGATTAAACTGTCTCGTTTCTTACCAGAAAATGCACGTGCAGTAGTCGACAAGTGCATTCAGCGCAACTGTTTCTTTGCTCATCCAGAGAATATGCTGCTGACAATGCTCGTGGATGAAAAGAAAGAACTGAGGGAGCTGGCAGCAAGACGAATTAAAGCAGCATGTACATCAGCTGATATTAGACAATTTACTCTTCCAGCATTGAATTTTGATGCTGATGAATATTATAATTTGTTAAACTGGCATGATCTACCACGATGCCAACCTCCAATGCTGGTGAAGTTCGGCGACGACGAAATTGACGACGCCATAAAGACTGGCAAGAAGTGGGACCTGGATAAAATTCCATGCCATTCCCAAGCAGTTGAACGGTGCATCAGGATGGTAACTGAAGCGTCGGCAGCAGTTTGCTGAACGTTGAGAAGAAATGGTTACGTTCGGGCAAAATTGGAATCAAGAAAAATCGTGCCGCATTTTCGATCTTAAAAAGACTGGAAATAAGATTAAGTTTTTAATTTAAACTTTTAGCTATTGATAATTAAGTAGCTTTAAATAAACAGTAATTAACATGTTATTTTCATTGCAATTGTGCTCTATAAATGTTTTCTGTAGGTACATATCAAGATATTAAGAGGTAATTTTTATGGCTTAAATTACGAAATTACCAAAGTCTTGGGGGAAAGTATAAACGCCTTCCATTTTAGCTGGAATCAATTTATTTGCACTCAGCAGATGTGGGAGCAACATTTTAAAACTAGCCATCAGTAGTTTTTGAAAAAAAATACTTCAACGACCCACCCTAATATATATATATATATATATATATATATATATATATATATATATATATATATAATATGTATACTACTTAATAGAGATGCTTAATATTTTACTAGCACTTCCAGATATCTTAAAATCTTTGCATTTGACGCCTCAAAATCTTTGCCTTTGTTTTAAGCTATCATTGAGTTTTAAAACCCATTAAAATGTTGACATTTTTTTTCGTTAACGTCTTTGTATTTAAAAAAAGTTTAAAAAAAATAATATATATCAACGCTTCTTTATGTCAGACTTTTCGTCACTGTTCGGTGCAAGATAACGGCACATAAACTGGCCATGGGCACACGTGGGGTACGAAGTTTGAGAACCTATGTGACAGACGTTATTTTACGGAAAAACTTCTGGATTAAAAGGAAAGTCCATTGGAGATTTCCATTACACCTGGCTGCACACAGTGAGCAGCAAATACTTTACCGAGGTAGACCGTCATCACATAACACTGAAAGTCATGATCAACTATCTACCTTTTGTGACTGTCCTTCTGGGCACTCCTGACAGTCTACCAGGTAAATTATAAACTATCATTTAATAGAAGGTGGTATGAAACAGATTCTGTCGCCTTTTAGGTTATTTTTTAATCGTGACCTGACTGTATAAGGGGCCGTCCATAAAGTACGTCACGCTATTTTTGACCATTTTTGATACCTCCCCCCCCCCCCCATGCCACAAAGTGGCAAAAATCTCGGGACCCCCTCCCGTAAAGTATGTCACACTTTCAAATTTTTAAAAATTAACAACTAATTAAAATTTAATCAAAAAATTAAAAAGCACGTCACTATTCGCCTTAAAATATAAATATCAAAAGAACTAACAGATTATTATATGACTTTACTAGTAGAATAAATAATTGTCAACAGTTGTCACAGTTATTCTTTGAAACAGTAACTCAATCAATTGAATTTGAAAAAACAATTCAAAAATTAGACTTGACAATTATATAATAAACATCATTTATCTGCTACATTTTCATTTACAATGGGAGAGGTCAACTTTGAGATAATCTTCCGATTATGCATTCTATTGACACAGGATAAGAAGTAGATTAGCGAAACCTGACCTCAACCAGTGATTAAATAATAAAAATGGAAACAAAACAATGCGACTAAAAAAACGACTAGATCGACAAATAATGTGAGCAGCTTTTGTGCTAAATAGAATACGTTTATAGTGGATCTGTGAATTATGTTTAATTAAAAAATATTCACTAGACATCATCCATCCATGGTGAAGTGAAGTGTTCATCGATAGTTATCACTGACATAAATCTTTCCCCATCATCGTTTCCCGGAAGAATAACTGCTGACAGATCAACTTCATCCTCATCTTCAACATTGTTTGTGAGGCAAAGTATAAGTGACACACTTTGCAAATTCGATCATGTAAGCTGGTCTGCAAAGATGGACAATAAAGATCATATGGTTGTACTTTTAAAACTCCTGTTGATCCTAACATAATGTCATCAAATTTGAGAGTTTGCGCCACAAACAATGAAGGAAATTTATGAGCATCGGCATCTGCTCTTTCTGAAACTCTGAGTCCATCATTTCAGGGCCGTTTTAAGGTTATCGTAGGCCCCAGGCACTTTCAAAGTCGTAGGCCTTCCCCATCTTCATTTTTAATATTTTTCAATAATGCACCCGCACTTCTTTGTTATTTGAAATCTAAATAAACTTTGAGGACGTCATATGTGACTTTGCTTACACAAAGAGCCGAAAAGTTAACACGCTGTAATTTACAGATCTGCAGCTTGACGTGCTCATCTCACACGGTTATATATAGTTACTTTAATACAAACATTACTAAATTGTATTGGCAATCTGAACTTTACTAGTAGAATAACTAAACGTTATGTTCTGGCTTTTGTAGGCCCTTGAACAGTCCGTAGGCGCTAGGCACATTGCCTACTGTGCCTAGTTGATAAAGCGGCACTGCATCAGCTGTTTGATTGATTGGGATTGGAGGAGGAAAAAATCTCGAAGGTAAAAATTGAAATATGAACTCCTAACTAGAATGAGGAATTGTGAACAACACATTGAAAAGATAAGCATTTCATGCTATTTTGACATAAAACCAATTTAAGTGTTTCACAAAATTTTTTAAAATTATTTTTAAAACTATTAAGTTTTACTAAAGAAAAAAAATTTAAATTAGAAATACAATAAAAAAATATATAAAAAATGTGATGTCACACTTAGCCTGACCCCCCCTCCCCCCCGTCACAAATTGTCACACTTTCTTACACCCCTCCCCCCTTTGGAGCGTGACGTACTTTGTGGACGGCCCCTTATGTAGTTGATCTCTGATTGTATTGTTGTTGTCATACGGAATTCTTGCTGAATAATAACAAGTTGACACAAAATTGTAAAGCAGAATAATGCAAAGAAAAGTTTAAATATAATAAACATGTGTGTGTGTGTGTGTTTGTGTGTGTGTGTAGATAGATTAATAGACAGAAAGATGGATAGATAGATCGATAGATAGATAAATATAGATGTATGACGGATGGATAGACGGATATATTTACAAATAATATGTGGGTAGACATACATAGAAACGTACCAAGGGATAGTACAAATACAATACTGTGTATTTCCTGCTTTTTACGTCGAGTTTATGTCATAGCGATTGAACCGATGGTTCTTCTCTTAATGCCAGGCCTAATTCAGAGAGATACACTTGTATAATCTACAACTTTGTGAGTGTATATTTTTTTCTATATTTTTTTATATTTAAACAATGCACGGGCTAGTAGTCTCTATTAGGGGAAGTACCTAGCTCAATCAACAGGAGTCGTGTCCGCTGGACATGTTTACCAACAAAGAATTAGGTCATGAAAAAATTCTAACAACTTACTACCAGACGGCTGTGTTAGTAAACATAGCATTGGCTAGTAGTCTCAATTTTGGTGAAGTACCTAGCTCAATCAACAGGAGTCGTGTCCACTGGACATACATACCAGCAAAGAATTAGGTCATGAAAAAATTCTACTAATGTTTGTAAACGTAGCGTTGGCTAGTAGTCTCGTTTAGGGGAAGTACCTAGCTCAATGCACAGTTGTGTCAACTGAACGTTTGTGCCAGTCAAGAAATACGTCGTTGGAAAAAATACTACCAGCATTCTTCCAGACGACTTTGTCAGTAAAATATGTAAACAAAGCATTGCCTAGTAGTTCACATCAGGGGAAGTACCTAGCCCAATACACAAGTGGTTTAGTCACTAGACTAAGATACAAGCAAAGAAATAGGTCAAAGAAAAAGATTACCAGCTTACTATACCCATACGACAGTGTTTGTAAACAAAGCGGATTCAAATGGGGTGGGGGGGGGGAGAATTACCTAACCTGATCTGCAGGGGGTCAATAAACATGGTTATGTCTGATATCCCATTGAATGTGTAACTAAAGAAATGGTTCATTCAAAATAAAAATTCAACATTCGAATGGGAGAAATGGAGGTGAAGGCAACGGCGTACTATGGAGATGAACTATTGAAGCACTGAGCAATGGCGTACTATGGAGATGAACTATTGAAGCACTGAGCAATGGCGTACTATGGAGATGAACTATTGAAGCACTGAGCTATGGCGTACTATGGAGATGAACTATTGAAGCACTGAGCAATGGCGTACTATGGAGATGAACTATTGAAGCACTGAGCAACGGCGTACTATGGAGATGAACTATTGAAGCACTGAGCAACGGCGTACTATGGAGATGAACTATTGAAGCACTGAGCAATGGCGTACTATGGAGATGAACTATTGAAGCACTGAGCAATGGCGTACTATGGAGATGAACTATTGAAGCACTGAGCAACGGCGTACTATGGAGATGAACTATTGAAGCACTGAGCAATGGCGTACTATGGAGATGAACTATTGAAGCACTGAGCAATGGCGTAGCAAGTTTAACTCGCTCCCGGGGCACAATACCTTTTTAGTGCTCCCCCCCCCCCAATTCGAAAACCATATAATATTAGGCTTATATGTAAATATACCATTTGGCGCCTCTTTGTGAGTAGCACCCGTGGCATGATGCCCCCCCCCACCACTGGCACTGAGTGGATATACTTATTAGTTAATATACTAAAATATATTTGTCTGTGTTGTTTAAGAGCATTGATGTATAGAACTGTATAGAGCTATTAAGTCAAGTTCTGCTATCAGTTTGGTTGTTGATCATTGAGTTGATTGTTTAGGGGTGAAGTATTTTTTTTTTCGCCAAAGTATCTATTTATAACTTTCTATTTCTGTGGGTTTGCTGCTGTGTCCTCAAGTCTTGTAACGCACTTTTGGATTTGTTATAATTTATTGAGAATACCTTTTAAGCAGCGAAATAAAGAGAGATGAAAATGTATTGATTCACACGATTAACTGTCGAGCTATCTTTTTTTTTTTTTTTTTTTACTTTTTAGTACATTTTAATAAAAGCTTTTTTTTCTAATATAACCCTTTTTAGACTTCAAAAATAATTTTTAATATTGTGCATTTATGCACCGGTGCTTTGCTTCTTGTTTATTTTTAGGTTATGATTTCAAAGCGAGTTTCTTTCCATTAAAAACATTAATAAAGAGTAATTCACTTTGTAATTCTAAAAAAAATTTATTCGTGGACTCAAAATGTTAAAAATTGTGCATTCTCATGTAGAATTCATAAGTGTGTCAACTTTTAGTCTTCTCACTAAATTAGAAATATCCAAAAGTGATTTACAAGACTTGAGGACACTGCAGCAAAATCGAACATTTTCAGAATCTGAAAAATGAGATTCTGCTATGGTTTCCTGAAATTGAAACGAAAAATGCCCAGAACTATTGTATTTAAATCCTTTTTGTGAAAATAATGTTAAGAAAGAACTTTTCTGATGACATGTTATGGACGTTATTTGAATTTGCGTCGGACAGAACTTATCAACCCAGAATAGGCAGCAACACTCAAGCCATTCTCGGCTCAGTGTGCTTTAATAATACAAAGATTTGAGTAATTCAGCTATGCCCAGCATTATTGCATTTTCCATCGACATATCTGCGTTGAATGCAAGAAAAACTAAAGAGCGAAACCCAGTGTTAACCCACGCCAGTCTGAAAGAGATGTCACATTGGCTGCAAGCATCATCTATTCTTGCATCACATCTTAGATAACACGGAAAAAACGAGCCCGAGTATTGCATTATAAAGGTAATCACATTAATTTATGTTAATAAGTACTTTTATTTGCAAACTTAATAGTAAGGGGTACGCGCAGACATATGTTCTCATCTTGAGGCCTTTGGGCCAAAGTCGCGAAAAAGGTTAAGGACCGCGGTGTTAGAGGGATGGATGGCTCTGAAGCCCCGTGGGCCCTTTATATTTTATCTCTAAATTTTAAGGTGTAAGATGGGGCCCTGAAAATGGCACAATTATTAAAATAGGTTATATAGGAAAAAAAATGGCAACTAAAGAAAAAATAAATGCCCAACTCCTACAATGCCTAACAAAATTTAATCAACTGTGACTTGGAACTGTTATAAAAGTAAAATTTTAATAAAATTATCAAAATAATTTCTGTCCCTAAAATAAGATTTTACCCATGGATATCACTGTATCTTATCATAGTCAATAGTTACAAATGGACAACTCTAACAGGATCGACCCTAAAGAATTTGAGTAAATGTTCAAATAAAAAAAAATCAACTTTTTTTTTTGTTGCAATCTATGCTTATATTGAACCAAATAATAAATATTCATTATACATTCTGAGAATTGTAACTTTTGCACTTTTTTTTTTAATCTTCTTTACTTAAATGAGTTTTCATAGTTCTACATAATGATAATTTCTTTCAAAAATGTTTCCCGTTTTATTATTTATTACTAAATATGCTAAATCAATTCAATTTTTTTGAAGGTAGTTAATTTCTTATATATTGGTAAAATGTGACAAATGCATATTTAAAAAAAAATGGACTTTATTTTTGTCCCAGGTTTTTATGCACTAATCTTGTCGTACTTGTAGTCGCTTTGTTGTATTTTTTTAATGATCAATATTTTGTAGATATATTAACGTATCACCGTAATACTTTTTAAAGCTAACACCGGTACCATGGTGACAAGATCTTTAATGGCGCTGACTTCAACATTAACTATGTCCTCATGAATACTGTGTTTAGAAAGGATTTTCACGTGAATTTAAACAAAAATACACTAAATTTATATAAAAAAATGCTACACGTTATCACTGAAGTAGGCAAGCCTGGCAGACATGGTAATACAGCAATAGTGTAATTTTGTAATATAAATTATAAACTTTTATCAAATGGGTAATAAATGTAAAAACGAAATAAAAACAAAAATACATAAACAACATAGAGACATAGTGACAATAATATTGACTATTGTCACTAAATTATAGTTTTGTCTATACAACCAAAAAAAACAACATCACACAGTTTGTAGTTTTACATTGCGGCGACTATGAACACTTCACACTTTTTGTTTCAGAGCGAGAAAAACGCCACTTTCCAGATGCTCACAATCAGCCAGGTACCTTACACCCACCAAAACCAAGAGGTAGACGTTATATACCACATGATTCTGGCACAGAATATGAATGGAGACCACACAATCAGATGATAGATATTGTATATGAAGAGTAGGTAAATAGTAGGTCAATGATAAAGGCAATAAAGCCATTCATTTTTCATCTTCCTTTTGACTCATATGGTCTATAGTATCATAGGGTCTCAAATACATCTTAAAAGTGTACACCTATTTGGGCTTCTTAACATTAAGTCGAGCACCTGCCTATTTTACTTAACTTTTGAAAATTCATTTTCATTTTTGTTTTGGCCCTCTTTTCTTCTCTTGCCCTCTTTAGTTATATTGTCAGCTGTTTTTTTTTAGAATGGAACCCATCCATCACTGTTTTCCTTTATTTTCTTGGCTATTGAGCAATTTTGTAAAAATTTCTTGCACATTGCATCTATGATTTAGCGGAAGCATCTATTTTTTTTTTTTAAAGGTAATTTGTAATGTGATTTATAACTTTTCACTTTTAGGAACCATACCAGACGACAGTTTTAACAAAAGCACTATAAATTCTAATTTTTACATTTAGTGGGTTAAATTTTGATTATCAAATAGGTTTTAAGAAATTGAAGGCTTCTCTGCTCTATACACTGACAGTATTCCTTAAGTAGGGGAAGTATGATGTCATTTGAACTGGAGCAAGCATCCTGTTTGCTTTATAACGCCATTGCTTTGGATTTCTTAGTATTAATCCTAAAACCTGTATTTCCACATCTGAGAGATGTTTGAGCTTTGTTTGGGCATGGTGTTGCTTTTGTAGTAGAAGGACAATGTATCAGCTAAATCCGTCTTTCAGTTTCTCACTTAGGGTCCACTGTCCTCTTTGTTTTACACATTATCCTGTCATTGACACCCAAGAATAAAATTGGAGACCAGAAACCATCATTGCCAAAGTTATTTTAGTTTTTTTCCTGCATCCCCATTATGGCAAAGCTGCATTGGCCATGGAGGCTTCACAGAAAATATAAGTAACTGGCATCATAGGGACAATAAGCTGTAACAAGCACACACTGATATAGCCAACAAAGAAACAATCGTACAGTCACCAAACAAAAGATAATAGTAAAAAGACTAAAGAAACTCCATGCTTGTTCTTTTGATATATTGCCTACCATATAAATGACCAATATATATATGCACATCCTACTTTTTACAAGTTTGACGATTATATAAAGACATTCTTTTGATATTTTTAGAATAAGCATTTAATAAAAAAGATTTTTGCTGTATCCACAGAGTTGGTCCAGACTGGAGCTCTCGACTCAAGTATATACCTCACCCTGAAAACCCTGGATATCCAGCTGCTGAAATCTGGCCAGATAATTGGAAAGGAATGCGTCCTTATCCATGTATGTTTGTGTTTTTTTTTAAATGTTAATTTTTTTCTTACAAGTGTGAATCACATAAAAGTATTTGTACTGCCATCTATTAAAAACTACATTATAATTAGTAAAAAGTAAAATTAAGTAGTCTGTCTACAAATACAGAAATCAGCTTAAAAAAATATAATGATTTTGTAAGACTACTATGGTTGTAAAAAAAAATGTATAAAAAATTTGTATGTTTTATAGCAGTGGTCCCCGCCCCGGACCGGCACCGGTCCATGGACCAAGCGGTACCAGGCTGCCAAAGAAACATTAAATTATTTCCATTGTATTTAATATGGTGTATATCTCTCAGGATTTTGAGACTTTCCATGAACGAGAGGTTGGTTAACCGGGAGCTGAGTGGCAGTGTCTTGTAACTTTGGTACTTTCCCATGTATAACAGTCCTTGGTGTACATGTATTGTTTGTTTTAAATTTTGTCCCTTTTTTAGTCCACATCTAATATTCGAGTTTAAATTTATTTCCATGTTACATGTCGGTCACATGAGCTCTCATATTTGACCCACACATTAGCGAAAATGAGTACAAAACAGACATCATTATAAAGTTTCCTTGGGAAAAAAAAAGACCAAGTAAATGGACATTGGTTTAGCATTTTAGTAAATTAAAATGTTTAATTGTTTTTTACTCATTTATTGGTAATTTTAAATACATTTAAATTAAATTGTGAAAAAAAAAACAATCTAACATATAAACAATCAACGCCCAAGAGCCCCCCCCCCCACCCAGCGGGCTGCGGTGAAATTATTAAAAGTTGCCCTGTCTGCGGCAAGAAAAAGGTTGGGGACCACTGTTTTATAGGACCGAAAATGAATTTAAAAAAAAATATATATCTTATCTTTTTATTGATCAATCAATAGTGTGTTTATAATTAAATAAAAAAATAGATAGCTTTGAAATTATTTACTGCTTTCACATTCAATGAAAATTTTCAGCTAATTTTTTTCCACATGTGTAAAGTTACCTATAAAAAATCTGAAGATGAATGGTTGTTTGATCCTGGACACAAAAAACCTAGTCTAAGGTGTGTATTTGATGGTGTACACAAAGCTACTGCTGTATCAGAAAACAGTTTTACACATGACATGCTTTATGGCCAAGGAAGGAATGGTAACTACACAACAATAAAACCAATTTGAATTGTTTAAAAAAAAAACAACTTTAAAATAGTTCCTGTTACAGTGAGTTAAGAATATCAATGTAATAACCAAATTGAAAAATTAACATGTGTTTAGAAGATAAATTTAATTTATTTTATTTATAGATTTATTTTGATTTTAATTTTTAAAAGTTCTGTCCACTTTATTATTGTATCTTGATTTCTGTATTTTTGTAGGATTTTAAATAAATGTTCAGTACAAATAACTTTCTTAATAATTGCTTTTATTGATTTAATCATTCTAGTAAATTTTTTTTTTTACTCACAGAAGAGATCATTGATAAAAGAAATTCTATACCAGAGGCATCACCTGGTGACAAAAGTTACCAAGTTCCAGAATACTCACCAAGTTTTTATAAATCTGACAGCTATCTGCCAAAATTTAGGTCTGTTTTTTTTTGGATTGTACATTTTGTACTTTAACATTTGTTTAAATATTCATTTCAAGTGTTCATGTTGAATCCTCTATCAAATTTTCAGACTGAAATACTACTCTCCTTACCAATTTTTTTCTCCATAATTGTCTTATTACAATATTGTTTTCTAAGAAATTGTTTGTCATCATTTATTCAAGTTTTTTGTTTTTTTTCTCTTATTAGTTTAGTAATTCGGGCCTTTTTTTTAAAACAAAAATCTCAATGTAATCTGACATCAACACTTTTCTATATGCTTATTAAACACAGTTTATTTTAAAAAAAATAATTCCAGTTCCAAAAGCCCTTAAGGGCGTTTGAGGCAAATTAAGGCATTGTGTTTTTAGCGCTAAGTGTCCTTAGCTAAGTGTCCTTAGCTTGCCCAATAATGTGTGATACTCATTTAAGCTTGCCGGATTTTCAACCAACTTTCACCAGGACCTGGAAAAATGTCCTTGGTTCTCATTGAGGATCAAACCCGGGACCCTCAAGTCGACAAATGCTCTACATTCTGTAATTTCCTAAAATCTCAAAGCCAAAGCAATATAAAAAGTTAACAACCATTAAAAATAATTTGTTTTAATTCCATCCAAAAGCATGAAAGTATTTCATATATAGGCTTAACAGAAACTTGTATTCAAGCTCAATTCATTATTAATGAAAAGCACTATAATTTTAAATTATTTAATCATTCGAATCATCTGATTTTGGTGTGCACATTTTCAAATACGTTTTAAATATGAAAAAAAACCCCACTTATTATCTCTATTATATCTTTTTGGGTAAATGAAAAAAAAAATTTTTTTTTGTTTCAAATCCACTGTGTATGTAGCGAATTGATTAATTAATTTTTTTTGTATCTTCAACAGTACAGGTAATTCACCTTATTATCCATTACTTAAAAGAAAAGCTGACACATTTATTCCATTAATGACACTGAGGCCAGTAAAAAGGTAAGCTTATGCAATAATTATATTTTTTTTTTGTGTTTAAAATTATCCAGTGCTCTTTTTGTGACGGTACGCACCGGTACGGCGTACCGGCACTTTTTTCAATGTGGGAAAAAAATTATTACTTTTCTTGTATTTTAACGTTTATTATTAATTTATTATATTATTAATTTGTTGAAATTGAATTATTTTAAAATTGTGCGCAATAAGAACTAAACTAGATGCTGGGTTTTAGCTAAAATTTAGGCAATCCATCACTGAGTCCCGGCAACTTTTTTTTTTTACAAAGAAAGCACTGAAATTATCTATTTAAGATATCAAGACTTGCATGGCTTAGATCAGTGATTCTTAACCTTTAGGATATGGAGACCAGCTAAGAAACCTATTAAATTTTCGTGACCTTTTAAAAACGGAAGAAAAAAAAAAGCTCAAGTGAATTGTAAATATTTATATTGCTTACAAAAACTTTCATTTGTAATCCATTTGGTATTTTGTATGTTTTTAGTGTGTGTGAAAATTGTGTGTTTGGTTTGTATGTTTATTTAAAATATATTTAACATCTATCTTAACATTAGTCATTTATAAGAAAAGAGAGTTTACACATTGTAGCTAACAGCAATGGGCCATAGGTTTAAAATGCAACTATGACTGAAATTTAGAACTTTTTAATCTTAAAGATGAAGTGTAAATTAAGGTTCGTATTTTTAACTTAGTCAAACTGAAAATGAGCTATGTTATTTTTGTACATACAATCTTTCAAATGCAGTCATAGGTAGGGATGTGACAGAGCTGATGAAAATCCGCATCCGTCGGATTCGGATTTGGCAAATATAAATCCGTCGGATTCGAATGTGGATGCGGATTTGGCGAATGGGGGGGGGGGTATATAAAATACGTTCATGACCAAATAGGACGTCTAATCTTTGGACAGCTGAGTAAGGGTCCAGAAGTTTAGTTTTATCTGTTTTCTTTATTTAGGGTTTTTGAAAGTCTCTAGGTTTTTTAATGTAAGTTATGATTTCTACGGCTGTGTTTAATCTGAAAACGGTAATTTTTCAAATTTGAATCCGATGAAATTTTAAAAAAAAATCCGTCGGATTCGAATTTGCTCAAAAAACATCGAAGTTTAAATGTCGTCGGATTTGAATTCGAACTTCATCACATCCCTAGTCATAAGTGTATTGCAGTGTTGCACATTATCTTTTAAGATGCAATTCTTGGATAAAATAATTTATAACTATCCCTTTAAGATTCTTGCTTAAGTGATTATTCAATGTCATGGTGACCCAGTTCAAATTACCTCAAAACCATCCAGTGGATCCCAACCCACATTTTAAAACGACAGAATAAATATGAGGAAAATATAATTACATTGAATTCGCCTTTTTTATAGTAAATAGACAGGGGATAATCATGTTTTTTTTATAAAGTTTTATTAAGAAAATTCTAAGAGCTTTATTGGATAAATCCTTGTTTGGAAAAAAAATAATAGCATGATTTTTTAATACTTTGACAGGAATTAAAAAAAATATAATATATATTTATTTATCTAAGATTAATTTCCATGTATATTCAATAACCTAAGATTGATTCTTGGTTTGATTCATGTGCATTATTTTTAAATAGAGATACATACAGACAAAAAACAGAAGCACTTCAGAAAAAAGTAGATGTTGAAGAGGTGAAAAGACTGGATATTTGGCAGCCAGCTAAACCAATTTCAAGCACCATCCCTCAACTGGATCCTTCAGAAGTCCCAAAAAAATATTGAAGAGGTCACTTCTTTAACTTAACTGGTGCAAAAAAAAAAATGGCTTAATTTATATTTTGAAATTTGTTCATTTTTTTAAAATGGTGATACATTTTGAAATGAAAACATAAAAGAGAAATCGAGGTTACAGTTTTTCATTTTGGTTTAGAATTTAGTTACACATATTATATTCAAAACCTAATGCACATTTATTCCTTATTTTTATACGTGTAATGTAATTTTAAAGCCCACATTATTGTGTCATAGCTAATGTAAGTTTTTTATTAAATATCCTTGCTATTAAGTGAAATAGACATCTGTGATATTGAAAAAGGTATAGATAGATATCTGTTAATCATAGGTAAGTTTTACCTACATAATACATGTATATATATATACCAGAATGAGCAATCTTCTTTTTAAAAAGTCAACCATCAATGGCTGTAAAATTCTGCCATTTTTGAGCAATTTTTTTCTGTTTCCTGTGATGCTTATCATTACAAAAATAGCAAAATGTCATATTTTGAGCAAAATCAATGAAAATTTATCGATCTGCCATAAAAGTACTAAATATCCTTAATATGTTTTAAAATTCACAAGTTCATATATTTAGGTATGTTTATAAAACAAGTATATCTCGAGTTATACACCTGTACTTGATTTGAAAAATTAAAAGCTAGCATATAGTTATTGATATAAAATAGAAGATGCAATAAAAAGATGGGATTCCAACAAGTTGAATATTTAAAAAGAAAAAGGGCATCCTGAAACAAATTCATCACTTAAACTAAATTGAGTTCGTGTATTAAAAACTAAATTTAAGATGGCTAAAAAAATGTTGGTTGTGCCTTAATAGCATTTTTTTCCCCATAGAGCTGATAGGGATGCTTAATAAACCCATTTTCAAGTTTTGGATACAAAAAGTCTTCTTATATAAATGTAAATAAATATATGTAGCTCCATGTAATCTGTGGTTTTACCCATAAAATGAAACAAGTGGAATTAATTTTTCATTTATTTATTTTATTTTTGTGAATTTTCTGTGATTTTTCTTCATTGCATTGTATTAATTAATACGATATATACCATAAAGTATTTATCTTTGTGCACTTTAGTGTCTGTGTTTAATAAGCAAACTTTCATTAATGTTCCAAATATTTTTGTGATACTTTTTCTTACTGCAGTATTTTCATGAGCAATGCCGTCACCACATCAGCATTCATCGTTTTTTTTGTTGCATGAACAAAATATTAATATTTATTGTATATGCCAAAGTTAAAGCATTTTTAATCATAAAATATTATATTTATAAATTTAAAAAAAAATTATTTATTTAAATATTTTAATTGCCAAAAAAAAAGTATTTGATCTGTAAGTATTATAAATGCCAAAAGTAAGAAATGCTAAGTGTCTTCTGGGTGGATGGTTGTGTGGTAAAGCGCTCAACTGTCAACTGTCTTTGGTGAGCACCTATGGATATTTCAGGTCATGGCTAAAGTCCCAGTTATGTCTCCTGTTGTGCCTCCAAGGCCATTGCACTATCAGCTATGTTGGGGATTCAAGAAGGGCACTGCAAAAACCGTCCCATTAGTGATTTATAGGATGTAAGAGATTTCATCTCATCCTTACAGGGACTTCACACACACACGTCTTCTGCTGTATTATTCCATTCTGTTTATTTAATTATTTTTTTGGACTTGTGTGGCTTTGGGAGTAGATAGTAGCCAGATTATTATGGTATTGGGTGGGCCACAGCATGAGGTTGCAAAATTTTCCCCTGCTTTTGTGGCTCCTCTCCAGTACAAATTGTTCAATAAAGTGACTTTCATCATGATTGAAGTGTGTCATTATTATTCAAGGCTGTAGACTGCATCAACCGTTTATCTCATGAAATCATATCTTGCAAGTTTTGCAAGGAAGGATCAAGAAATTAACCTTATCTATACAAGTTTGATGATTTCAAATAATTACAGCATGCATCATTGTTTACTTTTGGGGTAGAATTGGCATTAAAATGACGTTGAAATATATTTGGTTGATGAAAATATGTGTAGTTTGTAAATTGTCAATTCTTTTGGAGATTTCATGATACTTAGCTTATATTTAATCATTTATTAAACAGCTGTGTACAATTTTACAAACTTCCTAGTACTCAGTATTTAAAAATAATTTTCCTTGTAAAATAAAAATAAACAAGGCCTTAATGTTAAAAATTATACTGCACAAAAATTAAATGTGTTTTAAATTTCTGTGGTGCTTTTCTTGTATCAACTATTATCGTGTCCATATAAAAGCTTTTTTAATTATCTATTTTTTTGTTAAATTTCATCAAAATTATTTGATACTAGTTTGAAATAATTTTATACTTTTGAGATAGTTTTTGCAATGTATTCATGATATATTCGAAAAAAAAATATTTTTCATGGAGAAAAAACAAATTTCTTTTATTTACTGTACTTACCAATTCTTTCCCATCGTTTCATGTATGCTATAAAATCTAACTCATATCATATAAAATTGTTTAAAGAAAAAAGATCTCTTTATTTTAACTTCATAAGTATGATTACGGTAACAATTATTGTTCGCCCAAAATTTTTTAGTCATAGTTAATGATCATTTAAGAAACAAAAAAAAAATTGTTTAAGTAGGCTAGGGTGTTCAACATTCACTCAAATGTAGACAGATCTTTAAATAAGAAACATTGTTTTTTTTTTTTTTACTTTTGTCTAATTATAATTTATATTTTTGGAATGAAATTTAACATTCTATTTAATCCACATCATCGGTGAATTTCATCTTTTCTAAGTGTGATAGACCAGGGCCCTGGCAAGGAGGAACCGACCTGAACACTTTAAGAAACACCTAACGCTTTTGAAACTCAGTTTTTTTTTTTCTTCTGTCACAATTTTGTCAGAGTTTCTGTCTATGGCACTGGTCAAACAAATATATATATTTTTTTTTCAAAGTGTGAACTTTTTGCTCTAACTTTTACTCTCAGTATTTTTTCCTAGTGCTTTCTGTACTGTAGTGTTCAATTTTTTTTTTTTTTTACCTTCTGTTCTGTAAATAGATTTTGCTTAAACACATACTGCACTCACTCATAATTAATACATTTATATGCACACACACACACATATATAATTTGTTTATATCAGTAAATACTTTCTTGGCCCACAGATATTTAAAAAAAAATGTGTAAAAACTTTGCTGTAACCTGTGAGATTTATACTTTGAAATAAATATTTTTTTTTTTTTTCAAGACCAAGGGATTTTTTTCGTTTCATTGCAGTGTTGTTTTGTTTTTCTTTTTCATCATTTGAGAACATGAGGGTAAAAATCATTAATTTCGCAAACATGGTCATGTTGTAAAAAAAAACAAACTGTAAAGCTGAAACCCATTTTTCCATTTAATCTCAATTTTAGATCTTTTAAAAACAGCATAGCCTACATGAGCACTTTCCCTGTTTTGATAACAAAGTTTAACTTTCACCAAACACCCTTATTGAGAATCGAACCCAGGACTATCATATCGTAAGTCGAACGCCCTACACCACAAAGTAGTTCACAACGGGGACATGTACAAAAAAAAAAGTTTCCTTACCCAGTTGTGGCCATCGGGGCAGTTGAAGTGCAGAATTCATCTGTTTCTATAACCTCGGCATAATAATGAGAGGAGTATATAGGTAGGGCTATTTAAACCACTGTTATTATATTGTTGGGACAGTTCTCTACAAGAACTTTATGGTATTACAAAGTGATTACCGAAATGGACCGCACTGACCGACTAAGTTATTCATGCTTTATGTCCGCCATTGTGTATTGTTGACTCTACAGCAGATTTCTGGGCGTGCCAGGGAATGACTGGACCAACTTCCTAGCGAGGTTGTTCTCATGGACACTCCTCATGGGGGGATGAAAGTAGCTCAATGGAGTGATAATGTGCCAAGATCCGTGAGTTTGAACGCAATCAGTGGTTCTCGAGTAGGCACAATGGAGTGACGGGCAGATATGTCCTAAGTCGAGGCTAGCGGCCGTCCAAAATTGACCTGTGGTGGGGACTTGTGAGACTCGAGCAGGCACTTGATGCCCAGTATCGCAATGGGCGTTGTCCTTTTGGTACGTTATGTGGCAGGTTGTGGCCCGATGTCTATCTTCGTTAGTAGTGCCATGGGCGGACTCAGGAAAAAACAAAACCACTAAAGTGGTAAAAAATGCCACCCCCCTCAGTGGTGCCGTCCGGGATGGACCACCATTCCCCAGTTATGCCACCTCGGTTAAACTATGGTACAAAGATGTCTTTCTCGGGCCACTGTACGATTGTCCTTAATTCCTTTACAGAACAACGTAACATCTCCCCAGTGCACTTGATTTTGGGCGACCCCCCCCCCCCTTTTTTTAGCCTCATTAACGAAACAAGCATTAGTGGTACCTGGAAGCCAACTCTAAAAATAACACAATTTCCAAAAAAAAAAAAGAAAAGATCCACTCGTAGCTGACAACCACCGCTATTTAAGCTACTGGTCAGCGCGCAACCCAGGCCCGTAGCCAGGGGGGGGGCACTGGGGGGCCGTGCACTCCGCTAGGTATGGAGTGCCCCCCACCGCTTAAAAAAGAAGAAAAGAGGAAAAAAATAAAGAAAAAGTAAAGGTGCCCCCTTGCTGGGTATTGGTGCCTTCTGCTTACTTTGACCTGGCTACGGGCCTGGCGCAACCCCCCAGTCTGAGCATCACCCTGTATAAGGCCGCATTGTGAGTGTGATCTCTAATTTTACTAGTAGTTAGTTTGCATGAGTGCACGGTGGTTTGAATACTACAGCTATTAAGAAACAACCAATCCTTAATGAAAAAAAAAAAGAAAATAGCGCCAAAAAGAATATTTACGTAACAAAAACAAAAACCGAACGGTGGAAGTAAGAATAAATCTTAAATCATCTAATAACTTTAAACCTTTTTTTTTAAATCACTAGGATGCAATTTTAAAACTAATCACAGTTAGAATTAAAGAAATAATATTATTATTAATATACGCATACAACTTCTTCATGTCACAGTGATATTAAACAGAACAAGACAACAACAGCCAAATGAGAAAATATTTTGTCCGAAAAAAAACAAACAACAAACAAACAAAACAAAACGAAGACTCAAATGACTTTGCAAACCATTCACTAATTCATCAAAATTTGTTTCGAAAATTCGAAAATCGTTTGAAAAAATAAAAATCAAATATGCATTTCGTTTTATAAGGATATGAAACAATATCTGTGGTTCTTGTAGGAATAAATGAGATAAGGAAGAAAACAAACTGACTAAAGTGTAAACTTACTTTTTATAGCTCTTGCAAACACTGACACTAGTTGCTCTAATGTAGGCCTACTGGGTCATCTACTCTAACGTGGGATTAGCATTTATATCCCCCCCCAACCATCCCTTAGTTGAGAAAATACTCTTGTCTCATCTGTGCTAAAGGCTGTACGTATTCTTTTTGATAATATATAAATATATCGATTAGTTCAGACCTGGGAGTGATGGCCTATAAAACAATTGTGGAGGGGGCGCCTACGTAATTAACTGTTCAAGGGGGCCCTCTTGGCATTGACTTAATGGCCAGTCTGTCACTGCTGCCGGAAACAGCATCATGGCAACTCGACGTACACAGTTTATTAAGTATGCCAGTCTGGTAATATTAAATGTAATGGAAATACCTATAAAGATTTATTGATAAATTCCCTTATTTCATGCAGTATTTAATGCAGGCTAACTCATTTTTTTTCTAATCTAAAAAAATTCCTGATTGATGCGCGACGCATCATCGAGGGATCAGCAAATCCATGGATCAGACAAATACCTCTAATATGAATAATACCTTGACACATTATATCCCGGTATACGATCTATTCTAGTTGACGATGTACATAGACAAAAACTCATGTTTTCGAAATTAGTATAGTATGCTATAGGTTAGGTATTCTTGTCAATAACTGATATATGTCAGAGTCAAAGCACTTTCTTAAATAGGTTGGCCTCACTATGGACTGTAACTAAATATCGTTAGACACACATTTTATTTTGACAATAAAAACAATTTCTTTGATGATTATCTACTTCGATCAGACACTCAACTCAAATAGCATGATAGCCATGAGTATGAACCTATTTGGAATGACGTATGACAAGTGGTGACTATAATTGCAACAGTTGACGCCGTTAACAAACTTTGTGTATTGCTGTTGAGTGACAAATACCACAATGTCCAGCTCCGCCCCTACGCTGAAGGTAACAGGGGACGTGCATCTTTTGGACCCTCCCCAGGTCATGTTCATGTAGGAGAAGCCGATCATGCTGTCGTCGTAGAAGCCCATTCTCATCGGGACCGTGTCGGGCCTAATCATCTCGAGCGTAAAAACCATTCGGAGCTGTTTTTGGCCAGTAGCGTCCCTTGAATCTTGACCTGTGGACAAGTCGTACTTTTCAAATGCGATGATTATTTCAACTGACAGAGGCGGAGTAGGGTCGGTTTAAGCAGAATATGCAGATCAAAATATTGGGCCCCCGTAAAAAAAACAGATCTTCGTTAACTATATTTCTAGAAATATATCCTTACAAACAGGGCAGGCCTTAGGCCCATTTGACCTATTGCTCCTAATTGGGCCCCGTGCTTGGCAGGGGCCCCACAATTTACATTGGGTGGGGGGCTCGCAAGCATCCTTTAAATACATCGTAAGGCCGGTCCTGCAGCATTTGACAAACCTTTTTTTTTAACAGTTGAAAACAATATGGGAGGGGGGGCTTAAAAGTTGAAGTAGGTCCCGGCCATGAACAAACGATTTAAATTCTAAAATAAATGTAAACGTCACCCATGCCTGTTCTAGTGCACGCATAGGTTATAAAGTCATATATCTGGCCAAATGTTCTATTCTATTGCAGTATTTCGTATATTTCTTTGTTATCCCTCCTGTCGGATTTCGTTCAGCCAGCTCCAGCAGGCTTTTCTACTAGTATTATAATATAAACCCAAAACAGGGAGACAAAAAACATAAAAAAAAAACAACAAACAATTCAACTTCGTTATAATTATATCGAAATAAATAAGTAAAAGAACTGAAGAAAAAATAAACAAAAAAAAATACGATCAGTTAATTTATAATTAAACAATGGCATCCCGGAATCCTTGGTACATGAAACACAAAGTGTGCTTGGATTAAACATTAACAGAGGAATGTGGCTGGGTAAACTGGAGGGGAGGGGGGATCTTTGGCAAAGTGAACGCTGAACACACTGATTCATGATTTTAAAAACCATTTCGCTTAGCTAGATATTCTTTGAAAGACAAAAACAAAAAGGAGATTCGAGTTATTCGGTTATTATTTTTACACGAGAATGATTATATAATAAAAGTAAGACCTGGTTTAAAATTAGAACATGATTGAGGGATTGAACTGATCGGCTTAACAAGGGGAGGTCATACTGCTTCCCCGGTGAAATAAAAACATACACACACACACCCACATACATCCACACACATCCACACACCCACACATATACATCCACACACATACACATACCCATAATCCACACACATACACACACACATACATCCACACACATACACACACCCACACACATACATCCACACAATACACATACCCATACATCCACACACATACACACACATACATCCACACACACACACACCCACATACATCCACACACATACACCCACCCACACACATACATCCACACACATACACACACCACACACATACATCCACACACATACACACACACACATACACTCACACCACACATACACATACACCCACATACACACACACATACACACACCCACACACATACATCCACACACATCCACACACCACACACATACATCCACACACATACACACACCAACATACATCCACACATACACACATACATCCACACACATACACACACCCACATACATCCACAAACATACACATACACACACCCACATACATCCACACATACACCCACCCACACACATACATCCTCACACACATACACACACCCACATACATCCACACACATAAACACACACACATACATCCATACACATACACACACTCACATACATCCACACACATACACATACACACACATACATCCACACACATACACCCACCCACACACATACATCCACACACATACACACACCACACACATACATCCACACACATACACACACCCACATACATCCACACACATACACATACACACATACACCCACACACATACACACACCCACATACATCCACACATACACACACCCACACACATACATCCACACACATACACACACCACACACATACATCCACACACATACACACACCAACATACATCCACACATACACACATACATCCACACACATACACACACCCACATACATCCACAAACATACACATACACACACCCACATACATCCACACATACACCCACCCACACACATACATCCTCACACATACACACACCAACATACATCCACACATACACACATACATCCACACACATACACACACCCACATACATCCACACACATACACATACACACACATACATCCACACACATACACACACATACATCCACACACATACACATATCCATACACATACACACACCCACATACATCCACACACATACACACACCCATACACATACACAAACATACACTTACACACACACCCACACACATACCCATACACACACCCACACACATACCCATGCACATACACACACATACACACACCCACACCTGCGCACACCCACACCTGCGCACACCCACACACATACACACACACATACACATACACACCCACATACACCCACACACACCCACACACATACACACACCCACACACATACACACATACACACACATACACACACATACCCACACATACACACACATACACGCATATACACACACAAACACATACACACGCACCCACACACATACAAACACATACACACACATATACACACACCCATATACACACACATACACACGTATTTGGATAGGATGATGCATAGAGATAAGTTTATCTTTATTTATTGAATCGAATCGGAAAGGGACATTCACAGCCGTAGGCCTATATTATGAATGTGATATTCTGATTGTATTAAATTTATTGAGTGTTTAGTTGAATTCTAACTAACCACCACCGTTCTCTATTTTCTAAACAAACAAAATTGATAAATTAATAAAAGGAATACTTAACGTAATATTTACTGAACGTAATATATACTTAACGTAATATTTAGTCGTCAATGAACAATGACCATTTTGTGTGTGTAAATGTTGTATCTTTCTTTTAGTGCGAATCATTATTTCGCCAATCGCCTGGGTTGTGTTAGGACTTTATAAAAACAATAATTTAAATGTCTAAATGGTTCGGTACTTTGAAGTTTGATTGCTGTATTATTATTTTATGCTATGAGACTTTATATGAATATTGTCTTTACTTTATTGGACGGTCTTTAGTTAATGTTCTATGAATGGAAGTCAATGTAATTAAATGAGTTTATTATTTAATCGCATTAGAAAGACTTAAACAGGTCACTGTCTGCTTATTTTAGGGTCCTGACCATCTTTAACAAGTGGACCCCTGTAACTTAGCAGTAACTTAAAAAAATCATTTTAAATTGTTTATGTTAACAGGTAAAACGAATGTCCAGCTGTTCTAGTGTCGAATTTTCAAATAAATAGTCCACGTGATAACTTATGATAATCGTAAACCTACTTTTGGGCCACCCTGTATGATTGAATTAGTACGCGTTGAGGCTTTGGTGATGGTTCTGAATATGCTATTTTACTACTCCGCCGGGTCCTGTAATTTCAAAAATGGAAAGATTATGAAGGTAATGTCCTGATATGTCAGTCAACTCTTAGCAAAACATTAAAAAAATAAATATTGGTAAGAGTTTCTAATATAGACTTTGAAGGAACCATGAGTTTGTTAGTTTAATAATGATTTATTTACAATCCAATCACAATAATAAATGGCCAAGCGCAAAAACTAACCCAGTTGAGAAAGTTCGACGGCTGGGCCAATGACGAACTTGCTCCTCTATAAAATTCGATATGAATAAATATTAGTATAAGTATAGTTTATAGTATAAAATATAGTATAAGTATAGTATAAAATATAATATAAAGAATAACACGTTTTTTGTTTTGTTGTGTGTGTTTTTTTTTTTGTTTTTTTTTTTAATTTCATTTCGTTTTATTTATTATTATTAGAAAGGCGAATTATTTAAAAGCTGAAAGATACGTTGCTTGGCAATAGAATGTGAAGGTTATAATAAATTTGCAATGGTTTATACGCCTACATGTGGCGAGTTGCGTAAATGCCAAGGTGAAGGAATTGAGTTAAATTTTTAAAAAGCATTATCTAATAAACGAATAATGAAAATTGAATATTGACTTGAATATTTTTGTTGTTGGTTCTTTTTTTTTAACTCTGTAATGTATTGTAAATAAATTTTGGCTTCACACATTTGATATGACTCGAGGAGTCAATTTCAACTTCATCTTAGATATACAGATGAACAGTTAGATATATTATGTATTTTTAACGTGCTTTAAATGTCTTACAAACTTTTAACACATTTTAAAAATTTACTAGATCGTTGATTTCGCACAATGAAATAATCATACTTTATAAGATATACATGATTTTAAATACAGAATCTATGTAGGCCTACTATAAACATTCGATATAATTTCGCTTCTAATGAAAATCTGGAACTCTGAAACAAATAAGTCAATCTTAGCAGCCTGTAGGCAATTACAGACGGATCCATGAACAGAAATGTATGTCCCGAATTCAGCACCTTATGCTGAGTGATTTCATGGAAGAGAAAGAGTTGAATTCTAATCTCTTAAGTGAAAACGATTTCCATTTTTCTGAATTCTAATTTTCCCTTTAAGTCCGATAACTACAATAAATGTTGAATTAAAAAAAGAATCACTCAACTTATGTTTAACCAACTGTTATCTGTGGTTTTAAATTTCTTAGACCACTGTTTAAAATAAAGATAACTATTGGTATAAACACTCAAAAGTTAACAACTATTATTACTGATCTTTAAAAATCTATTAGGTTGTATAAGTATATAAAAGTTAACTTACTTTGGTTGTATAAAATATAATTACATAAACGTTAACTTACTTTGGTTGCATAATTACATAAGCGTTAACTTACTTTGGTTGTATAATTACATAAACGTTAACTTACTTTGGTTGCATAATTACATAAACGTTAACTTACTTTGGTTGCATATTACATAAACGTTAACTTACTTTGGTTGCATAATTACATAAACGTTAACTTACTTTGGTTGCATAATTACATAAACGTTAACTTACTTTGGTTGCATAATTACATAAACGTTAACTTACTTTGGTTGCATATTTACATAAGCGTTAATTTACTTTGGTTGCATAATTACATAAACGTTAACTTACTTTGGTTGCATAGTTACATAAACGTTAACTTACTTTGGTTGCATAATTACATAAACGTTAACTTACTTTGGTTGCATAATTACATAAACGTTAACTTACTTTGGTTGCATAATTACATAAACGTTAACTTACTTTGGTTGTAAATTTACATAAACGTTAACTTTGGTGGATCGTACTCCTAACTCTTGTCTGTCTGTCCAGTAGAAAATTTTTATATTAACGCCAATAAGAGGTCTGGAGCAGCTGTTTCCACTCAGAAAGCTTTGCTTGAGCTTAATTTAATGACCAAGATTACAAAGAAGATTAAGACTCAATCCTAAATGCCAATTACTAGTTTTAAAAAAAAAATTGTTAAGCTTGTTTTATTTTTTTATTTTTAAAGTGGATCTAGTTGTTTTGAGCCACTGGGTTATAGTTTAAACCTAAAGAGATCAAACCAAAAAACAAAGTTTTTCTCCCTATGAGACCCACATAATGAGGACACCGGTTATCTTGTGATTTTGTTGAACACACTAGCACTGCTACGTTGTGATATTTTTTCTAAACACTCAATATCATGACTGAAGACAAAAGATCAATGGCGCCACCTAGAATCGAAACAGCTTTGACCGTTGCGTTCATTGCCTCAACGCGTACTAATTCAATCATACAGGGTGGCCCAAAAGTAGGTTTACGATTATCATAAGTTATCACGTGGACTATTTATTTGAAAATTCGACACTAGAACAGCTGGACATTCGTTTTACCTGTTAACATAAACAATTTAAAATGATTTTTTTAAGTTACTGCTAAGTTACAGGGTTCCACTTGTTAAAGATGGTCAGGACCCTAAAATAAGCAGACAGTGACATCATTTATAGTTTCATAGTGAAGAGGGGGATGTCAATCAGTAAATGACTTTGTAATATTGGTTTGACTCCAATAGACTTGGGGAAACCATTGTCTTTTTATATTGGTTTGACTCCAATAGACTTGGGGAAACAATTGTCTTTTTATATTGGTTTGACTCAATTAGACTTGGGGAAACCATTGTCTTTTTATATTGGTTTGACTCCAATAGACTTGGGGAAACAATTGTCTTTTTATATTGGTTTGACTCCAATAGACTTGGGGAAACAATTGTCTTTTTCTTTGCCAATACTTTGTTTTATTTTATTGTTTTCTGGCTTTATTTATTTTTTTTTTACATTGGAATATGAATAGCTGTGATTTGTATAACATCGCTGCTTTGTTAAGTGTGCTACTGTCGGTGAGGTATCGATGAGATATAAACAAAAAGTATAACAAACAACACAAATAGAAAGTGAAATTTAAATAAAAACTATTTCTATTTATATTTTGTGCTGTTTTCTTTTAAAACTGCAATCTAAGTTTAAAAAAAAATAAAATCGTTTGTTTGTGGAATGGGGAGGGGGGAGGGGGGAGCAGGTGCGGTATTATGACGACCTGCACGATAAGAAGAGAATCTACACCGCAGGCCTGGGGGTCAGGCTAAGAGTTCTTGCAGTGAAACTAATGGGATCAGACGCTAAGTTCAATGAGTCTAATGTAGCTGTAAACTTGAAACGTGTTTGGAACATTGTATGGTTCATTGTGAGCGTAATTGCAGCAGAAAACATTGTTTACGTGGACGACATACTGCCGGACAGTGACCATTATCATCACGTCCACCTCTGTCCCTGCCACGAGGGTCACGTGTGATTTGTAGTTTTCGGATACATCCCACCCTAAGCTTGTTCTTGAACTTAAGGTGATACCATCAATGGAATCAAAGCTTATTCTGAAAGACAGTGAACCATTTGGTCCCTGGCATGAAGCGTAAAACCAGTGGGTAGAATTGTCTGCAGCAGCATTCCACACATTTTAATCTGAAATAAAAGTTAATATCAATAAACTAATTAACGAATGTATCGATTATTAAGTATTTTCTGGTAATGTATAATAATTTATAATTGAAATTATACCTTTAAATCAGAATTGAACTCAACAGTATCTCAATCGAGTTCCAAATCGTACGAGTTCCAAGTAATTGTTTTCTAATTAAAAAAAATCGTGTGACTGTTAAATAGGTTTTCACTTTTCATTAACTTTTCTACTCATTTTCTTTACAGTAAATAAACTCTATTATAAGACACAGTGTTCTAAATGGTATTTATGTTATGAAATTAAATAGCAGGTTGTCAGGAGATGTTCCAGAATGATAAGTACAACATTCACGAGAAGCTTTAAAAACAGTGAAGTGTGCAAAACAGTGAAGTGTGCAAAATGGTAAAGCTATTTTTAGTCAAATATAGACTAGCCAAATTAAACTAAACTGGGATTTAAACAACCTTTTTAAAATTAAATGTATGAAATAAATGAAGTATATACGATAAAAACTTTTTTTTTTTAAAATAAGATTTTTTTATTAAGACGCACTAAAAGTTTTAGTAAAACGTAGAAATTAATTATTCCTCTGATCGTTCACATGTTTATATCAATTATCATTTATAAAGTGGGAAAAATGGCAGAGTGGTGTAGAAACTTGACTCTCGACCCAAGAGTCCTAGGTTCGATCCTCGGTACAAATTCGTCCCACAAGTCCACCCAGCTTTAAATGGGTACATGAATCGAGTTTGGGAAGTACAGCCGGCTGGGGGTAGTGTTAACCCGACATCCCCTTCATATGCCGAGACTAGAAAAACAATAATCTATTTCTATAGAGGGTTGCTCACACTTATATTAACCCGAAATGCTTCGACTACTTCCCCTGACTTGGACAAAGTTATTGTTGAACATCAGGGTGGCCCAAAAAACTCATCTTTCACATACAGAGCAAGACACCCTCTAACTTATTTCCTTATAGCAAACCTTTAATTAGGACAAAGTTTCAGCCTCTTGTGCCAACTGCAAGGTGATGCTCAACGACCATGGATTTTCACAATTTCATCGAGAATTCCCGAACTTTCATGTAATTTACATTTTGCATATTTACTTACTGTATCATGTTTTTTGTGTTAAATTTTACTTACTTAGCGTTGGCTGTTTAACTATTCTATGTCATAACTTCCTGTTGATGATGCCTGCACATTTGCAAGCAGTGTTCTTGATGATGAAACTCAATATGACGAAGAGTAAATACCGACCAAAATTAGCAAATCAGATTAACAGGAAGACAAGATAACTCAAGTATAGAAAACCTCTCAAGACCAATTGTTCAATCCAAGTGTAACAAGTGCCTTTTACCGTAATAAAACATCTGATCGTGAAGCTGTTCGACTACTTATTCCTATTGCTGCAGCCCTTGGTCACGATCCAAATGCACTTTCTATTTCACGTAGCACTATTCAACGAGCGCAGTCAAGTGCTAGGCATGAAATTTCTAAAGCAATAAAAGATAATTTTGAGCCAACTTGCCCATTAGTAATTCATTGATATGTACAGATACTTCCATCAATATTTGGGAAAGGTTCAGTTGACAGGCTACCAGTTTTAGTTTCAGGTGATGGGATGGACAAATTGTCAGGTGTACCAAAGGTGAGGTCTGGAACTGGTGCGAATGAACCAAATGCTGTTCACAAATTGTTGGTGGAGTGACAGCTGGTTGAGAAGGTTCAGGCTATGTACTTTGACACAACCTCAGTAAATACCGCAGAATAAATGGAGTATGTGTTGGCGTTGAAAACAGGCTAGGTCGTGAACTTCATTGGTCGTCATCATGTAATTGAGATCATCTTGTCAAAGGTTTTCACCTTCTGCTGTGGACCTTCAAACTTCCTAGATATCCCGCTTTTCATACGTTTCAAAGGCTGTTTAACCATTCCAGTCCTGACCAAAGAGCACCTAAAGCAGCGGTCGGGGAACTTTTTAAATCATTACCCCAACATATTTTGGTGTAAGTTGATATTACCCCAAGCAAATTAAAAATATGTACTTTTTACTCCCAAAAGTTTCATTTTTACCCCCCCCCCCAAAAAAAAATTTGATTATACCCCATTTGGGGTAATGTACCCCGGTTCCGTGACCGTTGACCTAAAGGAACAAGTCAGAAATGATTACATGGAGCTTATTGAGTAGAATCTAATTGTCTTGGGACATCCACCGAGTACAATCCACTGGAGGACTCCAGGACAGTACATCGTTGTCAATGGATGGCAAAATAAATTTATGCCATGAAAATATATCTCTTACGCAACCAAACAGATGTATTCAAACTTACAAAGAAAGAAGAAGCCCAAGTTGAGCGCTTTGTTAAGTTTGGTGCACTAATTTACACCAAGCATTGGGTAACTGCTCCCGGTACAACTAGAGCTCCATCCAGTGATTGAAAGCTGTGGACTGATCTCAGCAGTTGCCAGTTCATCGATCCTGACATCAGTACAGATCATGTGACAGCAGCTGCAAAGATGGGAGTTCTGCAGTGAATGACCCGTGAGGCTGGCGAACGAAAAGTGCGTGGAGATTCATCAATTCTAATTAAACCAGATGAATGTTAAGGTGACTTTGCAACTACCAGAACGGGGAACCTTCTTTGTTGTTATAACATTGACACTGTCAATTTGACAGTGCCTTTCTTGATTTGCAACCCAAATGTGGTCTGCAAGTGAACAGTATCGATATGGCCAGACACGATTCAAGTCATTACGTATTGTGAATGACACTGCAGAGCAAGAGGTGAAGCTTTTTGAAGAATACAACACAATGTTTACTAACGACAAAGAAGATTAACCTCTTATTGCAAGTATTGGAAGCAAACCGCAAAGCTGTTCAAACACAAATCCCCGAAAAGTCTACTGTTCAGGCCTTAATGTCAGAATGACAATAGCATTGACTGATAATGCATGCTTTTGTGACTTGAATTTGAGTTGGTTAAATTTTCACGTTTTTTGATGGAACTTTGACATTTTAATTGTGACAAATGCCAATAGCCATATGTTTAAGCTAGATGGTCAATTTGCGAAAGGATGTTGAACTGTTGATATTAAAAGGCTATTGCTGGTTATAATTTTAAAACATTCAACATATGCGTATTGCTATATTTTGATAGATTTTCGTAAAATTTGGATATTATATTGCTCTTGAGCACCGTCTTGTAGTTGGAATTTAAAGCTGAAACTTTACCAAAACATTACTATTAGCAGATGTAAAAACTTGGGATGGTGTCTTGCTCAGTACCGTCTATAGCACAAATTTCATTTTTTTGCCATATCTCAATGAACCACGGAAGGCTCACAAATCTGTAGAATAGCAAGAACAAAAAACAACAACAACAACATACTATTTGTATTTATTCCAAGTAGTTAGTTATTCGACATTTCGCTGAGTATGAGGCATGACTCTGATAATTGTTATACTGACCATTGACCCGGGTTTCAAGGAGATGGACAACGACATTGTTGGCGAGTTAAATTTAGAAACAGATCTCAACCAGTACATTCCTCTGATGGAGTTAGCTGAAGTGACGTTGCCATGGTAACACCGAGTGCAGATTCTATTGGTTTTGTCGAATGAAAAAGCGATGCAGCTAGGTGATGCGGAACATCCGGATGAGCAAAGAAGTCTCCTCGTCCCCGATACACTCTCACATCCTTCCACTTGGATTTTATACTGGCGAAACTGTTTGTTAATCAGAACCGTCGCAGTGAGAATTTGAAAGATAAATACGGGGAGATATTGTGTGTAGAACGTCATCGTCGACTCGGTTGCCTTGTTGAATGTCTTAGTTATCAGCATTGAGTTTACCAAAGCACTGTTATCTTTTTTTTTTTAATTCTTGTATGTATTTTATTTTCATCTCATTGAAATCTGAGATGAAAAAATGAGATGCAAACGACCAAACATGTTTAAGATGTCTATGTAAATTGTACGTACTATAAGGACTACATTGTATCGTTTTCTTCTAAAAAAATTGTAAAAATGTGCAAAATACAAAAGAAAGGGAAATACAAAAAGCCACCTAAAAACAAAACAAAAAACTCTTTGAGATTTAGTACACAGCCTTATATAGATTTGGAAGTACACTGATCTATATGTGTTGAATAATACAGTGTCCTATCTATATTCAGTACACTGCTCTATCTGTATTCAGTACACTGCTCTATCTATATTTAGTACACTGCTATATCTAGATTTAGTACACTGTCCTATCTATATTCAGTACACTGCTCTATCTATATTTAGTACACTGCTCTATCTATATTTAGTACACTGTCCTATCTATATTCAGTACACTGCTCTATCTATATTTAGTACACTGCTCTATCTAGATTTAGTGCACTGCTCTATCTAGTTTTAGTACACTGCTATATCTAGATTTAGCACACTGCTCTATCTAGTTTTAGTACACTGCTCTATCTATATTTAGTACACTGCTCTATCTAGATTTAGTACACTGCTCTATCTAGATTTAGTGCACTGCTCTATCTAGATTTAGTGCACTGCTCTATCTAGTTTTAGTACACTGCTATATCTAGATTTAGTACACTGCTCTATCTAGATTTAGTACACTGCTCTATCTAGATTTAGTACACTGCTCTATCTAGTTTTAGTACACTGCTATATCTAGATTTAGTACACTGCTCTATCTAGATTTAGTACACTGCTCTATCTAGATTTAGTGCACTGCTCTATCTAGATTTAGTGCACTGCTCTATCTAGTTTTAGTACACTGCTATATCTAGATTTAGTACACTGCTATATCTAGATTTAGTATACTGCTCTATCTAGATTGAGTACACTGCTCTATCTAGATTTAGTACACTGCTCTATCTATATTTAGTACACTGTCCTATCTATATTTAGTACACTGTCCTATCTATATTTAGTACACTGTCCTATCTATATTTAGTACACACACTGTCCTATCTAGATTTAGTACACTGTCCTATCTATATTTAGTACACTGTCTTATCTAGAGCAATAAATTCTCAAATAGTTGGAAAAAAAAACAACAACAATACTTACTCATATCTCAACTTCATTTTGAATAGTACAATACTACAGAGCTAAAACCCCACATACGGTGCTCAGCCTATTAATGGAATGACAATGCAATGGACAATATTTTATTATCAACTTCACATATAAAAAAAAAAAAACTCTTCTTTTTCCTGTAACGAAAAAAGAGTTTGAAAGAAAGCATAAAATAAAAATGAAACATCATTTTTCAAATGTGAGCTATAGGTTTGGATTGTTAGAAATGGTATTGTTTAAATTGGCCTGCAAATAACGGAGATCCGTTGCTACATCCATTCAATGGGATTTCAGTCAATCATAAAACCAGACCCCCCCACCCTATCCAGCAGTAATGTAATTTTTTTTTAGTTTAGTTCTTTATAAACGTGCGTATATATTGTAGGAATAAAATTTTAACTCTTGTTGAAAATCTTTCAAATCCACCTCTCCGTGGGCTCCATTCAATGACGCCACTTGAATAGTACAATTTGCATATCATCACCTCCTGTTTGTGTTTATTGATTTTAATTTTCTGTTTCAGTTATTTATTCAGTGGGTTTTGAACATACACAATGAAAACTCTATGAGCACGAAATAAACATTTTTAAAATTTGAGATTAGAAAAAGAAAATTCTCCATTGAATATATTGTTTTTTTAATTAGTTTTATTCTATCTATCTATCTATCTATCTATCTATCTATCTATCTATCTATCTATCTATCTATCTATCTATCTATCTATCTATCTATCTATCTATCTATCTATCTATCTATCTATCTATCTATCTATCTATCTATCTATCTATCTATCTATCTATCTCATCTATCTATCTATCTATCTATCTATCTATCTATCTATCTATCTATCTATCTATCTATCTATCTATCTATCTATCTATCTATCTATCTATCTATCTATCTATCTATCTATCTATCTATCTATCTATCTATCTATCTATCTATCTATCTATCTATCTATCTATCTATCTATCTATCTATCTATCTATCTATCTATCTATCTATCTATCTATCTATCTATCTATCTATCTATCTATCTATCTATCTATCTATCTATCTATCTATCTATCTATCTATCTATCTATCTATCTATCTATCTATCTATCTATCTATCTATCTATCTATCTATCTATCTATCTATCTATCTATCTTTGTATGCATATGTGTACATATGTATGTTTATGAACCAAGCCCACAGATAAGTGCAATGCACAGTAGTAATTTTTTATAAAGAAAAAAAAAACAACTTAAATTTAGATCGACACAAACCGTATAAAAATGCATGAAATAAAACAAAAAATATTCTGAAACTTTTGTAACATTAAAATACGTTACATCAGTGGAACTAAAACATTAAAGGGTATTTGGAGAGTCAATCTCCTTAATGTATGGTTGGTCAGGCTTATTGGCACTTTTAAATTTAATTTAAGCTATCACCACTTCCACGATTTCGCATTAAGCCACTATCTTTATCGCTTGATCATAGCAGACCCTTATATGAGAACCTCAGTGCCACAAATATTCGTAAAATAAAACTTTAATTTTTTTTGGTCTCTTTCAACATGTAAACATGAAAACTTTATCTTTTTTTCTTCTTAATATTTTTCTGATGCATCAAAAGATATCTAAGTTTTTTAGGTTTTTTTTTTAAATGAACATCTCTTTGCTTCCAAAGCAAGAAAACATTTTCCGAAACTCCGATCTGAACTTTGTGCTCATCTTATAGTAAACGAATACGGTGATGCTGGAGTTGATGGTCTCCAAGAAAGTCGTGAAAGAGTAGACTATCGTGGTGATGTCCTTGTAAGCTCCGTCCATTTTCATCTCCCTGACCACTCCGCCGGCGGTCAACATCAGAGACTTGGGCAGCACAAGCAAAACACAAAGAACGGACACGGTCATCAACATGACCACGGGCCTCCTCTCCCTCCATGACGCCGAGTCGCTGGGCCCACTGACGCGGCTTGAAATGCTCTTTCTCCACTTAGCTTTGGATTTCAGTTGAGCGAAAATTGTCGCTGAGGACGCGATCAACACAAGGAATGTCCCGTAGGGTAAAAGAAGGTCTGTGAAGTTGTACGACATTTTTAAAACGCTCTCGCCGTAGCTTTGGTAGAATATGGACAGGATGGTTTTGTTCACCGCGCCTGGGGCGTAGGTCACGCCGAGGTAAATGGAGAAGTAAGGCGGGAAAAGGTACATAGAAAGCACGATGAAGATTGCAGCGTTCACAATGACGGCTACTTTCGTAGTGATGACGGTTTTGACTTTCAACGGCAGGACGACGCAGAGGCATCTCTCCACAGAGGCAAAAGAGGTGACCACACCGCTCACTCTGACGAAGTACTCATTGACGTAGATAACCAGGACCCCCAGGTGACCTTTGAGAATGACGAGGTCGTAATCTTGTATGACAGGAATCAGGAGGATGTTGTAGACCTGCTGGGAGACCAGCGCCCCGATGTCACTGACCGCCAACGCGGTCAAGGTGACGTTAACCCCATCCTGATAGCCCTGCCTCCTGAAGACGCAAATGTTTATCAGATTCGCTGCGATACCGCATAGCCCAATGACCTCTGCGAGAAACAGCAGGGTGACAATGCGGAAGGTATTGGCTATAAACGGATCGATGACAGGTGCAGCCATCGTACTCAGTTTTACGGTGAAGTTTGAACCAGACATTTATTTTAATCTAACTTTTGATTTAATTTTTTTTTAATTCTGAAAAGACGAGAAATATTTAAAAAGATGTTTCCACATTAATAAAAACTCATTGCCTGTAAATAACTCAGTTAGTTCAAATCGTTCGGTCTAAATTTCACGTATTCACACATATTTAATAAAAAAATGGTTATATGTAAGAGAAATAATTATTCCCATAATTCAAAAAATGTTCTGTAAAAAAGATATAATCAGACAGCTTATATAATTTTATCAATTATAAAGGAACTCTGTTAGAATCTTTAATAAGCAGAATAATTCATAAATTGCATATTTCACGCTAATATTAGTTGAACAATGTTGAAATAATTGTAACGTAGTAGAAAAACGAATCTCGGAGTATCGGTATTAGTTTAGAAACAAAAATCAACTCGAACGACTTATTAAAATAAACACTAGCGAAGATTTTAATTACAGACGAGTCTAACATGGCTTGTTCGGCCCACCCCCAAGTCTCACGCCCCCCACCTCCCCCAGTATTATAGATTAAAACGATTTTATCTTGGACGCGCAGTCACGAAAAAGAATTTTGTTCCGTTTGTTTACAGCTGAGTTGTTTACTTTTTTTTTTTAGATTTTTTGGTGACTTCTAATTCTACTAATGATGGAAACATAGACTATGATTAGCTAAACAATTTGTGCGTCCTTAAATACAATTAGCCTTCATAAACTGTATATGTTCTTACGCATGAATGTTTCTATCGAAGATCGAAAACTCTACACATACTATCACAGACTTCAATCATACAAAAAAGTGGGCTATCTTGTTTTCGTCTAATTACGTTAATAATTAAGTTTATAAAGAAATTTTTTATAAAAAAAACTCAGATACTTCAAAACATTGGAAAGCAAATCGAAAAATCTCAAAAGCTAAAGAAACTATGCAATGCGAGTAAATTACAAAGTTATGGATACAATCGATTCCAATTTTAAAATTGACTGCTCTTTGTTACTTTCCGTGCTTCAATAATTTGACGTTGTCACAGACTAAACAGTGAGATAGACAGACGGGAAGCAGATAAGAAAATATTGTGACGAATGACTTGACTTTCGTTTTAAAAGTAAGGAAGCTCTATCTATCTATCTATCTATCTATCTATCTATCTATCTATCTATCTATCTATCTATCTATCTATCTATCTATCTATCTATCTATCTATCTATCTATCTATCTATCTATCTATCTATCTATCTATCTATCTATCTATCTATCTATCTATCTATCTATCTATCTATCTATCTATCTATCTATCTATCTATCTATCTATCTATCTATCTATCTATCTATCTATCTATCTATCTATCTATCTATCTATCTATCTATCTATCTATCTAATCTTTCTATCTCTCTATATACTTATGAGAAAAACTCAACAGTGAATTATGCTTTGACCCGTTTCATCTCTGGATTTTTGCGGTCTATAACACTGGTAAACAGTGAATTCATTGCCAGTGATATTTGAATCATTTTATACAAAGTCAACTATGCTGATTTAGAATATGTAAGTGCTTTTGCTAGATTGGCTCTATTTTTCGAGATAATTAAAATGAATGAAATAATGTATGCACCGTGTTTGAAAATTGTCAAGAATTGCATGAAGCAAAATAGTATCCTAACAAATAGTAGTAAAACTGTTAATGATCATGCAGAAATTTGTTCAAAAATATGTGTAATAGTGTTATAGAGGAAAACATTTTCATTTGAAAAACTAATTATGTCTAATTAATTAATTAATAAATATGTTTATTGTCTATGGTAATGCATTAGCAAATCGCTGTTTGTTCGACTTCCTTTTGTGTGTGTCGTTGGGTCAATTGCGCTGGAGGCTCCAACAGTTGTCAGCCATCATTTGTATGTCCCATCTTCCTTGATATCTCACCTCCATCACCCTCATATCCTGATGAAACCTCTCACATTGTTCCTCACTAAAGTCCGCAAGGTTACCTGGAAATTTGTCTAAATGACAGTGCAGGTAATGTACCTTGATGTTCATATTTGTTCCAATGTTTCTGAAGTTAGCGAGCATATCTTACACCAGTTCTTCGTAATTCTCTGATCTGTTATTACCTAAAAAGTTCCTGACAACTGAAACAAAACTGTTCCATGAAGAAGCTTCAAGGTGATCCATGAAATTATAAAATTTCGATCGTTGATGAGTTTCCGAATCTGAGGACCGTAAAAAATCCCAGCTTTCGGCTTCTCCAGGCTCAATCCGGGAAATGATCTGCAAATATACTTGAACCAATTGCCATATTTGTCCAAAGCCTTAACAAATTGTTTCATTAAACATAATTTGTTATGAAGCGGTCCGAGAATTATCTTATTTTTGTCAACCAGTGCCTTGTTGATGATATTTTCTTTACCTACAGTCATGGTTTCCCTTGCAGGCCATGTCACTCTTGTCCAATGATCTTGCCTTGCCCTGCTATCCCTATCCCAAATGCACATGCAGCATGGGTATTTAGTGTTTCCTGACTGCTGCCCAAGCAAGAAGTTTCCCATTTTTAGATCAACACAAATTGACCACTGATGCTCATAATAACGGACTTTCTGCTTTAGTATTTTGATATTCTCATACTCTTCTTTAAGTTTTGTTGAGTGGGCTATGAGAAGAGATGCATAACGGTTAACATTGTGTAACAGAAAACATTTCAAGCTTGTAGTCCCATTTGGAGCAGAAGTCCAGGGATGTCATTACAGTAAACAAGATCTTCCTCTTGGCTGAATTATGGAAGAAAAACTCTTCTCTTTTCCGATAAAATGTTATTTTAACTTCTGGTTTGAGAAAATTTCTTTCATTGAGCCTGGACGCTTTAAAGCTCAGATGCTTGATTGGACAGATTTCGGTCTCGTATTAGGTCATTGAGTTCTTCTTGGCTGAATGGTTGAGGTGTTGAGCAACTTCCTTCATAATCGCTTCCACTATTTTCACCTGCCAAAAACTCCAGATCTTGCCCCCCGTCGGAGTCTGATGATGAAAACTCTAATAATCCAGTAAACACTGGTATAGGAACTTCACTGCTATGTGGAATTGGTCTCCTTGCAGATTCAAGATCAGGATAATCCCACTTAGATTTCTTGTGGCGATTGAAGCCTTTAACATTCACAATTCAAAAATAGCAATCACCAAAATGGTCTTTCGGCTCTCGCCATACCAATGGTACACCGAAACTTAGACTTTTCTTCTCACCATTTGTCCACTGCCGTAGGATCTCTACACAGTTTTTGCAGACCTTATGGGGAGCCCAAGACTTGTCTTGGTCTCCCAGCTTCACACTGAAATAAGCCAAATATGCCTGCTGCACAAAGTCGGTTATATTTCTTCTTTGCTTTTCAATCATGTATTCTCCACAGATGTAACAGAATACATTTGGATTATTTTTGCAGCATCTTCGTGATGAACTCATGATATCTTTAGAAAGCAGCATAAAAGAGAAAAAAAATAAACCAAGCTATAACTTAAACAAAAGACACCAAACTTATTGCATTTGTTTTACACAAAGGGTATAATCATATTTTGAAGGATGTCCAATATCTCAGAAACTAGAGCCAATTTAGCAAAAGCAGTGGCAGTTTTGAAATCAGCACCCATGAATTGTTATAAATTCATTCAAACATTCTTCGCAATTCGCAAAAAAATTTTTTTGTTGACTTTTTGGAATTTGAATTTTTTAAATCCAACATTTTTTTCTCTCCTACCAAGGCTTGTCTTGGAGGCAGGAAGATGAATCTCAGATTGTGACTCGTGATGAAAAGGCTTGATGACGCTGAGATATGGACTCGATGGTTGAGTCATTGATACATGTAGAGACACATCATTGAGTCATCTTTACATGTAATACACAGATGGTTGAGTCATACATACATGTAATACTCAGATGGTTGAGTCATGCATACATGTAATACACAGATGGTTGAGTCATGCATACATGTAATACACAGATGGCTGAGTCATCTTTACATGTAATACACAGATGGTTGAGTCATACATACATGTAATACACAGATGGTTGAGTAATGCATACATGTAATACATTAATACACAGATGGTTGAGTCATGCATACAGGTAATACACAGATGGTTGAGTCATTCATACATGTAATACACAGCTGGTTGAGTCATGCATACATGTAATACATTAATACACAAATGGTTGAGTCATGCATACATGTAATACACGAATGGTTGAGTCAGGCATACATGTAATACACAGCTGGTTGAGTCATGCATACATGTAATACACAGATGATTGAGTCATGCATACAAGTAATACACAGATGGTTGAGTTATGCATACAAGTAATACACAGATGGTTGAGTCATGCATACAGGTAATACACAGATGGTTGAGTCATGCATACAGGTAATACACAGATGGTTGAGTCATGCATACATGTAATACACAGATGGTTGAGTCATGCATACATGTAATACACAGTTGGTTGAGTCATGCATACATGTAATACACAGGTGGTTGAGTCATGCATACATGTAATACATTAATACACAGATGGTTGAGTCATGCATACAGGTAATACACAGATGGTTGAGTCATTCATACATGTAATACACAGCTGGTTGAGTCATGCATACATGTAATACATTAATACACAAATGGTTGAGTCATGCATACATGTAATACACGAATGGTTGAGTCAGGCATACATGTAATACACAGCTGGTTGAGTCATGCATACATGTAATACACAGATGATTGAGTCATGCATACAAGTAATACACAGATGGTTGAGTTATGCATACAAGTAATACACAGATGGTTGAGTCATGCATACATGTAATACACAGATGGTTGAGTCATGCATACAGGTAATACACAGGTGGTTGAGTCATGCATACATGTAATACACAGATGGTTGAGTCATGCATACATGTAATACACAGTTGGTTGAGTCATGCATACATGTAATACACAGGTGGTTGAGTCATGCATACATGTAATACACAGATGGTTGAGTCATGCATACATGTAATACACAGGTGGTTGAGTCATGCATACATGTAATACACAGATGGTTGAGTCATGCATACATGTAATACACAGGTGGTTGAGTCATGCATACATGTAATACATTAATACACAAATGGTTGAGTCATGCATACATGTAATACACAGGTGGTTGAGTCATGCAAATATGTAATACATTAATACACAAATGGTTGAGTCATGCATACATGTAATACATTAATACACACATGGTTGAGTCATGCATACATGTAATACATTAATACACAAATGGTTGAGTCATGCATACATGTAATACATTAATACACAAATGGTTGAGGCATGCATTTATGTAATACACAGATGGTTGAGTCATGCATACATGTAATACACAGATGGTTGAGTCATACATACACGTAATACTCAGATGGTTGAGTCATGCATACATGTAATACACAGATGGTTGAGTCATGCATACGTGTAATACACAGATGGTTGAGTCATGCATACATGTAATACACAGCTGGTTGAGTCATGCATACAAGTAATACACAGATGGTTGAGTCATGCATACATGTAATACACAGATGGTTGAGTCATGCATACATGTAATACACAGCTGGTTGAGTCATGCATACATGTAATACACAGATGGTTGAGTCATGCATACATGTAATACACAGATGGTTGAGTCATGCATACAAGTAATACACAGATGGCTGAGTCATGCATACATGTAATTATAAGATATAACATTAATATATATTATATTTATAAAGGTGCGTGCAAACCGATTTTATAAATTAACTCAAGTTATCAGAAGATAAACACAACCTCAAACACTTTCATTTTTTTGTAGAGGGTCATCGAGGCAGATGAAGTGTAGAAATCATCTGTTTCTGCATTTAAAAGGATTGCATGGTTAGCACAACGCCCAGACGCCTTTACTTCCCCAACTTAAGTCAGGTACCAATTTATAGCTGAGTGGTCTTGTGAGACTTTAACATGGGGCGTAAACCAACTCTCGCTAGGACCTGGAAAATGTCCATTCCATTGGTTCTCATCTATATTTCTGCCCGTTTGATATGTTCTCTATTTAAAGTGTGTGACTTGAATGTGAGTGAGGTGATCTTTACGGCACCATTGCAATATCCTGGGAATGAGTTATTTGAACACCACCAAACTGTGATAGGAGTTTTAAACTTGTTTCGATCTTTTTGCTTTTTACTCAGCGTCATGAGTTTTTTTCTGTGAGATTAAATTTTTATGTTGGTACATTGAAGATTTAGTTAACATATTATCATTGATTCGCATATTTATTTTTAATTTTAATATATACATGTATATATTAAAGTATTCGTGTTTTTTTTCATATTACGGGTTTACATTTGACATACTTAGTTTATTTTTAAAAGTTAAAATGGGAACGGTATGATTTGATGGCCATTTAACCATTCGTTAAGTCATGCTAGAAGGCACATGTGTTGATATGTGTTTCGTACTTAAAACAAGCATACAAATTATTACGGTAGTATTACAGCAGCCCCGTAGCGTGAAAATTTTACAACAGTGGCCAGGCATTCTACAGCAGGGGTCAGGCAATAGCAGGGGGGGGCAGGTAATACATTTTAATAAGTAGAACAAATTAGCAGGCCCCCCCCTCCCGCACGCTACGGGCCTGTATTACAGGCTGATCAGATGTTATGTTAGTTTTTTCAAGCTGGTTAAATGTTACTTTATAATTAGACGTCACTTTTACATTTATATGAGACTACAAACTCTTGCAGCTCATCACGTACAACAATTTAAAATAAAATTCACTTATTCTAAGAGATTATCTAAAACTATTTAAAAGTTTATTATTTCTAACTAATATTATTGTCCATACTGCATTAATCTATATCAAACTTCTAAGCCTCAACTAATTTCTACATCCTTATTCTTTCATCTCATTGGAAGACCAATCAGTACACTGTACATATTAATTAAGATTATTCTATTTATAGAATTCATGAGTTCTTCCAATGAGAAAACAATAAAATAACAAACATATACCAATACGTCCATACGTGTAAATTCTGCACACAATACAAACAAACAAGGATTAAAATCAGTTACAACTGACACTATTATACCTTTATTGATATCCATAAGTAAAAGTAAAGTTCACTAAACCCTAAAGGGCCATCGGGGCAGATGAAGTGCAAAATTCATCTTTTTTAGTAACCTCGACATCTAAATGTATTGTGTGGTAAACACAACGCCCCTGCCGCCTTTACTTCTCTAGCTGAAGTCAGGTACTCATTTAAAGCTGGGAGGACTTATGGGGCTTTTCCAACTTTATTTGGACTCGGGAAAGTTCCCATGGTTCTCACCGAGGATTGAAATGATGACTCTCCTTTTCATATCCGTAAAGTAGAAAGAAATGTCATAGATAGACCTCCTCAGCCGGCGCCGCGCGCCGGCTACGTCGCCGATTTTTCGTCCGCCGTAAATCCGCCGAAAAATATGCGGCGCGCCTCATTTGCCGCCGTATTTCGTTCGCCATTATATTAACTATCGCATTACTTAATCTTATTGCACATGACCTTGCTGACCATATCAGCTCTGTCTTGAAATGCTTTTGAAGGTTGACTCTTTTCAGCACTTTACAGCACACGTATAGCACCTTAATACTACCGACATCATCAATAAAAATGAAGAATTTCAAGACCGCAAGTATAGAAGACGATGCAGCATTCACAGAGGATAAAGAAATGATAAAGACCCTGAAAGAAGGCATGTCTTCAGTGTGTGAATTGCTTCTTGTAGATGATCAGCTCAGTGCATCAATAATGGATGCCTCTGAGAGCAGTACTAACGCCATCAATGACAGTCATAGACACAATGATAAGTCAGTGAAGGCATCATGTCCAACGCGTTGGGATTCAACATTGATGATAATTCAGTCTATACTTGACTTTAAAATATGATGATGATGACAAAATACGAATGATCAAGCTGTCAACTCTCAACCAGCTTGACCATCGATTTCCTGTAAATGATCACATTAAGCTGCATCAGGTGCTTGATCCAAATTTCAAATCATTGATTCCACGGTCAGAAGCAACCACAATTCTGGAGAACGCATTCGCAGCTAGTTAGTGAACATGTTTCTGAAGAAAGCTGATGAACTACATCTCGTTTGTTTTATTCATGACAATTATAAACTGATATTTTAAGTGCATATTAAGGTATTGAGAGACAGAAACTGAATGCGTGGGATGTATTCATGTACTGTATTAGTAGGACAGCGTATACAACTGTTTATTTCTGTTGTTTTAAATAATAAAACTTTTCACCAAATATTGTAAAATTGTTTTATTGCTGAAGTTTTATCAATTCAATATTTTATAGGCGTCAGCCGAATTTTAGCCAAATATTTCGTAATCTGCCAAAAATCAGCCGAAAAATCAGCCGCAAATGTCAATTTACTCAATTTATGGTCAAATTCGGCTACGCCGGCTATCAGCCGAAAAATTACGTCAGCCAGTCGAAACTTAAAAAAAAATTCGGCTGGCAGGTCTAGTCATAGACCTTCTCACTGTGAAATAGAATTGATTTGTTTACACTTCATCATGCAACATCACCATAATGAAAAGAGCTCTCTCGCGGATTTTTATGTACAATGAATTTATGAGACAATCAATGATTTCTTAGTACCAATAACAAAAATGACCACAGATTAGATATTATACAGATTGTGCAAGCCTCGTTTTGAAACAATATTTTCATCGCCGCCATTAATGATATTTACACTCATCAGTCCATTCATTGAATAGAGTGGTTTGTTATTGAATGAAGCCATATATATAGGCATATATATATATATATATATATATATATATATATATATATAATGCGCTATATAGGCTAATAATCATTATAAATGTTTATAAAGCTAAAAAAAACCACGAACTCATGTATTAAATTATATACTATCGCTTTTTTATATTTATAAAGCAAATTGAAAGCTTTCTCATTCATATTTCATGTGTTGAAAAAGAAAACAAAGAGGTGTAAATAGGTCTGTGTGTTTTTATGAATGGACAGCGTCATTAGAAACAAAAGCAAATAACAACATTGTCGCGAGAGTTTCTAACACAAAATCGAGGACTACCGTATTTATATAGTGATGCGCTCTCTGTATAATATATCATCTGTGAAAATGACTATACATATATTCCCTTAAAATTAAGTAGCCAGAAGAAAGCATCAAGACAAGAACAATTTTTTTTGAACATCTCCAGGCTGCCGTCTTTCTTGCCTGGTCTTTCTTGCCTGGTCTTTCTTGCCTGGCTCTGGCCACAACCTCCAGATACTTCAGGCGAGTGTAATAAAATTGTTAATATGGACAGTCTTGAATCCATGTAATTGTGAAAATAATGCACCATGTCAGCCGCCAACAATGGTTTATTTAGCTGTTTTTTTAAATTAAAAAATAAAAAAGAATTATGTTTTAATGAAGATAAGGCATTGCTCTCTTGTTGTTATTTCTTCTTTGAAGCTGTTCTAATGCAACTGTTTCATGTACGCTGGTCCCATGATGCTGTTACGTTGATGCTGCTCGCTTAGTGGTTAATGCTATTTTTTTGTTACTCTAATCTTGTTGCTGTTCCCTTGATTTTGCTCTCTTGTTATTTTGCCTGTGATGCTGCTCCATTGATGCTGTGGATGCTCTATTTTCTGTTCCCTTGATGCTGTTTCCTTGTGTTGTTCCCTTGATGCTGTTTCCTTGTTTCCTTTGTTGTTCACTTGATGCTGCTTCCTTGTGTTGTTTCCTTGATGCTGCCTTCTTATTGCTGTTCTTTTGTGGCAGTTCGCTTTATGCTGTTCTCTTAATTTTATTTCGGATGCCTAATCCCCATTGGTACTTTTTTTTTAATGCCAGTTCTTCCTTTCCGATGTAGACGTGACTTAAGTGATCATGTAGGCAGTACTGGGGAGTGAAAATAATTGGCATCTCTGGGATCAGTTCATTTCCTCACATCCTTGACGCCACTGGCGCTCCTCTTTTCATTTGTATTGGTGTGTTCTAGGTTTATAATCATATTAACATAACTTGACTTGTCATAGGTCTGTGTGCAGGACGTTAACTATGTAAAGATTAACAACCATCAAAGGCTAGACCTGGATAATAAGTAATTAATTATACAGTGAATTAATAATTATTGAAACTGGCGTTTGTTTTTGGCCAACGTACAAAAAGTCTCTTCAGTACACTTTCAATAAATCTTTGAAATGGTCTTTGCTTTATAATACTGTCATATATACAAAGTCTTATCTGGCAAGATTCCGTCGTGTTACAAACGCTCTTTTCGTATGACCAGATTTCGCAGATTATAATATTGTAACATAAACTGTTTGTACAAGTCCATTTCTTAAAAACAAAGACACCATGAGGATTTTAGTATCTATTCTAAGTCCAAACAACATTTTGTTAGAGCTGGTCACTTCAACTTGAACAAGGAATAGGATCATGTTCCTCTTAAAATGGAATCTAGTGTCTAATGCGTTGAACATAAATATAAGAGTGATTACAGATTCAGTTTCCATTTTGAATAGACCGATCTAATTAACAATGAAAAGGGAATGTTTATGTATTTGACGACTAAATTACATAATAAAATTGTATTAGTTCATTGAATAAATGAATTTTAATTCATACGATCCACCAACAGATTTCTTTCGTACAGAACTGTTAAACTTGAATGCACGTATTTATCTTTCCCGTGAAAATTCATCATATTGTATTCACAATCATCATATAGTACTTCTAAATGCAGGTTTTTTTTGTGTGTAGACTATAACATTACAGTCCCAGGCGTTATAATAATAGGTACACCACTGTGGCTATTTTATGCACTTGTTCAATGAGAAGGCTTCAGAAGGTTGGATAGGTTCAGATCAAACTATTTGTGTGTGGCAACCAATGCCCAGTTAACGTTGCAGCACAAATCACCCGCTGTAGTTTTAATATGGTGGTCATTTCATCTAGAAATCTGATAAAAGTAATATTTCATATTGTAATTTAAGAATTGCAACGATTGATGTTTAGCAGGGTTAGTGACATCTCATCTGTGAGTTCTACTGGGCTCATCTCTAAAGTATAACACGTTCGTTTTGGTTTTCATGTCTCTCAAATGTCATGGCATTGATCTCTATCATCTGGTTAAGAATTCCAATCAATTCTTCAATGAATACTATTTTAATTTGAATACACGCACTGGCGTAATCTGGAGACCGGGGGGTGTTGCTGGCGGTATGCCTATGGCGGATTTTTGGCTTACCGGCCAGAGGATGGCACCAGCCGAAATTGGCTATTTTTTAATGTGTGCTATGATAGGCTGTATCGTCATTGACTGCAATGTGTTCCAGAAACTGGTTCATCTACTGATTGATAAGAAGAAAAGCTTTTATTTTACTTGTGATGTTATCTACAGCAAAACCTATGATTAATATGATTAAAAAGATAAACAATAAAATTACGCCCTAAGAGTATATCATTTTAAATTATTTTTTCCCTGATTAATAATATTTTTTCAGCGTATGCTCGCTAGACATATAATTACAATAATGATTTTAAATTTTATATTTTCTTTACAAGCGGGTACAAAAAAAACAACTTTTTTTGGTATTATTAAACAATATTTTTATTTTACAAAACGACAAAGAGATTTTATTCAAGCAAAATAAAAGATGATAATTACAGCCCAAATAACGTATTCTGGCTCTAATGTTAGGCTATCTATTCTCACGAAAATCATAACACTCAATTAAAACCCGATCCATCGGAAATTTAATGAGGGAAAAATACCATTGGTAAAGTCATTCTAAAGAGAGATAATCAAATGTTTATTTGATTTAATTGTATACAATCACTGTTGGAGGAAGCGTACTTGATGTACTCTATCAGAAGTCAACTGTCATTGAGCCAAACGGGTACAGTGTTAATACATCATAAACAAGTAAAGCTTTCAACATAAAAGGTTCAAGTTTGTTTTGAAGACATCTTTTTCTAAACGTGGTTTTGAATCAGATTTTTGTTTGTAAGATACAATTCACTCCCAATCATGTCTGATTCGAATCTTACAGAATCGTATACTGGAGCATCGCGCATGATTATCGATCCGGTCATGCTCGACACACTTCAAATCGTAAATTTGACATGCCTAGCGGAGATCATTGGTATATTCGGTATCGCTGCAAATATAGTCAATATCCGATTATTTAACAGGCTGGGCTATGGCGACGGGGTCAACGTGACACTGACCTTCTTAGCCGTTAGCGACACAGGGGCGCTGGTGGTCCAGCAGTTCTACAACATCCTGGTGCTGCCGGTCATACGAGACGCCGATATGGTCATCATGAAGACCAGCCTGAATAACATGATCTTATACCTGTACGAGTACTTCATCCGGTTAAGCTGCCTGATAACAACATTTGCCTCGTTTGAAAGATGCCTCTGCGTTGTTCTGCCCCTGAGAGTGAAGCACATCTTTACAACAAAGGTTACTATGGTAACTAATGTTTCGTTGTCCATATTTACATTCGTGTACTTAATCCCACCGTATTATGAAATGTACTTCGATTGGAAATTCGTCCCTGTCTTTAATAGATCAATTCTAACTATTTTTTACAGAGTGGATGCCGACGACCCATTTCAAATGTCCTATTACTTCACCGACCTATTGCTGCCTTACAGTACATTCTCTGTTCTCATTGTATGCTCTGTCATCATTTACGTCAAACTCAAGTCAAAGGCAAAGTGGAGGCAATCCCATTCCAGTACAGGGACGCAAATTTCAAATTCAAACAAAGAGAGAAAATCTGGGGCAATGGTGTTGACCATTTCCATCATCTGCATCTCGTTCCTTTTACCGAAAGCTGTGTACTTCATTGTCCTCAATCAGATCTCCGTGTGGTGGACAGGAGGACCATACAACCACATATCCCTAATCATCATATCTTTTACGACGCTTCTGGAATCCACCAACTGCAGCATCACAATTATCACGTACTACAAGATGAGCACTAAATATAGGGCTGAGTTTAACCAAATGTTTCACAAAGTGATAAAGCAGCCAAACTTTTGTCTAACTTGAGATCAATTTAAAGGTGGAGAAAATCCAACTCCAGTTCAGAGGCGAAGACTTCAAACACAAAGAAAAAATTGGCGTTCATTTCATCATCATAATAGTTTCGTTCATTTTTTTAAAAACCAAAACCTGCACTTTTTAAAGTCATTGATGTTGAAAACAAACGGAGCCGGCCACAACATTATCGCCATCTTTGTAGCTTTTTACTACGTCACTGGAATCAGTCAACTGCAGCATCATCATTTTCGTGTTCTATAAAATAAGTTCAAAATACAGGACGGATCTTAAACAACATTTGCCGATACATTTACGTACATTTAATTAAACATTTCCACACCAGACCTAAATATTTTTTTATCAGCTTAATTCTCAGCATTACAGTTACAACTAGGAAACGAAGTATCAGATTTTCAAGAAATGCCTTTGAATCATTCTAAAAAAATATGTTTAGCAATCAATCGGGGAAAAAAATTTCAAAGTAATGCTAGTTATGTCTATCTTTGTATGTCTACCTATATATAAATATATATTTATGTATATAATAATATATATGTATGTATATATATATGTATGTATGTATGTATGTATGTATGTATGTATGTATCTATCTATCTATCTATCTATCTATCTATCTATCTATCTATCTATCTATCTATCTATCTATCTATCTATCTATCTATCTATCTATCTATCTATATCTATCTATCTATCTATCTATCTATCTATCTATCTATCTATCTATCTATCTATCTATCTATCTATCTATCTATCTATCTATCTATCTATCTATCTATCTATCTATCTATCTATCTATCTATCTAGAGAGAGAGAGAGAGAGAGAGAGAGAGAGAGAGAGGGAGAGAGAGAGAGAGAGAGAGAGAGGTATGTATATCAGAAAGGTATTGTATGCAATTGAAATTGTTTCATGGACAAATATGAATATCAGTAATAATCATTGCTCTACAAATCAGATACTTAAATAGTTAAGTGATCATGGGTCATTGATGTTCAATTGGGATAGATATATAGTGACCTGTGCTTCTGGATTCTATTCAGTTCTTCTTTAGTTGACAGTACTTAATTAATCAGATGTGATGCCTTTTTATCTAGCGAAATTCTTGGGATTGTACTTCATTGAGAACATTGAGATTATTTTTACGTCCTTGGGAAAGTTCCGAAAATTTCTCCAAACTTTAAATGAATACCGGACTATAAGCAGTGGCGTCATTTTTGGCGTCAATTAAATTAAATAAATACAAATACTCTTTTTTATTCTATAATCAAAAATTAATTTTTTAAAATATTATAATGTCTGCTATTTTTTTAAAATGTAATGTTCTTTGTTATTTTTATAAACTTTAATCAAACAACTCGACACTATTACATTTTTCATATATTATACCCTATATTATTATATATGCATGTAGCCGTTTTAAAAATATATAATAAACACATAATTGGTATTTTTGTATTTTTATTTGCCCCCCCCCTCCCCCCAACATTTAACATTTTGGTGAAATGACGCTACTGACTATAAGTTGGGGAAGTTAAGAACTCAACGGATAATTGAGAGATACAGAAGTTAAGCTAGAAGTGATATTTCAGGATAATCTGAATAATTAAAATAAGAAAAGTTAACAAAAAAAAATCATTTAATATCTATTTCTGACGAGGAAAAAAGAAAAAAAATAATCATTCATGTCATAAAGCTTCGTGCTTATTCTAACATGTTATAATATTAACATTAATAATTACCATATATATAAATGGATATTTTGTTAACACTTCTTTGAGTTCTCAAGTTGTATAATTATTATTGACAACTTTAAATTGCATTTCTAGAAATCTGATAAAAAGTTGACTTAAATGAGTGTTCGTGTTGAAGCAATTCAACTTTACTAGCATCTGCTGAAGATGTGTGTGATTTAAAATTAAGTAATACATCAACTAATAATAATACGTATTTTACTTAATTATTTTATGATGATGTTTGTTTCATAATTAAGGTAATAATTAATTTGAAAAAGAAAAGTAAAATTATGTAAAATCCAAGAGGTTGCTGTATATTTTTACTTATATAAACAATGTTTATTTTTCGGTATTGAAAAAAATTAGAAGAAAATAATTAAATGATTTTAAGCATATCTATATGAGAAAAGGCCTAATGGCAGACCAAGAAGCAGATGGCTTGAAGAGGGGGAGAAAAACCTTCAAGCCATAGGAGCAGCCCCGTAGCGTGAAAATTCTACAGCAGAGGTCAGGCATTCTGCTGTAGCACGGGCCAGGCAATAGCAGGGGTGGGGGCCAGGTAATATATTTTACTAAGTAGAACAAATAAGCGGGGGGCAGACAAAACACAGGGGGCACCCTGCCCCCCGCCCCCCACCTCCCCCCCGCATGCCACGGACCTATATAGGAGTGAGAGAGTGGAGGAAGAAGACCATGGATCGGGAAAAAGTGGAAAAGAGTAGTATGGCAGGTCAAGGTTCTAAATGGGCCGAGAGGCCAAAGGAAGAAGGAGGTATATTGGTTTTTACTGAGGTGCTTCAAAGGTTTTTGATGGTACTAAAACTAATAATGAGATAGCTTTAAAGATGTCTTATGAGTTTGCTTGATATTACTGGAGTTCTCTGGACAAAACACAGAAAGTGAAAGACGGGCCACCATTTTAATAGTACATGTAGTTTGAAGATCTGATCTCATCTTGCTTGATCAACTTATGTTGCTTTCGGTTTGTCTTAATTTTATGAGGTCGATTGGGGGAAGGGATCTTTATCCTTTGATGTTTCTGAGAAAAAAACCAACACACATATATTCAATTTACACAGGGTTAGTTATTTCAATAATATGTTTTACTTCATCTCTATGAACAACTTATGTCAGCCCAATAAATATTCAAAATTATTTCGACATTTAAAAGAAACACATTTTCCCGAACCATATTCAACTATCTCTGAGAATGTTGACTTATTTATTCTAAATGTTGACTAAATGTACTTGTTGACAAATTATAACCGGTGAAGTCCCTGTTAGGATGAAATTTTTATCCATTTGATCCAAAGGCGGATTTATGGACGTGCGCAACGGGTACACCCAATTATTTGTTGGTCACCACAGATCACAATTAAATCCTTTGACATCTGTCTTTTTTCTAAAGGGCGCCAAACATTGTACTTCTGTGCCCGGGGTCTCAGCTGATAAAAGTCCGCCCCTGCTTAGATCCTATAAACCACCATGTGACTATTGTTTACGCACCCTTCTTTAATCCTCAACATAATCGATGATGCGATGGCCTTGGGGGAGACAAGGAGGGAACTTTTACCATGACCTGAAACATTCACTTGGTCCTCATCGGAGATCGAAAACTTGACCCTCAGGTCGACAATCGAACTATTTACCGTATTACCATCCAACTGATTCTAGTATAAGTTATTGTTGCTAACTGAGCATTATGGTAGGACTATATTAATATCAAACAGGCTCGCCACAGGGAAGAGTTATCTCAAAACTTGTTGGGGGTCCCAGTTAGAATAACGACATTTTTTTTAGGGGAATAGGGGAATGGGGAGTCCCAATCGTCAAAAATTATTAGGAGCCCTAGAATTAACAGCGATGTTTTTTTTTTGGACTCTGACCCCAAAATATTCATTGCCAGAAGACCACATAAAATAAGAAATATGTCTTGTCGTATTGTACAACACACTGGTTGACTATTTTTTATATTTACAAAACAACAACAAAAAAAAAAAACTAAAAACAAAAAATAACAACAAACAATCAACAACAATAATACTTGTGAAAATCTTTTCGATACCATCTATTAGAATAAAACTACAAATTTCATAGTTTTTTTCAATGTCTCTCGTGGTTCCTCCAAGGTCATTGCATTAAGGATATGGTGGTGACGAAAGAAAAGCACTCCGAAAAACTGGCTACCCACTTTAACCGTACTTTTGAAAGTTTATGCTATCTGCCAAGAGTAAGTTTATACTATCTGCCAAGAGTAAGTTTATACTATCTGCCAAGAGTAAGTTTATACTATCTGCCAAGAGTAAGTTTATACTATCTGCCAAGAGTAAGTTTATACTATCTGCCAAGAGTAAGTTTATACTATCTGCCAAGAGTAAGTTTATACTATCTGCCAAGAGTAAGTTTATACTATCTGCCAAGAGTAAGTTATACTATCTGCCAAGAGTAAGTTTATACTATCTGCCAAGAGTAAGCTTATTACATCTGCCATGTGTAAATTTATTACATCTGCCAAGAGTAAGTTTATTAACGATATCAAGTTATAAATTAACATTCAATAGTTGTCGCCGATATATGTGCAGAGGGCTACAAGAAAATCTGTCCAATTGCCACATGTCGTTATACTAGTAAGTCCATCCTTTGTTTATAATCAATTTAATAAACATGGTGCTAGCGTCCCATAAAACTGGTTTATTTGATATAAACTCGTATTCATCATGATGACAGAAATATAGCGCTGATCTGTACCTTACTATTCAAAACAAAATAAAATTATGCGCCATTTCAGTCAGAAAAAATAATGTTAAATGCACTAAAAATAACTGCATTAACGTAAATTTTTCACCTCGCGAAGGATAGAGCATAGGTGCTGCTGAGATTGATTAATAATGATTATAAAAGATTTTTAATGATGGAAGAAGATGACCCCGAAGTTTTCTACAACCTGCTTTTACATGACTTAAGAAAAAAACCTTTGTTTTCAGAAATTGTTATCGTTGGGACGGATGGTCCAGTGGTGTAGATAATCGAATGTCGACCTGAGAGTCCTGGGTTCTATCCTCGGTGTGAAATTTGTTTCAAAGTCGACCCTCAGTTGGGGAAGTAAAGGCGGCTGGGCGTTGTGCTAACCACACAATCCCTTCATATGCCGAGGTTATAGAAACAAATGAATTCCACACTTCATCTGCCTCAATTGCCCGTTTGGGCTAAGGGAAATTTTTTACTTTACCATGAATCAAAGGTTTTCAGGCTGCGACAATTTGTGCTTGATTTAAGAATGAGATGAGCTGAAAGCGTTGATCCAAGGAAACGCTGAACATGGACATGATAGGTGTTTGTTTGTGGTCAAGATTCTACAACCAACAATGTAAAAATGTTTGTCTTTAGTGACCAGAAATGACTCACATGTCACAACTGCCACTCAACATATTGATAAATATACCTGGCGCTTGCTTCAATCATCTCAAGACACAGGTCTGCAACACACGATCAATAAAACTGAGCGATTGTCTCTAGCGTCTACTGATGCATGTACAAAGTCCAACTAGGCCACACTTCGCCGTGATGCTGTATAATTTTTCTTGGCCAGATTTTGCCGAAACTTTAAGATAATAATTTTGTAACATTCGTTATTTTAAACTTGTCCGTTATTAAACAAACCAAAGCAAACCCACAGAATGTTTTTGATACGTTCAAACGAGGATATGTTATAACTGTGTAAAACGAACAAAATGCATTTTTGTCTTCGACCAATATATAACACTATCAGGATCAATGTAACATTTCTCTCGTAAATTAACGCTATGTTTATAGCACAAAGGAAACACATCAAACCGGTAACAGTCTCAGTTTCCATTGTTTTATTAACAGACCTAATTATACATGGAAAAAAGACACCTATAAAATAGTATCTATTTCAATTTTATTTCGCTTAAAAATGATTTAAACATGGTGCCCGCATCATAAGTAGCTTAATGTCTGTTAAAAAAAGATAAAAGGGGAGCTAACGCAAATGTTTCTGTGCCTTTTAAAAATCCTTAAAAAATAAAAATTCTTCTATTCATCTTCTAAATGCAGACGGTCAATTTAATAGTTGAGATATATGTGATGATTGAGTAGATTTAGTATCAAACAGCTTTGATGTGTGTTGTTAACGAATAATAAGCTTGAATTGCGGACTAACTGAGCGACTGAAATTCTGTCATTGAATTGAAATGTTCCTGAATCAGAATAGAGTTATATTCGCAGATTGATGTATCTATCCCAAAAAAAAAAACAACAAAAACACACAGTTTTTAATTTCATACGCCTATACGATATCTGGTTAGCACATGATTTGAAAGTGGACGATACACTTATTTGTTATTAGGTCTTTTATAGTTCACACAATTTTATCTATCACGTGATATCTATGAGTTATAACTTGGACGAATTCTATGAAAACAAAAATCAAAACGATAATAACACGATTAAGGATGTAATTCAGACAATTATGTTTTCCATATAGAATTAAATGTAGTAAAAAGTATAGGTTTTTTTTATGACTAGTCTCGACTGATTACTACCTTTAATTTTTTTTAATCTGCAGCCGTGTACCGGGTAGTAGGTCAGGGCGGTACGACCCGAGCTGAACCATGCTCGTCACTGTCGTAATTAACTAATTTTTTGACTTGGGGGGAAGGGAAGGCATTTTTCATACATCCGTACCCGGATGCTATATTATTAAATAATCCAATGAAAAGTTTTTTTGGTTCTTCAGTTATGATTGAATCTGAGTCATGGTAAGTAAGTGTGTGTGTGTGTGTGTGTGTGTTTTTCTGAGTGTGGATATGTATGTGTGAGAGAGCATTCGTCAATAAAGTTGTCACCCCAGGCATATTATTTGATATTTCATAGAAATATCATATTTTATATATATATATACTAATATATATATATATATATATATATATATATATATATATATATATATATATATATATATATATATATATATATATATATATATATATATATATATATATATATATATATATATATATATATATATATATATATATATATATATATATATATATATATATATATATATATATATATATATATATATATATATATATATATATATATATATATATATATATATATATATATATATATATATATATATATATATATATATATATATATATATATATATATATATATATATATATATATATATATATATATATATATATATATATATATATATATATATATATATATATATATATATATATATATATATATATATATATATATATATATATATATATATATATATATATATATATATATATATATATATATATATATATATATATATATATATATATATATATATATATATATATATATATATATATATATATATATATATATATATATTTTCATATATATATATATATATATATATATATATATATATATATATATATAACATGTTTGCCAATACTGAGTCAGACATTCCATGATTATCTTCGATCTACCAGAGAACACACATTTTGACATAGTTTTTTTTAAAATTATTTCAGTTCTGTTATATAACAAACAGTTTATAATCTCTACATAAAAGTAAATTAAAAAGACTGATACTGCCTCGAATATTATTAATAGTTATTTGGTTTACACAATTAAAATGAATAAAATTTAGTAATTTTATTATAAATTAATTTGTCTAAAATGCAATTAAATAGCTAACATTGCAATACTTGGATGCATTTCAGGAATTCTGCAACCTCTTCATAAAGTGATCATTTTTCAGAAATCATAATATATTCAGTTAGTACGAACACAGTGTTAGAACAAATATTAAAACCATTCTTAAGCTTTGAATAAAAAATATATAAATCTGAGACTTGGCTTAGATTAAAGAAGAGGTAAAAATTCAATCTGAATCGTGACCATACTCGAATTTCACAGAAACATATAATGCGGTATCGCCAATTTCAATAGATCAAGCTATAATAGACATTATTCAAATTGTGAACCTGACTTGTCTAGTGGAGATCATAGGCATATTCGGTATCGTCTCAAATATCGTGAATATTCGAGTATTCAACAGGCTGGGCTACAGCGACGGAGTCAACGTGACACTGACCTTCTTAGCCGTTTGCGACACCGGGGCACTGAATAACATGATCTTATACCTGTACGAGTACTTCATCCGGTTAAGCTGCCTGATAACAACATTCGCCTCGTTTGAAAGATGCCTCTGCGTTGTTCTGCCCCTGAGAGTGAAACACATCTTTACAACAACAGTTAGTATGGTAACCAATGTTTCGTTGTCCATGTTTACATGCGTGTACTTAATCCCACCGTATTACGAAATGTACTTCGACTGGAAATTCGTTCCTGTCTTGAACAAAACAATTCTAACTATTTTTTACAGAGTGGATGCCAACGACCCATTTCAAATGTCCTACTACTTCACCGACTTATTGCTGCCTTACAGTACATTCTCTGTTCTCATTGTATGCTCTGTCATCATTTACGTCAAACTCAAGTCAAAGGCAAAGTGGAGACAATCCCATTCCAGTTTGGGGTCGCAAATTTCTAATTCAAACAAAGAGAGAAAAACTGGGGCAATGGTGTTGACCATTTCCATCATCTGCATCTCGTTCCTTTTACCGAAAGCTGTGTACTTCATTGTCCTCAATCAGATCTCCGAGTGGTGGACAGGGGGACCCTACAACCACATATCCCTAATCATCATATCTTTTACGACGCTTCTGGAAACCACCAACTGCAGCATCACAATTATCACGTACTACAAGATGAGCACTAAATACAGGGCTGAGGTTAACCTAATGTTTCACCAAATGATAGCAAAAATTTTGTCAACTTAAGATCAATTTAAAGGTGAAGAAAATCAGACTCCAGTTCAAAGGCGAAGACATCAAACACTAAGAAAGGAAAAACTGGGTTTCATTTCATGATCATAATAGTTTCGTTCATTTTTTTAAAAACCAAAATCTGCACTTTTTATAGTCATTGATGTTGAAAACAAAGGGAGCTGCCCACAACATTATCGCCACCTTTGTAGCTTTTTACTACGAATCAGTCAACTACAGCATCACAATTTTCGTGTTCTATAAAATGAGTTCGAAATACAGGACGGATCTTAAAAAACATTAACCGATATATTTGCGTAGATCTAATTAAACATTTCCATACAAGGTTTTAATATTTTTGTTATCAGCTTAATAAGCAGCATTACAGTTACAACTAAGAATTGAAGAATCAGAATTTCAAAAAAGTACCTTTGAATTATTATAAAAAAACAGTTTAGCAATCAATCGAGGAAAAAAAATTCAAATATTTTTGTCTGATAGAAAAAAAATTAAATATCAGAATATTAAGAACAATAATTTAGCTGTATTTTTATGCGTTTTTCTTAGCAAATACTAAAGATAAACAATGTCATCATGAGTAAAAATATCTTCCCCAAATCATTCATCCAGTTAAAGCTAACCATATCCAGCTAACTTAAAATTTGTACCTGATATTAACTTGGGAAACGTGAGCATTTCAAAATAATGTTGTTATTAGTGTCTACCTTAGTGCCACCATAGTCATTGCACTATCGGTTAAGGTGGAGATGGATGAAGGGCACTACAAGGATCTTTTAATTAGTGGGTCATATAATCAAAGAGATTAACAATTCATCTTTAGAGGACTTTAAAGAATAAGCTTACCATACTTAGATTATGGCGTGTCGTGAAACCAAATCTGATGTCTTAAATGGTCGCGAAGCGTACATGTATGAGAACCATTGAGATATTCTAACATTTATTTAGCCATTAAGAGTTTTGCTACATATTGAGTTAACAGGTAGCAATTTTCCCCACCCTTTTATCTTTATCGCCTCATTCATACCATCGCATATGAGTACTATTGAAGTTATCTTTAAAAGCGACCTAGATTTTGCATAATTTTTAGTATGATACACACATATAATAAAATGTAATAAAAAAAAACTAGTGTAACAAATGAAAATGGGGGGAAATTAAAGGACAACGTGTTATTCTTTTCGTGTGGTTGAAGGTTCGTGATATATATATATATATATATATATTTATATATATATATATATATATATATATATATATATATATATATATATATATATATATATATATATATATATAGGTATGTCTATCAGAAAGGTAATGTATGTAAGTTAAATTGTTTAATGGGCAAATATGACTATCAGTAAAAAATACATTGCTTTACAAATCAGATATGTATATAGTTAAGTGATCATGGGTTATTGATGGGGATATCTATATAGTGGCTCGTGCTTCTGGATTCTATTCAATTCTTCTTTAGTTGACGATAATTGATTAATCAGATCTCTTTTGGTTCACAGAATGATTTACAACCTCTATAAAAAAATGTGATGCCTTTTACCTAGCAAAATTCTTAGTATTGAGCTTCATAGAGAACCTTTGGATGATTTTTTTAGGTCGTTGGGAAAGTTCCGAAAGTCCACCCAACCTTAAATGAGTACTGGACTATAAGTTGGGGAAGTTCCGAAAGTCCACCCAACCTTAAATGAGTACTGGATTATAAGTTGGGTAAGTTCCGAAAGTCCACCCAACCTTAAATGAGTACTGGACTATAAGTTGGGGAAGTTCCGAAAGTCCACCCAACCTTAAATGAGTACTGGATTATAAGTTGGGTAAGTTCCGAAAGTCCACCCAACCTTAAATGAGTACTGGACTTTAAGTTGGTGAAGTTAAGAACATAAAAGATTATTGAGAGAGACAGAAGCTAGAAGAGATATTTCAGGATAATCTTAATCATGAAAAACAAAGAAGCTAAAAAATATCATTTCTGACGAGGAAAAAAAATCATTTTTCTCATAAGAATTTGTGTTCATTATAACATGTTATAATATATTAACATAAAATATTACCATATAAATGGATTTTTTGTTAAAACATTTTTTTTTGAGTTTTCAAGTTGTAAAATTATTATTATTGACACATTCATATTGCATTTCTAGAACGGAGTGGCTACGGTTCCGGTGAGACGTACTCCGTATTATTTTTTTTCTGTGGCCCGGCTATAGATTTGCGCATGCGCTCTAGACGGACTCCGTATTATTTTTTTCCGACTATAGATATTGCTCCTAACCCTAAGCCCCTAACCCTAACCCTAATCCTAATCCTATTCCTAACCCTAACCCTAACCCTAGCCCCGAAAACAAAAAAAAAAATATGCAGTAATATGCAGTCCGTCTGCCGCGCATGCGTACATCTATAGTTGGACCCCTTAAAAAAAATAATGCGGGATTACGTCTTAACCGGAACCATAGCCACTTGTTTCTTTTTTTTTTCGGTGTTGAAAAATGTAGAATGTTTTTTTAAAGAAAATCTATATGTTGTTTATAAGTATAAAGGTGTTTGATGGTACAACCATTGTCTAAAGAGTTTAAAAGATGACTTTGTCTTGCTTGATATAACTGGAGTACTCTGGAAAGGTGCACAGAGCAAGAAAGACGGGCCACCATTTTCTTGAGTGTACATTTAGTTTTTGAACTTCTGACGTCATCTGGCTACATCAACTTATGTTGCATTCGGTTTGACTTTTTATTATGAAATGAATACAAATGTCCCGGATGGCTGGTGAGGTCGATTGGAGGGAAGTGCTTTTTTTATTTGATGTTTCCGAGAACACAACTAACACGCCAATACTTAATTTACACAAAGTTAGTTATTTCAATAATCTGATTTACCTCATCCCTATGCACTACTCGTGCAGGCCCGTAGCGTGCGGGGGGGGGGGTCATGGGGCCGCCCCCTGCGTTCTGTCTGCCCCCTCTGCTTATTTGCTCTACTTAGTAAAATGTATTACATGCCCCCCTGCTATTGCCTGGCCCCTGCTGTCGAATGCCTGGCCCCTGCTGTAGAATTTCACGCTACGGGACTGTACTTATGTCAGATTAATAGCCCGATACATATTCAAAATGTTCATAATTAAAAGAAACACATTTTCTGGAACCATATTCAACTATCTCTGAGAATGACGACTTATTCTAAATTTTGACTAAATCTACTTGTTGACTAATTCTAAATTTTGACTAAATCTACGTGTTGACTAATTCTAAATTTTGACTAAATCTACGTGTTGACTAATTCTAATTGTTGACTAAATCTACGTGTTGACTAATTCTAAATGTTGACAAAATCTCTTTGTTTATTAATTTCTAAATTTTGACTAAATCTACATGTTGTTTTTTTGTTAATGCCGACTAAATCTACATGTTGACTAATTCCTAAATGTTGACTAAATCTACGTGTTGACTAATATTAAATATTGACTAAATTCTAACCTGTAGAGTCCCTGCCAGGATAGATATTTTTTATCACGTAGATCTAAAGGCGGATTAATGGATGGGCACAACGGGTGCACCCAAATATTAAGGGGTCCCCACAGATCACAATTAAACCCTTTGACATCTCTCTTTTTTTAAAAAAAAAGCCCCCCCCCCAACATTTTTTTCTGCGCCTGGAGTCACAACTGACTAAAGTCCGCCCCTGCTTAGATCCTTCAAACCACTATGTGACTATTTTTGACGTGCCCTTCTTTAATCCTCAACATAACCGATGGCGCGATGGCCTTGGAGGCACCAGAGGGATACAACGAGGAACGTTTAACATGACCTGAAAGATTCATTTTGTCTTCATCGGAGATAAAAAACATGACCCTCAGGTCGACAGTTGAACGATTTACCGCCCGACCATCGGAACTGATTCTAGTATAAGTTATTGTTGCTTGTTGAACATTACGGTAGGCCTAGATTAGTATCAGCCATGCATGCTTGTTGGGGGGTCCCGGCTTCGAATACAAACTTTTTATTAGGGGAATAGGGGATGGGGAGTCTTAATTGTCAAAAATTTTTTTTAACTCCAAAATATACATTGCCAGAAGACCACATAAAATAAGAAATATGTCTTGTCATATTGTACAACACACAGGTTGACTATTTCTTTCTATTTACAAGAAAACAACAACAAAACAACAAACAAATCACTTAATAATAATTGTGAAAATCCCTTTGTTACCGTTTATTAGGATAAAACTACTAATGCCATAGTTTTTTTTCCATGTCTCATGGTTCCTCTAAGAAAGAAAGAAAAGCACTTCAAAAAACTGGCTACCGACTTTCACCTTACTTTTGCAAGCTTATACTATCTGCCAAGAGTAAGTTTATACTATCTGCCAAGAGTAAGTTTATACTATCTGCCAAGAGTAAGTTTATATTATCTGTCAAGAATAAGTTTATACTGTCTGCCAAGAATGATTTTATACTATCTGCCAAGAGTAAGTTTATACTATCTGCCAAAGAGTAAGTTTATACTATCTGCCAAGAGTAAGTTTATACTATCTGCCAAAAGAACAAAGTTTATACTATCTGCAAGAGAGTAAGTTTATACTATCTGATAGGAGTAAGTTTATACTATCTGCCAGTGAGTAAGTTTATACTATCTGCCAAGAATAAGTTTATACTATCTGCCAAGAGTAAGTTTATACTATCTGCCAAAGTAGGTTTTACTATCTGCCAAGAGTAAGCTTATGATATCTGCAAAATGTAAGTGTATTAACGATATCAGTTTATAAATTAACATTCATTTTGTTGTTGCCGATATATGTGAATAGGGCCGCAAAAAAATCTTTCCAATTATCAAAAGGTCTTTATAGTAGTAAGTCCATTTCTTTCTTATAATCAATTTACTATACATGTTTCTAGATTCCATTTAAACTGATTTACTTGATATAAATTTGTATTCATCAATTCTATCATGTTGACAGAAATGTAGCGCTGATCTGTACCTTATTGTCAAAACAAAATAAAATTATGCACAATTCCAGTCAGAAAAATTAATGTTAAATGCACTAAAAAGCGCATTAATACAAATTTTTATCCCGCGAAGAATAAAGCATCGGCGCTGCAGAGAAAGATTAATAATGATTATAAAAGAGCTTTAATGATGAAAAGGATGAGACCTTAAGTTTTCTATAACCTGCTTTGAAAATGACTTGTGAAAAAAGCCTTTGTTTTCAGAAATTGTTCTCGCCCACCATGGATCAAAGGGCCGGGACGGTTGGCCGAGTGGTGTAGATACTCGACTTTCGACCTGAGAGTCTTGGGTTCTGTACTCGGTGAGAACCATGGTAATTTTCCCAGGTGAAATTTGTTTCAAAGTCGTTCCCCAAGTACCCCTGGCTCTAAATAAGGGCACTCACTTCAAGTTGGGGAAGTAAAGGCGTGTGAGCGTTATGCTAACCTTTACAATCCTTCATATGCCGAGGTTATAGAAACGGGCAGAATTCCACACTTCATCTGCCCTGATCGCCCGTTTCGGCTAAAGGAACTTTTTTTTTAAATTGCCATAGATCAAATGCTACCAGGCTGCGACAATTTGTGCTTGAATTGATGATATAAGAACAGGTTGAGGTAAATGCTTTGATTCAAGGAAACACTGAGAGTTGGCTGAATATGGACTTGATAGATATTTGTTTGTGGTCAAGATTCTTCAATCAGCAATGGAAAATTGTTTGTCTTTAGTGACCAGAAATGACTCACATGTCACAACTGCCACTCAACATATTGATAAATATACCTGGCGCTTGCTTCAATCATCTCAAGACACAGGTCTGCAACACACGATCAATAAAACTGAGCGATTGTCTCTAGCGTCTACTGATGCATGTACCAAGTCCAATTAGGCCACATTTCGCTTTGTCATTCAAGATCCAGTTTCTTATGAGTGAGTAGATTTAGTATCCAACATATTTTATGTGTGTTAACGAATAATAAGCTTTATTGCGGACTAACTGAGCGACTGAGGCTTCTGTCATTGAATTGAAATGTTCCTGAATCAGAACAGACTTATATTCATAGGGTTATGTATCAATCCCAAAAACACAAAGTGCTAATATCGTACATGTAAGATCTCTGTTAAAACATCTTTGAAAGTTGACGATACACATGTTTTGATTAGGTCTGTTATAGTTCACACAATTTTATCTTTCACGTGATATCTATGAGTTATAACTTGGACGGAATTCTATGAAAACAGAAATCAAAACGATAATAACACGATTAAGGATCTAATTCGAACAATTACGGTTCCTTATAGGGTGTCCCTTAGTAAAAATATTAGGTATTTTTATGACGAGTCTCGACTGATTACTACCTGAAATTTTTTATTATCAACCTCGTATACCTTTTTTAGGGTAGGTCAGGGCGGTCCGACCCGTGCAGAACTTAATTTGTCGTCGACCATGTTCGGCATTGCAGTAATTAATAATTTTTTGACATGGGGGAAAGGGGTGACATTTTCATTTTCCATACCCGGATGCTCTATTATTAAATAATCCAATGAAACGTTTTTTGGTTTTTAAGTTATAGGATTTGAATCATGGTATGTATGTGTGTGTTTTTCTGAGTGTGTATGTGTATGAGTGAGTATTTTTAGTTGTCACTAACGGATGTCGTCCCATGCGCATATTATCTGATTTTCCTAATTATATATTACACACCTGCCAATACTAGGCCAGACATTTGATGGTTATCTTCGATCTACTAGAGAACGTATTTTCTAACATTGTTTTTTATCCTTACAATTCTGTTAAATAGCCGAAGCAGTTTATAAACTCATTACGAAAGTAAATTAAAATGACTAGTACTGCTCGAATATTATTGTTACATAATCATTTGGAATACACAATTAAAAAGAACTAATATTCATTAATAAGTCTAGATGCAATTTAATAGCTAACATTGCAATACTTGGATGCATTTGAAAAGATTCTGCAAGCTCTTCATGAAGTGATCATTATTTCAGAAATCATAATATATTCAGTTAGTACGAATGCAGTGATAATAGCAAATATTTTATAAAAAACGTTTTCGGCTTTCAATAAAAAAAACCACAAATCTAAAACTTTGCTGTTGTGGCATTCTTTGTTAAAGAAAAAAATTCAATTAATCATGACCTACTCTAATTTCACAGAAACATATATTGGAGTATCGCCAATTTTAATAGGTCAAGCTATAATAGACATTATTCGAATTGTGAACCTGACTTGTCTAGGGGAGATCATAGGCATATTCGGTATCGTCGCAAATATCGTGAACATTCGAGTATTCAACCGGTTGGGATACCGCGACAGGGTCAACGTGACATTGACCTGCCTGGCCGTGAGTGACACCGGAGCACTGTTAGTTCAGCAGTTTTTTAACATCCTGGTGCTGCCCGCCATAAAAGACACGGATTTGAAGGATAGTGAAGAAAAATTTGCTCCTGGCTTCTCTACCTGAATGAATGCTTCATCAGGGTGAGCTGCTTCATCACCTCCCTTGGCCTCGTTTGAAAGATGCCTCTGTGTGGTTCTGCCCATGACTGTGAAACGCCTTTTTACCACACATGTTGCCATAGTTACCAACTCGACTGCCTTTATTGTTCTTTCATTGTACCTATTTCCAACCAGTTACGCTGTTTATTTCGATTGGAAGTTCTTCCCAACTTGAATGGAACTCTTTTAGCTATGATATAGAGAAGATGGAGAACAAATATTGCAAATAGCGTACTACTTCACTGATTTACTCCTACCATATTGCTCTTTCTCCGTCCTCATCATATGTTCCTACAATCTACGTCAAACTGAAATCAAAGGCGAAATGGAGGCAATGTAATTCCTAGCTCTAATAGCGAAAACTTCCAAAAAGAAAGAAAAATTGGAGTCATGCTGATGACAATAGCCATATTTTGCGTTATTTTCCTCTTACCCAAAGCTGCGTTGTTTACTGCTACCCAGGTCCTATTTTAGTTTCAGTTTTTTAGTTTTTCTGTAATAATTTTAGTTTCTCTAGAGTCTTGCTTCTAATTTTAGTCTCGTTGACGGGGGCGCCTACAACAGCATCACCACCGTCGTCATTGCTGTTACGTCGCTCCTGGAATCAGTGAACTGCAGCGTCACAATATTTGTGTACTACAAGATGAGCACTAAATACAGGGCTGAGTTTAACAAAATGTTTCAATAAATGACAGAGATATTCGCGAGACCACAATCACTTATTTCATTTTAGCTTTTTTATAACATTTTTTTTCAGCTAGACAGAGAGGTAATGCTATAACAATAACAAGTAGCATAGACTGCCATAGACCATGGTACTCAAAATTTGGGACATACAAATCAGGTCCTAAAAAGGAAAGGGTTGTAATTCGGAATTGACAAAGTATAGGGCGGGGTTTATTCAAATGTTTCACAAAGTCTAATGAAAAACTAAAATCAACGCGGCTCTAATAAAAACAATGTGACACAGATTCTATTAAAATTTCTACATCTATTGTTTTATAAATGTTTAAGCAATTAGTAAAACGAAACACTTAAATAGTTAATCTTGATTAGGAAAAAAATCCCAATTTTGTAGGTGCAATCGAAAATTGGGCGCAGAACATGTCTCTCAGTGTGTCTGACTACGTTTACATAAGACATATGTAAGGTGAAGAAACTTTGAAATCCTCTGATAGAAATAGTACATTTCCAAGAAGGCTTTATACTTATTTGATTTCTTTTTCTTTCATACAAAAGGACCACTAAAAAAAGATACACAGGTCACATACATGCCATAGCTTTTATGTTATCTGTGGAATTTAATGTGGGTGATGTTTAACTGCGGTCATTTCCCATGAAATGACGACAATTTTTTGCTTTATATGGAGAAAATATTTTCAAGGGACCGTCACATAAAGAGACACATTCACAATAATTTCGTCTTTAAATAATTTCATTTAAAGGCTGCATCTGAATATCTCGTTCGTCGCTTTATTTGTAAAGTATGCTTGTGTTATATGTCAAATGTCTCAAACTGCATTACTTTTTTGTGTTATATGTCAATTGTCTCAAACTGCATTACTTTTTTGTGTTATATGTCAAGTGTCTCAAACTGCACTTCTTTTTTGTGTTATATGTAATGTCTCAAACTGCATTACTTTTTTTGTATTTTATGTCAAATGTCTCAAACTGCATTACTTTTTCAAAAGTGTAGCTATGGCCTCGCCACAAGCCATATTCGGTGGCTGGACTTTTCGACCCCGCGACACTTTGACCCCGCCATTTCGACCCCGCGACACTTCGACCCCGCGACATTTCGACCCCGAGACACTTAGATCACGGGGCTGTTCGATCCCGGTCTATTCGACCCCGTCATCTGATAAAAATAATATTTGAATTATTGTTTCTTTGTTTTAAATGTCTATTAACTTTGTTCAACACATGTATAATTGTTAATTGTATTTATATTGTATTTATTTTGTTTAAAAGATGTGTTTTAATTGTTTAAAAGATGTGTTTTTAATTGTTTAAAAAGATGTGTTTCCGTAAGATTTGAGTTCTTATGCTCTAAGCACGTTCAAAAGTTTTTAAAGACGTTTTACACCTGTCTGGAAACACAATATCTTCATCTTCGCTTATCAGAACTGGGTTATAGTACAGGTATGATAATAATGTACAGCTAAGTCAATAGGTAAACGTTATACTGAACCAATCCACCTTGGACATTAATCACTTGTGTCATTTGTGCTAGTGTCAATAAAACTCATGTGCAAGCATGAGAAGTGTATGTAAGATATTTTGTACGTGTTTAAAAACTTTTGGATGATACTACTAATTAATTAATACTTTGAAAGATGTCTCTGTCGTTTGCTTGATATTACTGGAGTTCTCTAGACCAGGGCTTCTTAAACTATGGGTCGCGACCCCATTTGGGGTCGCGTAGCAAAATTCTGGGGTCGCGAGAGATAATAATACAATTTAACAGAAAACGTTTTTTAACTTGTAAAATATTAATTTATTTTTCTTTTATATTTGTATGGGGTCGTCAAGAAACTCGCAATCATAAATGGGCTCGTGAATTACAAAAGTTTAAGAAGCCCTGCTCTTGACGAGTGCACAGAAGGAGAAAGACGGGCCACCATTTTGATGTACATGTAGTTTGAAGATTTGACGTTATATGACTACACCAACTTATGTTGCTATCGGTATACAAATGTCCAGGACGGCTGGTGAGGTCGTGATTGGAGGGAGGTGATCTTTTTTATTTGATGTTTCTGAGATCACAGCTAACACGCCAATAATCAATTTACACAGGGTTAGTTATTTCAACAATCTGGTTTACCTCATCCCATGCACTACTTATAACAGGTTAATAGCCCGATACATATTCAAAATGTTCATATTTAAAAGAAATACATTTTTCCCGAACCATATTCATCTATCTCTGAGAATGTTGACTAATTCTAAATGTTGACTAAATCTACGTGTTGACTAATTCTAAATGTTGACTAAATCTACGTGTTGACTAATTCTATCTGTTGACTAAATCTACGTGTTGACTAATTCTTAATATTAACTAAATCTACGTGTTGACTAATTCTTAATATTGACTAAATCTACGTGCTGACTAATTCTTAATATTGACTAAATCTACGTGTTGACTAATTTTTAATATTGACTAAATCTACGTGTTGACTAATTCTAAATGTTGTCTAAATCTACGTGTTGACTAATTCTAAATGTTGACTAAATCTACGTGTTGAATAATTCTAAATGTTGACTAAATCTACGTGTCGACTAATTCTAACTTTTGAACAAATCTACGTGTTGACTAATTCTTAATGTTGACTAAATCTACGTGTTGACTAATTCTAACCCTGTAAGGATGAGATTTTTTTCCCTTAGATCTAAAAGACGAATTTATGGACGGGCTCAACGGGTGCCACTCGACGATTTTACCACTCGACCATCGAAACTGATTCTGGTATAAGTTATTGTTGCTAGTTGAACATTATTGATAGGACTAGATTATCTCAAAAACTTGTTGTGGGTCACAGGCTAGAATGACATCATTTTTTAGGGGAGTAGAGGTTGGGGAGAATAAATCGTCAAAGATTATTAGGAGGGTAAAATTAAAAAAGCGTTATTTTTTTGCCTCTTACCCCCAAATATACACTGTAAATAACCCACAAAAAGTAAATAATATTGTTCATATTGTACAACACATCAAATACAAACTATTGTTTAATTAAACAACAACAACAACAATACATCAAATAAACAACGATAGTACTACTGAAACTCTTTTGTTATCATCTACTAGAATGATACTAATAATTTCAGAGTTTTTTTCATTGTCTCTCGTGGTTTCTCTAAGGTCATTTCGTTATAGGCTATAGTGGGAATAAAAAAAAGGGCACTGCAAAAACCGGCTACTGACCTTCTCCTTACTAGTGCAAGTTTATACTGTCTTTCTAGAGTAAGTTTATTAAATCTGTCACGGGTAGGCTTATTAAATCTGTCATGGGTAGGTTTATTACAGCTGTCAAGTAGGTTTATTGAATCTGTCATGGGTAGGTTTATTATATCTGTCAAGGGTAGGTTTATTACATCTGTCAAGGGTAGTTTTATTACATCTGTCAAGGGTAGGTATATTACATCTGCGAAGGGTAGGTTTTTTACATCTGTCAAGGGTAGATTTATTACATCTGCCAAGGGTAGGTTAATTACATCTGCCAAGGTAAGGTTTATTACATCTGCCAAGGGTAGATTTATTACATCTGCCAAGAGTAGGTTAATTACATCTGCCAAGGTAAGGTTTATTACATCTGCCAAGGGTAAGTTTATTACATCTGCCAAGGTAAGGTTTATTACATCTGCCAAGGGTAAGTTTATTACATCTGCCAAGGGTAGGTTTATTAAATCTGCCAAGGGTAGGTTTATTACATCTGCCCAGGGTAGATTTATTATAGCTATCCAGTTATAAAGAGACATTCATTTGTTGTCACCGTCATGTGTGGGTGTTGGCCGCGAGACTATCTTTGCAATAGTCACAGGTCTATATACTAGTAGGTCCATCTCTTTTTATTAATCTATTTAATATACACTGGTGCAAGCGCCCCATAAAACTGGTTTATCTGATATAAACCCGTATTCATCAATTCTATCATGGTGACAGAAATATAGCGCTGATCTGTCTCTTTTTATTTGAAAGAAAATAAAATTATGTGCCAGTGCAGTCAGAAAATATAATGTGAAATGCACTAATAATAAGTGCATCAACGCACAATTTTTCACTCCGCGAAGAATAAAGCATCGGTGCTGCGGAGATAGATTAATAATGATTATAAAAGAGTTTTAATGATGAAACAGGATGGACCTAAATTTTCTATAACCTGCTCTTACATGACTTGAGAAAAAAGAAATTGTTCTCGCCCACCATGAATCTAACAGGCTGGGACGGTTGGCCGAGTGGTGTAGATACTCGACTATCGACCTGAGAGTCCTGGGTTCTATCCTTGATGATAACCATGGTAATTTTTCCTGGTGAAATTTATTTCGAAGCCTTCTCCCAAGTCAACCCAGCTTTAAATGCTTACCTAACTAAAGTTGGGGAAGTAAAGGCGGCTGAGCGTTGTGCTAACCACACAATCCCTTCATATGCCGAGATTATAGAAACAGGTGAATTCCACACTTCATCTGCCCTGATCGCCTGTTTGGGCTAAAGGAACTTTTTTTTACTTTACCATGGATCAAATGCTACCAGGCTGCGACAATTTGTGCTTGGATTGATGATATAAGAATGAGTTGAGGTGAATGCTTTGATCCAAGAAACACTGAGAGTTGGCTGAACATGGACTTGATAGTTATTTGTTTGTGTTCAAGATTCTTCAATCAGCAATGTAAAAATGTTTCTCTTTAGTGACCAGAAGTGCCTCAGATGTCACAACTGCACTCAACATATTGATACATATACCGGGTGGTTGCTTCAGTCAACGTGAGACACAGGTCTGCAACAAACGATCAATAAAACTGAGCTATTGTCTTTAACAGCCACTGATAGCCTACATGTACTAATTCCAATTTGGCAACATTTCGCCGTGCTGCTGTATTGATTTTCTTAGCCAGATTTTGCGGAATCTTTTCAGATAATATTTCGTTATTTAAACGTGTCCAATATTTAAAAGTAACCAAACAAAAGCCCACTGAATGCATATTTTTCTACGTCCAATATATAACACTAACAGCATAATTATAACACTTGTGTCGTAGATTAACGCTGTGTTTATTGCACAAACGAAAAACATCAGAATGATATCCGACTCAGTTTCCATTGTTGTATTAAAAGCACGATAAAGCCATGGAAAAAAAATATAATAGTGTTTATTTCAGTAGTGTTCACTTTAAAAAAAGAAGTTTTAGACTTAACACATGCTTTATAACTACCTTATTTTCAGTTATATAAAAAAAAATTAATGGAGAGCTTACGGAAATATTTCTCTGTCTTTGAAGAAACCATCAAATTTAATTTATCTTCTGAAGGCAGTCGGTCAGTTTTGTATTAGATCTTTAAAGCTAGACGTATAAAACTAGTGGAACCACCACAGGGGCAAGCATAGACCCTTTTTTATTTTGATGACATAAAAGATAAGAATTAGACTAAGTGACCAACTGAAATTCTGTCATTTAAATGCTTTGTTTCTGAACCAGAATAGACTAATTTCCATAGAAAATGATCTATCAATCATAAAAACACACTGTGCTAGTTTCACACGTATACGAACTCAATTAAACACATCTTTGAAAGTGGACGATACACGTATCTTTGATCAGATCTGTTATAGTTCACACACTTTTATCTATCACCTGATGTCTGTGAGCTATAACTTGGATGAATTCTATGAAAAAAAAATAATAACATGATTAAAGATTTCATTCAAACAAATATAGTTTCATTATAGAATGCAATGTTGTAAAAAGTATATGTATTTTTATGAAATGTCTTGACTAATTACTACCTGTAATTTTTATCATCTGCAGTTGTGGTTGTGGGGTATGTCAGGGCGGTCCGGCCCGTGCAGAAGTTAATTTGCCGTCAAGCACGGTCGGAACTGCACTTTGACTAATTTTTTGACATGGGGGGAAAGAGGTGACAATTTTGATACTCCGTACCCGGATGCTACTTACATTAATCCAATGAAAAGTTTTTTTGGTTCTTAAGTTATGTTTAAATCTAAGTCATGGTAAGTGTGTGTGTGTTTTTGAGTGTGCATGTGTGTGAGTATTTGTTTAGTTGTCACTAACGGATGTCGTCTCATGTATATTTTGTGATTTTCCTAATTATATATATATAACAAGTCTGTCAATACCGAACCAGACATTCAATGATTATCTTCGAACTTCTAGTGAACGTACATAGTTTTTTTTTATCACATTACTATTCTGTTATCACATTCTGAAAGTACATTAAAATGAATGATACTATCTCGTATATAATAATCATTTGGTCACGAGTTAAATCAAGAATCTTGTTTATTGCCTGGAGTTGGTGGTGGGTTGGTTTCGATGTCTTTCCAATCTATATATTAGTGGCACTTAGACTTTCTTTTGGTTTGATAAACACTTAGTTTGGCTTCTTGTTAAAGAAAAAATCATCTCATCGCCTACTCGAATTTCACAGTTATATCTTTTAAACCACAACTAATAACACAGTAAATTATTATTATAATTTGTGGAGGATTTTTATAAATGTAAATATTTACTTTACTCAATAAAAAAAAAAAAAAAAAAGATGTTAAAGTTTTAAACAGTGGGTAGGAGGGGTCAGGGGGCATTATCCGAGGCGCCAAATATATATTTTAATAATATTTATGGTTTAGTGGGGGGGTAAAGATTGGTGGGGAGTAGTGGAGTATTAAATCTTTAATTTAGTGATTATTGCGTTTAAATGTGATGAAATTAACTATGAAAACTATTAAATAAATGTCATTTCGGCTGAGTGGTGTATAGCGCTTTGTCTGTTGACATGAGAGTCCAAGGATCTATCCTCAGTGAGAGAACTAAGGGAAATTCAAGTGGAACTGTTTTAGTTGCTCAATTAGTATAGAAATCTATTGTTTTTAGTTTTATAGGTTTTTATTTAAAATTAAGAAAATATAATGTGTGAACACTGTGTTACATTCAGTTCAGTCTTTAATCAAACATATATCTATTAAGATAATTAAAAAAACAAATTCCGATCCGCTTTTACAATCGTTCTTTTCTGGAAGCGTATTAAAAACGGTTTTGACACCTGGACTTTTAAAATTTCATGTTTTTTTCTTAACTCATCAAGTAGAAGAATGTCTAATATTGTGAGTATATAGATATATAGTTATGGGGTATGATAGATATATATTTGTGGGAATACTTTAAAAAGAAGAGTAAATTTGTATATTATATATTTTTCAAATTCTTTAAATTATGAGTATAGCATAGAAACTTAGTAACGAAATAAATAGAGAAGAATTTTGAGTTTTTTGAAAATTTTAAAAATTTTTATAATTTGAATAAAATTCGTGTTGTGCGGTTGTTTGATTATATTATTACTAAGTAAATATATTTTTTGGAATAAGAAGATTTGATTTTAATTTATATTTTGACTTGATTATATAAGAAGATTATATCTTACCATTGATTGATTTAAACAAATGCACTTATTTCAATTCAGATTTCCAAATTAGAAGAACATATTAGTGCAAAATATTGCTGTGTCCATTAAAAATTCATGTTGTACTAAGAGATTTATAAATGAGTCATCTTTGCAGTAGATCAATATAGCAATGACAGTGGAGGCACGACAGTGGAGGCACGACAGTGGATTTCACGTTATCGATAAGACGTTTTTTTTTAGAAAACTGATTAGTTTAGAATTAAAGTATTTTTCCATGTGTCAAAAATATTTAATCAATGTAGCAGCCTAAGAGACAGACAAAAAGACTGAGTAATTAAAAAAATATGTGTTCCCCTGATTATTTGATCAGGAAGGTTTATAAAACTAAAATTCAGAAAGTGATTGAGAAATAACGAATTCGGTAATGTCTCATATATATATATATATATATATATATATATATATATATATATATATATATATATATATATATATATATATATATATATTCTGTACTGAGCTTTTCAACGCACCTTCAGTAAACAACAAATGAAAGATAATACTTCATTAAATATAACCGTTTTGGTTTACATAATGCTATGACTTATCTTTATCGTGATGTCCATGACATATGACCTAGTCAAAATCTAACCAACGAAAGCAAAAAAACGATAAGGACGCAATGATAAATCTTTATCATAGAAATATTTTACCCATTACAAAAAATTATTAACAAGTATAGTTATTCCTACAAGTGTCATTACTAATTGCTACTTTTAATTTTATCATAAACAGAAGGATAACGGGGTAAGAAAGGTCAGGGCGGCCCGACCTATGTGTGACGTACTTTTCCGTCAACCATGGGTGGAAATTGATTTGTAGGGCATTTTTTGTATTTTATCTGTATCTGAAATATGATTGGCGTGCTTGAGTGTGTTTGCCACAGACTGATGTCTGCTATATGATTTTTTTCTATTCAATCAATTTTTATGCATTTAGAAACACATAATGACATATTACAAGTCAGCCAATACGCATTGGATGCGTACATAAGAATTAAATTGGGGTACAGATAAATAATTATTATTGTTCTGTATTATTTCACAATTTTACAAATATATTAACTCATTATAAATGTAAAATTCGTCCAATAGTATCTTTTTTATATTTGGAATTAAACATTTCAATTAACAAATGAGTAATTTTCTTAAATTTCACGGGTAATCTATATAGGAGGCTAATGATATATCATTAATCGTTGATTTAATAGCATATAGCTTAAAATTTATTATTTCTTGGTGATCCTTCTTCATTATCTTATCTTATTTAAAAAGATGTCACAATTTACTGACTCTAGACGGATGCAAAGGTAAAATTCTATCACAACCATGCCAAACTCAAACTTCACTGAAACACATTCTGCAGTATCGCCCATTGTAATCAATCAAATCATAATCGACATTATTCGAATCGTCCATTTGACATGCCTGGGTGAGTTCGTTGGAGTATTCGGCATCGCAGCAAATATCGTCAACATTCGAGCATTCAACAGGCTGGGGTATCGTGAAGGGGTCAACGTGACTTTGACCTTCTTAGCCGTGAGCGACACAAGAGCACTGGTAATGCAACAGTTCTACAACATCCTTGTGCTACCGGCCATCAGAGACACAGAGCTGATTATAGATAAAATGAACATGCTTACAGAGCTATTGTATCTGAACGAGTACTTCATCAGGGTGAGCTGCTTCATCTCCTCCTTGGCCTCGTTTGAAAGATGCCTCTGTGTGGTTCTGCCCCTGAAAGTGAAACGCCTCTTCACCACAAAGGTTGCCTTAGCAACCAACTCGACCGTTTTCATTGTTCTATTCATGTACTTATTTCCAGGCTATTACGCTGTCTACTATGAATGGAAGTTTGTTTCCAGTCAAAATAGGACAATTTTATCGATGGTTTATCAAGCTAATGGAGACAATATTCTTGGAATATCGTATTGCGTCACAGATTTACTGCTTCTTTGTAGTACCTTTTCAGTCCTCATCGTGTGCTCCGCCATTATTTACATCAAACTGAAGACAAAGGCCAAGTGGAGACAATCCAACTCCAGCTCAGGGGCACTAACTTCAAATACAAACAAAGACAGAAAAACTGGGGTCATGCTGATGACAATGTCCATAATTTGCGTTATTTTTCTCTTACCCAAAGCCACGCTGTTTACTGCCGCAGGACTGGTCCGGGAGTTGAAATCAGGGGGCGCCTATACCAGCATAGCGATCATCGTTGTATACATTACATCGCTATTGGAATCCATCAACTGCAGCGTCACAATATTTGTGTACTACAAGATGAGCACAAAGTATAGAGCAGAGTTTGTTGAAATGTTTCAAAAAATGATGAAGTCCAATAAGAAACGAAAATCAATGCAGTTCCAATTAAAAAAAAATGTGAGAGATTGTATTGATATTTCCACATCTATTATTGAGTAAAGTTTTTAGCAATTCGTAGAACGATAGCGAATGGTGGACAGGGGGACCCTACAACCACATATCCCTAATCATCATATCTTTTACGACGCTTCTGGAGACCACAAACTGCAGCATCACAATTATCGCGTACTACAGGATGAGCACTAAATACAGGACTGAGTTTAACCTAGTGTTTCACCAAATGATAAAGCAGCAAAAATTTTGTCTAACTTGAGATCAATTTAAAGGTGAAGAAAATCCAACTCCAGTTCAGGGGCGAAGACTTCAAAAACAAACAAAGGAAAAACTGGGTTTCATTTCATGATCGTAATAGTTTCGTTCATTTTTTAAAAAATCGAAATCTGCACTTTTTATAGTCATTGATGTTGAAAACAAACGGAGCCGCCCACAACATTATCGCCATCTTTGTAGATTTTTACTACGCCACTGGAATCAGTCAACTGCAGCATCACCATTTTCGTGTTCTATAAAATGATTTCGAAATACACGATGGATCTTAAACAACATATATACAAAAAGTTCTCTGTTTAACTACACAACAGATTTAGTAGGCTATAGTAAAAATAGATCATCAAAGATATAGGCTATTAGTATAGTAGTCTAACAAGTATGTTATAAATACAACCCTATATTTTGCTTATTTGTGTGTTCATATTTTTTTAAAGGCAGTGGCTCCGTATACGACCGATCGTAATACGTATTTTTTTTTTCGGGACACGACCATCAAACTTTGATGACGTCAGTAAACAGAATGAATGAGAACTCTTATTCACTGCAGACGTTGATGACGTCATTTGCTGTTAATAATCGTAGATATTTTTATATTTGGCATTAATTTTTTTCGGGTCTGTTCAAGCCTAATAAAGTCATTTGCTGTTAATAATCGGATATATTTTTATAATATTTATTTTTTTAAAAATAAATACGGCTTTGAATTATATATTTTAGTTGTGTAGATATATGTCTAAGACTAAAAGTAAAGATGTGCGCATGCACGGCAGTTATTCTTTATTACTTTTTTTCGGGTCTGCCCAAGCCTAATAAAGTCGGACGAATAAAAAAAAAATTATGCGCTAAATTAGAATCTATCGCACCCCCCCCCCCCCCCAGAAAGCTAACACTCATTAATTCGTCTCCGTCAGTAATTGGTTCAATTCTCGGATATAAATGCTTCCCCAACCCCTCTATTTTCGTTTCTTAATCTTATTATTATTAAGTAAATTTGAAATATGTAGGCTTCTCTGAATTTTTTAAAGTGTGACGCAAAAATGATTGTGAGGAAAAGTTAGGTAATATTTAGGACTAGCTGTACCCTGCAAAGCCTCTGCAGGAAGATAAACTACTGTAAAGCCATTGCCGAACCTAGGATTTGGGGGGCCTTGCATTTTGACATTCGATACCATGACATGAGATTATGTACTGAATATTTAATGCAAAAAATAATTTTGGGGGCTCCCCTCAAGCTGGAGCCCGGCAGGACTTTCGATTTTGGCCCCACCCCCTTGTTACGCCTCTGTGTTCAGTTTTGATACATATTTTCAAAATTATTTTTTTTTAAGTTATGAAATAGTTAAAAAACCTAATTAGTTGTTGTTTCTTTTTCTTACAGCATCCTAAAGGAAACATTATTTCAATTTAAAAAAAAAATGTCAAAGAGATCTAATTAGTTACTTTTCATTAAAACAACTAAAAGGATACATTCTGAAAAAAAAAAAACACAATAAAAAAAGTAATGTTTCTGAGAGGAATCGAACCTGGATACAGTCAGCATAAAAGTGAGTCACGGATTAACCATTGTGCCAGCACGACACACAAAGTTACAATTTTAATGTATAATTAGAAGAAAATTGCTCGTTCCCGCGAAAAAAAAACTTTAAGTCATAAGAGTTCATTCTGTTTACTGACGTCATCAACGTTTGTTGGTCGTGTCCCCAAAAAAAAAATACGTAGTACGATCGGTCGTATAGGGAGCCACTGCGTATTTTTTTATTTTAGATGAGGAGCAATTCAGTATTTTAGTGACATTATTTATAGCAGTAATATTTCTTACTCTAAAAATGGATATGCCTAGTTCCACAAACTAATAGTAGACTCTACTCCATTTATCAAGAACTGTAGGAGACAGGTACCTGGTGGAAAGGGCAGGGGATTACTTTGTCAAACTATCACAGTCAGAGCAAGATGTGCTGTTTCTCAGTGAAATTGTTTAGTGTAATTCAAATATTTCAGTCAGTATTGTGTACTATACATATGGCAATACAGGACATAATATACTGTCCTCCAGTTAATTATGACTAAAATGATAATACATTTTTTGTTGTTGTATGAGAAGAATTAAGATAAAATCATCAAATAACTTTTCCAAATAACTTCAACAATTGTAATGTACACAAACAACTGTTGATTTCAAGCAAGGGGGTTAGATTACTGGCGGCATGACGTCACTAGGATGAAGCCAGTGGGCGGAGCCTATCACCATATTGTTCGACTCAAAACATCGGTAGCTGTGTAGTGTGTATGTTATATTATTGTAATATTTTGAACGTTATAAAACACTGCGTTATAATTAAAAAAACAGAATAAATGCCCTCTTGTTCGGCGTACAGTTGTACACAATGACGAACATGATAAACGGGATATTGCTTCATCGGTTAGTCACTATAATAATAATGCTAATTAGTTAATTTGTTTGTGCTTAATACTGTTGCTGTAAAGCAGTGCTGTTGTGATATGCAATAAACATCTAGATGATGACACAATGCCGTTGGCAAAAGAGAGCCTAACGTTTATGTCTGTTGCCATCAATGGTTCATTTAAGTTGTCTGTTGGCTATTCTTTAATCGACGGATTAGGTGGCATTGAGAAAGCTAGTCTTGTGCGAGAGTGCATAACAGGACTTCATGATATTGGTGTTACAGTGACTTCTTTGACATTTACAGTTCGGCATCCAATTTAGCCATGGTAAAAAATCTTCGGTGTAATCTTGATGCTACCGGTAATCAATTCAAAAACTATTTTAAGCATCCAATTACTGATCTAAAAATTGCTGCATTTTTAGATCCACATGATGAAGCTTGTACGAATGTACGTAATACTCTAGGGGACAAAACATCGCTCGTTGATGGTGATGGTAATTTTATCAAATCGGTAATAAATTGCGGTCATTACACATAATGTGGCAGCAGGCCCGTAGCGTGCGGGGGGGGCAGGAGGGCCGGACCCCCTGTGTTTTGTCTGGCCCCCGCTGCTTATTTTTTCTACTTAGTAAAATGTATTACCTGCCCCCCCCCCGCTATTGCCTGGCCCCTGCTGTAGAATGCCTGCCTCCCCCCCCCCCAGTAAGGGGCCATCCATAAAAGACGTCCACCAATTTTTTGCTATTTTTACCCCCCCCCTTCCCCCTTTTCCACATTTGTCCACTTTTGACTGGCCCCCCCTCCCCCCCCCCCCACTTGTGGACGTCCAAAACATAAAATTTACCGAAAATGAATTAATGAATATTTCGAATTTTTAAATTGGGAGAATGTAAACAATATAAAGGGTACATATTTACAAACATTTTTTTCAGAAATTCAAAATTCTCAATATGAAAAAAAATACTGTTTAAAAACATTTTATTGAATTATAATTTAAAAATGCAAAGCATTAAACCACAATTATTCAGCGGGATTGAAATTACGATTGCAGCCGTTCAAACATATTTCGTATGATGACTACATCTGTTGGTGAATTTTCAATTTCTGGTTCAATCTCCTTGTCTGATGCTTCTGCCTCATCATGTTCACAAACAGGAATATTGTAATGGACGACCTTGTGTTTTTTCATTGCCACCTGTGATGGGAAGTATTTGCCGCAGAAACACATTCGCTTGGGAATTTTTCCAGCCACTGATGGACAATAGAGATCAAAAGGCATGCTACTGTAACTGTGATCGGGCTCCAGACCAATCAGTGCAAGCCTCTGAAACAGTGATCCTTAAGTACCACTACTACTCCCAATAGCTGCAGCCATGACGCCTGCTTCACGACTAACAAAAGGTACAGGAGCTGGAATGAAACGTTTGGGAAATAGTTCATTATAGTTGGTTCGTCTTGCTCCACAGCACGTTACATCATTACATTTGGTAATCTGCAGAAAATATTGAAACTGTTGGACATGATTCCAACACCAATTCACAGAGGGAGATGGAAGAAATGTGCTTGTGCTGCTTGGTTCAACATACTGTGCATGCACATCATAGCCATCAATGACAGCCTGACTCCAAACTTCAGCGAGTATTTCTCCAGCCTTTTTAAAGTTTGCTTTTTCCAGGTTTTGGTCTATAGTTTTACCATTTGCATCCAAATGGGACCCAAAATGATCATGAGGAAGAATGAGGCCTGACAGGTAATGAGACAATGGGGCCATTCGTCGTTCTACCGCGTTGTAGGCACTGTGACTCGGGGCATGACAGGCTATAAAAAAAAGCATCAAGATTGTGCTTGGTAAACAATTTATATGCAGCGTTCAATGCTTTTGAATAACGTGGGTTCTCGTCTGGGCCTCCGTCAACAGTAATAATAACTATAGGCTTTACTAATCCACCATTTGTACATGCCACATTCTTGAAAATATCCTGAGAGACAAGTACATCAAAATCCGCAACATGTGAGGCAGCAGTACTGGAGTCATGTTTACCATTCCTTATCGATATAGATGTTGGTCCAGAATAGGTCACACTGCAATCCTTGATAATACATGCAGCATAAACTGAAGGTATTAGTTTATGCCTCTCTGCCACAACCCAATCATGGTCAGGCAAATGGATACGATATTCCAGATGCATTAGAAGTGGTGCCTGTTTTGATGCAGGAACTCTAGCCTTGTCGTCCTGGCTAAGAAAGAATGTGCACTGACTGCCCATCAATACTGCCATATCTTTCAAATAAGCTATAGCTGATGCTGTAAAATGGGCATCTATGTGCTCTTTGCGCAAATTGTTGGCAGCTTTGATAAGTTTTACTGGAACGGTTGTTATGTGGCGCTTACCTTGAGCAGTCATATAGTTGCGTGGTAGAAGACGAAGATAAGTTGCAGATCGGCTTAGGTTAAAACCAAGACTTAACAGCTCTGAATGTAGATCATCAAGCGTTTTACACGAACGGATCAATTCGCTGCGTCGACGGTCATCAGCAGCTCCACTCGCAGACAAAATGTCGACTATTGACTTCAGCAAGTCAGATTGATCGCTTTCAATACAAGGTCGGCCAAGCTTCTTCCTAGTGAACTTTTTGAGCTTTTTTGCTGCAGTGGGATTTTCTGAAACAAGTAATAGCAATGCTTCTTTCATGTCTGCTCGGGCTGAACGTTTTCGTTTCCGGTCAAATGAAAGGCGATGCAACTTCTTTTGTCATTAAACTGGAATTTTTTGCAGTAAATTTATGCAAAAACAATACATTGTGGACATCCTGAACCCTCTTCCCCCATGTCCACTTTAGTCCACTTTTTGCTGAACCCCCCTCCCCCCCTTTGTGTGGACGTCTTTTATGGATGGCCCCTAAGTCCGTTGCGTCTTCACTTGAGTTTTGTTTAAACGAAAAAGGGCCAGTATTTGAAGGTTGTGAGCCAACTATCCGTATTTTCAATTCCTTTTTCGATATGATGACCTCACGAAACCAGAAAGGTAAAGGTTTTTATAGTCCTTTGAGCATCTCAAATATTGATACGGTGCAATGTGAAGACATACATAGATGGTTTACGTGAATCGCCAAATGGCAAGCTCATGTTTGATTCTTGTCGCAAAACAGTCTTTATTGGCTTTTTTATATGTGCATCCAGGCCCACCGACAGAAATTTTAGGCCCCCGGGAAGGGCTGTCACACCCCCCGTGCTGATAATAATATTTTCAAAAGTTGATTGACCAGCTCTTTCCGGGCACCTAAAACTCGCCGGGCTCCTGGGCATTTGCCACCCCCTCTCGGAGGGTCTGTGTGCATCGATAGTTTGTTGCTGTCGTTTGATTTACTAATTGCTTCGAAACGCTTCGAAAGGCAATATTGACATGATTGTTCTGGTCTAGTTTACGTTGCTTAGTGCTAGCCATTTTTCACTGTTCGATCAAATGCTTTGCAATAAACATCAAAGTATACATACAAAATATTATGTATTACGTAAATATACCATTTTTACCCTGACTTAATTTCAATATAGCGTATAATATAGGCTTTATAGGCCTCGATAAGCTTCACATACACTACAGCACTTTGTAATTGCCCCATTAGAATATCTAGACCACCAGAAATTAACTAGGGCCTTAACAGACTTTAGAAAAAAAGTGTCGAGTCGAGCAATATGGCGATAAGCTCCGCCCACTGACTTCAGCCGCTAGGAACCATCTGATAGCAGCCGCCGCCTCCATGTAATCTAACCTCCTTGATGTTAACTAAAAGTTCAAAAAGCTACCAAAATGAAAGCACAGAAAGCATCATTACAAGGAATATACTGATTTTGTAAATGTCAATTTAATAATTCATCTAATTCTAAAATAGAATCATATTTTGCCCCAGCAAGAAATAATACCAATTAATAATACAGAAACGTATGTATCATTTTTCTGAATAAATCATACTTGAATTTAAAAAAAAAAATTAAAATTCAATTATGACATATGCATATTTCACAAATAATAAAGATTTTGAACTATAGAGTAGTTGAGACAATATCCACAAAGAGGTAAAGAACAGTAATTGTGTTAATTTGTTATACATGTACTGATAAAATTATTATAATATTCTATATAGTGTAGTACTTGTTTATAATTGTTCTTCAACTACTGTTTTTAAAATTGTGTTGAGCACTCACAGGACCTATGTACTGTTATTTATTTGTGTGGAAAAGGACGATAAAATTTTTTCACTTAGAGTTAAAGAAGATGTAAATTGAAAAAAAATATTTAGCTTTAGATGATAGTCATATTAATTGTCCTAATTGTGCTTATGGCATATATTTAAAAATGAGTGGATATATCTCGGTAAGTTTTTTTCATAAAATAAAATCATTTGATCATGTTAAATAGTTCAGTTATTATAGGCTATTGAATTTACTTCACCTTGATATAAAGTTATTGATTTTGCAGATAAAGTTGAATTTTTTATAATTTTTTTAGTATGGTGTATTTTTTGCTTATTTTATACACATGATGAATAATCAGGCTTGTTTTTTAATTGGTAAGTGTAATGTTTAAATAGTTTCATTGTTCACACTTTACTCTTTAAAATGATACCAAAATCATTTTTGTGGGTTTGCTAGTTTTTTTTTAAATATAAGCATTTAAAAATGCCAATTATCATTTTTTTACTTCCCTTTTAAATTTTACAAAAAGCTGTGTTGACCCATGTTTGACCCCAAAAAAACATAGCTTTACAATTCCTAAAAGTTTAAAAAAAAAATTGAGTATGTTATTTACACACTAGTGTCTGATTTCTTTAAATATGGTCTTTCTGGGAGCAAAATGTTTTGGAATATTTACCCCCCGAATTGGGCTCTTTAACATGTTGAAAATTATCTTAAAATTTGACAAGTTAAAAAAAATTCATAACTTCTTTAAAATTTGACAAGTTAAAAAAAATTCATAACTTCCTTAAATTTTGACATAGTTAGACAAATTCGGTATCAATAATCTTAAAATGACCCATATTTTGTAGCCAAAGTGTAATAAAATTAATTGTAAAAGAAAAATCAGTTTGTGGTACCTAATTTGTTGTTTCTGAGAACACAACTAACATGCCAATACTCAATTTACACAGGTTTAGTTATTTCAATAATCTGATTTACCTCATCCCCACGCACTACTCATGCCAGGCTAATAGCCCGATACATATTCAAAATGTTCATATTTAAACGAAACACATTTTTCCCGAACCATATTCAACTATCTCTGAGAATTTTGAATTATTCTAAATATTCACTCAATCTACGTGTTGACTAATTCTAACTTGTGAAGTTCCTGTAAGGATGAGATTTTTATCCCTTAGATCTAAAGGCGGATTTATGGATGGGCACAACGGGTGCACTCAAATATTTAGGGGGTTCCCACAGATCACAATTAAACCCTTTGACATCTGTCTTTTTTTAAAAAGCTCCCACCATTTTTTTCTGCGCCTGGGGTCACAACTGACTAAAGTCAGCCCCTGCTTAGATCCTATAAACCACTAATTGACTATTTTTGACGTGCCCTTCTTTTAATCCTCAACATAACCGATGGTGCGATGGCCTTGGAGGCACCAGGGGGAGACAAGGAGGGAACGTTTTACCATGACCTGAAACATTCACTTGGTCCTCACCGGAGATCGAAAACATGACCCTCAGGTCGACAGTCGAACGATTTACCGCACGACCATCCAACTGATACTAGTATAAGTTATTGTTGCTAACTGAGAATTAGGGTAGAACTATAGTATCACTCAGATTCGCCACAGAGAAGAGTTATCTCAAAACTTGTTGGAGGGGTCCCAGCTTAGAATAAAAACTTTTTTAGGGGAATGGGGAGTCTCAATCGTCAAATTTTTTTTTTGACTCTGACTCCAAAATATACATTGCCAGAAGACCACATAAACTTAGAAATATGTCTTGTCATATTGTAAAACACACTGGTTGACTAGTTTTTCTATTTACAAAACAACAACAACAAAAAAAAAAAACAAGCAATTAAGCCTGTTCCATTCTGGACACATGACGTGTTAGCGCATTTTCATGTTATGTATCAGTACGTTTGTTAGCTTTCAGTAAATATTTGTAAATTTTGGAAAAACGTGCTCACAAAGCTTCTCCACCTCAACGAATACTTCATCAGGGTGAGCTGCTTCATCACCTCCTTGGCCTCGTTTGAAAGATGCCTCTGTGTGGTTCTGCCCCTGACTGCTAAACGCCTTTTCTCCCCGAAGGCTGCCGTAATAACCAACTCAACAGCTTTTATTGTTCTATTATTGTACTTATTTCCAACCAATTATGCGGTATATTTCGATTGAAAGTTCTTTGCCAACTTGAACGGAACTCTTTTAGCTATGATATATAGAGAAGATGCAGAACAAATGCTGCAATTATCCTCTGATAGAAATAGTACATCACCAAGAAAACTTTATATTTACTTGATATGTTTTTCTTTCGTACAAAAAGACGACTAAAATAAAAGATACATTAGTCACATACATGCCATAGCTTTTATGGTATGTGTTGAATTTATAATGGGTGATGTTTAACTGCAGTCATTTCCAATAAAATGACTACATTTTATCGCTTTTATGTAGAGGAAATGTTGTAAAGTGACCGTCACATAAGAAGAGACACTCACGCGTATTTCGTCTTTAAATAATTTCATTAAAGTCTGAATCTGAATATTTTGTTCATCGCTTTATTTGTAAAGTATCTTTGTGTTTATTGTCAAACTCTTAAACTGCATTACTTTTTCAATATAAGTGTAGCTAAGGCTACGCCACATGCAAAATTCACACTTTGTTACTTGTGATTATGTTAACCGCTGATTGTTAAAAAGGACACGTAAATGTTGTCGCTTACATATGCTTGTGTATGAAGATCGGGTAAGAAGGATAGAACTTAAAGCGTTGTTACAGGGTCAGTTACTGAGCAGAAGTGCTGATGCATGGGGCAGATAGTAGGTGAACCAGGAGCAGTACTGATAAAGAGAAGCTAGTGCAGAGTGTATGAGCAGTACTGATAAATAGCAGCTAGTGCACAAGCAGTACTGATAAAGAGCAGCTAGTGCACAAGCAGTACTGATAAGGAGCAAGTAGTGCATAATCAGTACTAATAAGGAGAATGTAATTATACAAATATGAGCATCACTTCTCAAGCGGCTAATTGTGGTCAGAAGAAAATTGGTGTTCATCTTGATGCAGTCAGTAGACATTCCTTGACCAGTACTGCTTCAAGGAACTAAAATTTAAAGTAAAATTTGCTTTCTGAAGAATACCTAGACATGTCCACATTCCTACTTAGCCAGATTTCGACGTTTCATCACACCAGTAGTTCTTATCTGGCCAAATTCTGTTTTGTTTACAAATCTTTTCAACCATATTTCGCAAAGTTCCTGTACCGATTCTTTTGGTCTGATATTATTAAGATTATTATAATTATGTGAAATAATCATGTACTAGTAAGCTCAAAGCATTTACAGCTTCAAATTTCCATGCAAAAAAAGATCATTATTTACAATCAAGTATCAAGTACAACAGTGATTCTCAAAGTGTGGAATAGTTGGGAGGGTACGTACTACACAGGACTGAGAACATCGGGTAAACAAGAACAGCTAAAGCGAAAAAGCTAAAACATTTTATAAAACATTAAAACATAAATCAGAAGTAAAATCATGTTTCTTTGTAACTTTAATTAAGCGTTTATTATACATGAGAAAAATATCAGAATGGTAATATATTAAGTTAACATTTATTTAAAAACGGTTACAATGATCATTAGAAAAATTGATAGTATTTATATATATATGTAAAAATTAATTGATTATACATACATTTTTTTATTTTGTTGTAATAAATTAGACATTGTACACACGCACGCACTCAGAAATTATTTCATTTTGAAAGACCACAACAGAGTTGACCAAGTGTTCCTGTGTCTATTGAGAATCCAACAAAGAAGACAATTTATAATTTTCATCTTGTACTTTCAGATGGGGTAGTATTAAAACTTTTTTTTTCAAAATATATATTGGTGCATGTATGGCAAAGGCACCAAAGTGGCTTCAAACACAATTTTATTGTTATTGATGATTCGACTTTGAAAACTGAATAATTTAGGATCACAATTATTTGTATACATGTCATCTGAACAGACCCACTGTAGTATCAATATGGTGTTCATGCAAGATATTGACCCAGATCTTTGATGAAACAAACACTCATAAAGTAGTTTAGCTATCATTAATAAGCAAAGTAAGACATTGATTATAGATTTGCTAAAAGACAAAGAGAGGAACGAAGAGACCTAATTACTGTAATGTCCATGAAATCCCCTCAACGACTAAATTTGTTAAAAATGGAAATCGAATGAGTGAATGACTCAAATCTCTAACTATACAGTAATTTGCACTACTATTAAAACGCTTGCACAATAAAAAAGCAAATAAGATATTTTGATAATATTTGTTTTTGTTCAGAGAATGCACTGACTTCTATCGACCATACTCTCTATGACAGGTATAAAATAAACCAACGAAACAAAAAAAAAAAGATAATGACGTCATTAAGAATGTCGTTCATAGAACTTTAAGATTTCTCAAAAGAGTTAATTTAAATGATTGGTAAATAGATGCCGAAACGAGCATATTATTTGATATTTATGTCTATTAAATTACATTTTCTGCCTCAGCGTCTCGCGATACATAATTACACATTGTCAAGTTTGCCAATACTTTGACTAAATATTTAATGAAGATTTTCGCTGTACCACAAGAAAATACATATGTTTAATTATTTAATAATATGAGTTTGAATTTAGTTATTTAGAAATAAGTAGATGCAGAATCCCCTACACTGACGTGATCGTAATATTGTTCCTAGCTTGAATGCAATTTAATTCAGTTAATCGCGGATAATCCATTATTGAATCAATGGGAAGTAAAATAATAATGGTTAATTATTGTTTATTTAATCTAATTACACAAAATCACTCGTTGTAAGTAGGTCTATCTGATACATTCTTAGTTAACCTTATTTATGAAGTAATTATATTAAAAAAAACCAATTCATTAAGTTTTTAGGAATGGAGTACATATGCGTTTGTTTTTAAAGAATGATGCCTTTGTAACATTGTTTTTCTTTTAAATTTCCAATTAAAAGAGATAACAAATATTTTTTTAATGATAAAAAACCTCTCTAAAATGTCTTATTCTAACTTTACATACACCTATTCTGAAGTATCGCCCATTGTAATTGATCAAATCATAATAGACATTTTTCGAATCGTCAATTTGACATGTCTAGCGGAGATCATTGGTGTATTCGGCATCGCTGCAAACATCGTCAACATCCGAGTATTCCGAAGAATGGGCTACCGTGACGGGGTCAACGTGACACTGACCTTCTTAGCCGTGAGCGACACTGCGGCCCTGGTGGTGCAACAAATGTACAACATCCTGGTGCTGCCGGTCATTAGAGACACGGACCTGAACATAGTGAAGAAGAACTTGCTCACAAAGATTCTTTACTGGAACGAATACTTCATCAGGGTGAGCTGCTTCATCACCTCCTTGGCCTCGTTTGAAAGATGCCTATGTGTGGTTCTGCCTCTGAAAGCGAAACGCCTCTTCACCGCGAACGTTTCCATAGTTACCAACGTTTCCGTTTTCATGGTTCTATCGTTATACCTTTTCCCAACACATTACGCGGTATATTTCGATTGGAAGTTCTTTCCCGACATGAATAGAACAATTTTATCAATGGTTTATCATGCAAATGGGGAGAAAATACTGCAGCTTTCGTACTACTTTACCGATTTACTTCTCCCGTATAGTTCATTCTCCATTCTAATCGTCTGCTCCGCAACCATTTACATCAAACTGAGGTCAAAGGCTAAGTGGAGACAATCCATTTCTAGTTCAGGGGCGCTAACTGGTAACTCAAACAAAGAAAGAAAAATTGGAGTCATGCTGATGACGATATCCATGATTTGCGTTTCATTCCTCTTACCCAAAGCTGTGTACTTGACAGCACTCGGGGTGGTCAGAGAGTTAAAATCAGGGGGCGCCTACCACAACGTCGCCCTTATCACCATTTCTTTTGCGTCGCTCTTGGAAACCATCAACTGCAGCATCACAATATTTGTGTACTACAAGATGAGCACTAAATACAGGGCTCAGCTAAATAGAATGTTTCACAAAGTGGTCAAGTCACCCGTCAAAAAATGGAAATCGAAATATGGATAGCTAACGCATTGGTTTTAATAAGCGTTTTATTAAGTTTTATTGTGTGCGTTAATTTGTAACTTTGTTAATTTACTGACCTAAAATGTCGTTACTAAATTTCAAACTTTTTTTCGTTAAGCTAGAATGCTCATATTCTGCACTCGTGAAATTTATACATGGCAATACACAATTTTATTAATTTCTAGTCCATACATTAGTAGCGTGTAGAAATCTGCAGGTACAAACTTTTAAAGTAAACTTGTTAAATGGTGAAAATAATGATGAGACCGTAGTATAATAAAGATATATAAAATCATAATTCAAGAATATTTGTTTTTTTAATTTTTAGATCTGTTGATTTGTAGGACTTAAAGTATTTCAGTAAAAACATTTCTTTAAATTATAAGACAATATACAATCAATTCATCGATACATTTTGACCTATATTCAAAGCACATCATCCGTGTTTCCAATGTCGGCTAATGGTCTGTGTTGTGCATCAGTAACTTTAAAGTGTCTGTGTGAGTCTGTGAATATAAATACATGTCAAACAAGTACAATTTCTTAGTGTTCAATAAAACAAAACGACTAAAAGTAGGACAAATGTTAAAGAGCGTGTTAAAAGTACAGAATTATGTATGAAATGTTATTTACGAAATAAATCAGCTTTTTTTTCCCTTATTTGCAATAGATGTGTTACTTTGTTTCTTAAATAAAATATTTAAAAAGCCATGAATTTTCCCTTGAATGAATATCTACATTTTAGACTGAAATAATTTGTTTGGTAATTGCTTGTACGTACTAAGAGCACAACTTCAGTATTTAATTTGCACTGTGAACAGTAGCAAAACTTTAAAGTCCAGAACTGTCAAAAAGTTTAAAAAAGTAGTGTAATGCACATATTGGTGCGCATTTATTAGTTTGGTATTTCTCTCATTGGTAGAAATTAATGATACCTAATAGAGTAATCCTTGTTAAGACGTAAAGTGTTCCAATTGGTCTTCTAATGAGATGAAAAAAAATAGGATGACGTCATCAGTATTAACGTATCGTAATTATTAGTGTAGAGATCAGTTGAAGCTAGATTGAGAAGTTTACTAGCGTTGAGATTTAAGTTTTATTGAGAGATTTTATACAGAGATTTTATACAGAGATTTTATACAGAGATTTTATACAGAGATTTTATACAGAGATTTTATACAGAGATTTTATACAGAGATTTTATACAGAGATTTTTTACAGAGATTAGTTGAGAAAATTTTAGTTTTTATTTAGATTTAATATTCAATTATGTATAACATCAATCATGGCTCAAAATAAACATCATCTTTAATTTATTGAATGTTTGAACTCTTAACTAATGTGTTGTCATTGAGAATATATTGCTTTGCCACAAACGCGACCAGTAAAAGTGAATCCCACAAGAATATAGCTATTACAGGTAGATATATTTAATAGAATTACACATATTTTTGAAAAATATATGCCACACAGACGCTCCCTTGTATATTAAACAATGTCAATTTAAGACAATATAAATAAACCAATAACTATATTCTATGTATTAAAGACAGCATTTTTTTTCGTTAAAATGATTTAAAAACCGATTTTAATATGTGAAAAAAAAATAAATATAGGTTTAGGACACTAAAAAATATTGGTATTGATTGTTCATCTGGATATTATTTAAACATTTCTTTTATTGAATTATTATTTATTTATTTTTTACTTAAAAACAACAACACGATAACAACAACGTGTGATATCAGTCAATGTGAAATAGAATATGAATTGAATCGTTCATAGCCTCATACAACATTTAAAGATTTTTATAAATATCGTTTATGTTTACATTGAAATGGGACTTTTTAACTGTGATTTATCCTACACTTCAAAATAACTGGTCTAATTTTACCGCCTTGTGCAGCGATCTTTGAGTCTTTGCGCATGCGTGACAGTCACATATTGACATGACTAAGTATCAGTAAACATACATGGGATCAAATCTATCTATCTATCTATCTATCTATCTATCTATCTATCTATCTATCTATCTATCTATCTATCTATCTATCTATCTATCTATCTATCTATCTATCTATGATATCTTTTGTTATGCAATGTCTCCCACGGAACGTAAACACTATGAAAGCTGTGACCTCTTTTACAATTGAATAAAAACCATTTGTTAAATCTATTTTAAAACGAACAATGAAGCATCCGAATGATCGCACATCTTATATGTTAATAAAAAGTGAAATTAAAGGCTACAAAAAATAAATAGATAAATAAAGTCAACGCTTACTCTACAGCTGGTGTCTGGTGTGGCATTCTAATTATAGTAACATACGTCATTGTTGATGTCTTTATGCATCACTCATCAATCAACTATGATACCAGTCATTTGGAAAGTAACCCAGGCTGCTAGTTTAATAGCACATATTTAATGCTATAAAAAATCATTCCAGAGCTTTTATCATTATAGATTTAAAAGGTCATGAACGATTGAATTTCAGCTACAAGCTGTTATTTACACAATATGAAATTTTACATCTATTGTGGCGTTATAGCTATGTGATCATATTCAGGACAGTAAAGAAATATGTCATAATAACTATAAAGACAGAGCTAAAAACGAGTTGTTTTTTAGAACCATCAGGAGAATTTTCGTTATTCTCAAAGGATGCCAAAGTTTATTGCGAGTAATTATTACGAACGAAACAATAAAAGTTAATAGTTGATATATGTTATACTGGTTATTTGGTGACATTGTTTCATACATAATTGATCCGGATAAAATAGTGGTAATTACAACGAGAAAATATCGGAGAAGTATAACGGTTCTCTAGTGAGAGAGAATGAGAGAGAGAGAGAGAGAGAGAGAGAGAGAAAGATGGACAGATAGACAGACAGATTGAGAGAGGCAGGGAAAAATAATCAATCATACTTTACATTATATATATATATATATATATATATATATATATATATATATATATATATATATATAATCTCAAGAGTCTAATGTTAGTTGTCTCGGCTGAAAGATATTCGATCCAACAATATAAAGACAATGTCTCTGACCAGTAGCTACGCAACCACGGCCCAGGCAGGGGCGTCAAAGCCGCTCTTCGATCCGCTCATCCTGAACACGTTCCGCGTCATCAACCTGGCGGCGCTGGCAGGGGTGGTCGGGGTGTTCGGCATCGTCTCCAACGTGGTGAACATCCTGGTGTTCAGAAACCTGGGCTACAAGGATGGAGTAAACGTCACCCTGACAGCGCTGGACGTCAGCGACATCGGGGCGCTGGTGGTCCAGCAGCTGTACAACGTCCTGGTGTGGCCGCTCATCGGCGAGTACGAGCTGCCAGTCAATAAGAGCCACATCCAGTCCATAATGCACTACGTCATCACGTACTTCGTCCGGGTGAGCAGCGTGATCACGACCTTCGCCTCCGTGGAGAGGTGCCTGTGCATCGTCCTGCCCCTGAAGGTCAAGGCTGTCATCACCAGAAATCTGGCCGTGGCTCTCAACCTTACATTCTTCGTCGTCCTGTCGCTGTACATGTTCCCTCCGTACTACTCGGTCTACTTCGACTACAAGCCCGTACCCGGGCTCAACAAGAGCGTCATGTTCATCTTCTACAAGAGCTACGGCGAGGGCGTGCTGAAGATCTCCTACAACATCACCGATCTCTTGCTGCCCTACAGCACGTTCCTCGTCCTGATCCTCATGTCCGTCGTCATGTACGTCAAGCTTAAATCTAAAGCCAAGTGGAGACAGTCCGTGTCCAGTTCCGGCTCGCTAATGACGTCATCAACCTTAACCTCCGTTAAAGAGATCAAGACCGGGGTCATGCTTATGACCATGTCCCTGGTCTGCGTTTTTTTTCTCCTCCCCGAGACAATGGTCATCACAGCGACCGGGTTCGTCAGGGAGCTGAAATCGGGCGGCTCGTTGAAGGATATCTCAACATTGGCCATATCGTTCACCATACTTTTAGAGACCGTAAACTGTAGTATAACTATTTTTATCTATTACAAGATGAGCTCCAAGTACAGGGCTGTGTTTTGTAAAATGTTTCCATATTTTGGTACAGGGAAACAATAATTTCATCCCCAGACTTCTGTTGGTTTGAAAAAAAGAAACCATTTGTTGTTAATACATACAACGTTTAAGTACTTTTTAAAATATTACTTTTGTTTCATATCTGAAACTATTTTCCTGTCTATTGTACTATTAACTAGTAATTGTGAAACTTTATGTCGTTTGATCAGTAAGCTTAATAAATGGTTGCGTATGATCGAAATAGTGTTATACTCAGGCCCGTAGCGTGCGAAGGGGTGGCAGGGTGCCGCCCCCCCTGCGTTTTGTCTGGCCCCCCTGCTTGTTTGATTATTTGTTCTACTTAGTAAAATGTATTACCTGCCCCCCCCCCACACTTGCAATTGCCTGGCCCCTGCTGAAGAATGCCTGGCCCCTCCTGTAGAATTTTCACGCTACGGGGCTGGTTATACTATTGTTACATTATGTTTAGCATTGATACACTCTTTGCACTCAATTTTTGCACTAATTTATGGCCTACTTTTGGGCTAATATTAAAAAACAAGCAATTAAGCCTGTTCCATTCTGGACACAGGACGTATTAGCGCATTTTCATGTTATGTATCAGTACGTTTGTTAGCTTTCAGTAAATATTTGTACATTTTGGAAATCTTTATAAATTCAATTGTGTAATGCATATATCTGTAAAAAAATATTATAAAGACGTTTCTTTATATTTGAAAAAAATTATTTTCTCTTAAATCTAACTACAAGTGGTTTGTGGTTACTGAAATATGACTCATAATTGAAAACATTCGAAATTTTAGTCATTTAATCGTCCGAAAACTCCGTCAATTGTTGCATAGCTCTGATACTTTCAATTAAACTCAGAACACAAACTTACTATTTCATTTGATGAGTTTCTTAATAAATCTTGGTGAAACTACGTGCTGCAGTATTTCGCACCAAATGAATGGGTTATTGGACGTACAAGGTGTAGAATTGGGCTATATATATAACATATAAGCCCCTTAGGAGCCCTGAAGCCAGGCCCTCAGAGGTCCTATCGCGAAATGAACTTTTGATGTACACATGGCAGGCCAAGACCTACAAAATGATATATACATCATGGGTCTAGGACTTATGGTTGCTGAGATATAGGGCGCTCCTTTATTAATATAGCTTATATAGTAAAAAACGGCACTTTATAAGCCCCCTTTTACGGCCCTCAGAGGTCAGATCGCGAAATGAACTTTTGCTGCACACATGGCAGGCCAAGACCTACAAAATGATATCTACATCATGGGTTTAGGACTTATGGTTGTTGAGATCTAGGGTGATGACGGACAGACAGACAGACAGACAAAACGGGGACAATAGAGCATTTTTTTTCGAAAATGCTCTAAAAAGATAAAAACCTAAATTTTTCTGCTGCATTATTCTATTAATTCTTTTAATCCCTAGCTTTTAAATTCTGTTTAATAAAAACATCTACTTATTGTGAGTACCGAAGTGGCTGACTCTGTCGAATAATTTTTATGTATGTTTGTCACACCTTCGGATATAATTTACATATATATTTTAAACCAGTCAACACGATACTGCAGCTTTACGACGAACCTGCTAGTAATTATCTGCTCAACAGCAGAAACCATTGCGGCAATTGCGAATCACTAAGAAACGATTTGTTAATCGCGAATCTCTAAGAAACGATTTCGGTAATCGCGAATCACTAAGAAACGATGTCTGTAATCACGACTCACTAAAAACGATTTCGGTAATCGCGAATCACTAAGAAACGATGTCTGTAATCACGACTCACTAAAAACGATTTCGGTAATCGCGAATCACTAAGAAACGATGTCTGTAATCACGACTCACTAAAAACGATTTCGGTAATCGCGAATCACTAAAAACGATTTCGGTAATCGCGACTCACTAAAAACGATTTCGGTAATCGCTGCCCACTAAAAAGCCGTTTCGATAATCGCGAGCCACTTAAAAAAATAAAATAAAGAAAACTTTAATTGTATATATTCTAGATATCATAATGCTAAACACTTTTGGCGCCAAAAGTAAAATCAGCTCGCTACCCACACCTCCAAACCTCAACATTAGAAAGTAAGATCTTTACTCATAAAATGCTCTTTACTTGATACCAGACATATACTATAATAACTGAGGCTGTGCTTCGGATAAAACATAAACCACTTATTATTTATCATAATCATCTCAAGAAAGATCATCTTGCTCTGTTAATGATCTGTAAGAAAAAAAAGGAGCACAATTGACACAATTGACTAAGGTTGCAGAATCTCTCAAACCTCAGTACGTTTCGGTACAGGGTTAAGGCGACATTTTCAGAGTCCATCCTGTTAGTTGTGTGAATAACGATAGTGGCACAAGTGACGGAACGCTATACAATACCAACACATTCATATCCCAATTAGTATTGAAGTTTTCAGAATGCCGCCTCCCATTTTGTGGAAAAAAGGTACCGCTCGGGGCTGACCACACCCGCCTAGTTACTCCACGAAAGTATACGCAAAGAAACCAATTACGCTAGTTACTCCACGAAAGTATACGCAGAGAAACCATACACTAGTTACTCCACGAAAGTATACGCAGAGAAACCATTTACACTAGTTACTCCACGAAAATATGCGCAAAGGAACCATTTACACTAGTTACTCCACGAAAGTATGCGCAAAGAAACCATTTACACTAGTTACTCCACGAAAGTATGCGCAAAGAAACCATTTACACTAGTTACTCCACGAAAGTATACACAGAGAAACCATTTACACTAGTTACTCCACGAAAGTATGCCCAAAGAAACCATTTACACTAGTTACTCCACGAAAGTATGCGCAAAGGAAATCCATTTACACTAGTTACTCCACGAAAGTATACGCAAAGAAACCATTTACACTAGTTACTCCACGAAAGTATACACAGAGAAACCATTTACACTAGTTACTCCACGAAAGTATACCTAAAGAAGCCATTTACACTAGTTACTCCACGAAAGTATGCGCAAAGAAACCATTTACACTAGTTACTCCACGAAAGTATACGCAGAGAAACCATTTATACCACTACTACGAAAGTATGCGCACCATTACACTAGTTACTCCACGAAAGTATACGCAAAGAAACCATTTACACTAGTTGTTACTCCACGAAAGTATGCGCAGAGAAACCATTTACACTAGTTACTCCACGAAAGTATGCGCAAAGGAACCATTTACACTAGTTACTCCACGAAAGTATGCGCAAAGAAACCATTTACACTAGTTACTCCACGAAAGTATGCGCAAAGAAACCATTTACACTAGTTACTCCACGAAAGTAAGGCAAAGGAACCATTTACACTAGTTACCCATCGAAAGCAGGCAGCAGAGAAACCATTTACACTAGTTACTCCACGAAAGTATGCGCAAAGAAACCATTTACACTAGTTACTCCACGAAAGTATACACAGAGAAACCATTTACACTAGTTACTCCACGAAACTATGCCCAAAGAAACCATTTACACTAGTTACTCCACGAAAGTATACGCAAAGAAACCATTTACACTAGTTACTCCACGAAAGTATACGATAAGAAACTATTTACACTAGTTACTCCACGAAAGTATGCGCAGAGAAACCATTTACACTAGTTACTCCACGAAAGTATGCGCAAAGAAACCATTTACACTAGTTACTCCACGAAAGTATGCGCAGAGGAACCATTTACACTAGTTACTCCACGAAAGTATGCGCAAAGAAACCATTTACACTAGTTACTCCACGAAAGTATACGCAAAGAAACCATTTACACTAGTTACTCCACGAAAGTATGCGCAGAGAAACCATTTACACTAGTTACTCCACAAAAGTATGCGCAAAGGAACCATTTACACTAGTTACTCCACGAAAGTATGCGCAAAGAAACCGTTACACTAGTTACTCCACGAAAGTATGCGCAAAGGGAACCATTTACACTAGTTACTCCACGAAAGTATGCGCAGAGAAACCATTTACACTAGTTACTCCACGAAAGTATGCGCAAAGAAACCATTTACACTAGTTACTCCACGAAAGTATACACAGAGAAACCATTTACACTAGTTACTCCACGAAAGTATGCCCAAAGAAACCATTTACACTAGTTACTCCACGAAAGTATACGCAAAGAAACCATTTACACTAGTTACTCCACGAAAGTATACGATAAGAAACTATTTACACTAGTTACTCCACGAAAGTATGCGCAGAGAAACCATTTACACTAGTTACTCCACGAAAGTATGCGCAAAGAAACCATTTACACTAGTTACTCCACGAAAGTATGCGCAGAGGAACCATTTACACTAGTTACTCCACGAAAGTATGCGCAAAGAAACCATTTACACTAGTTACTCCACGAAAGTATGCGCAGAGAAACCATTTACACTAGTTACTCCACGAAAGTATGCGCAAAGAAACCATTTACACTAGTTACCGTCCGAAGTTCTCAACTCCCTCACGACCCCCAGCGCCGTAAACAGCACCGTCTACGGCAGGAGGAGCAGGATGCAGATCAATGAGATAGTCATCAGGAGTTTGACGGACTTTCTCTCTTTGAACGAGGGCGCGCCGCTGGCGCTGGGGATGATGGATTGTCTCCACTTGGACGTGGCTTTGAGCTTGACGAAGATGACCACGGAGCAGAGAAGAAGGACAAGGAAAATGGAGTAAGGAAGGAACATGTCTGTGATGAAGTAGGACACGGACAGGAAAGCCTCTCTGTTGCCCCTGTAGAAAGTGTACAGGACCGTTTTGTTAAGTTGGGGGATAAACTCCCAGTCAAAGTACCCGACGTAGAGCTGCGGGAAAAGGTACATAGTCAGGATGACAAATATTAGCACGTTCACGATGACGGCCACTTTTGGGGTCATCGTTCTCTTGACCGTCAGAGGAAGGACCACGCAGAAGCACCTTTCGATGGCGGCGAAAGTGGTCACTACACTGCCCACTTTGACGAAGTACTCGTGGACGTACGACAACAAGATTTCCAGGTGGACTTTGTAGATGACCAGGTCGGTTGCTTCTATGATCGGGGTGTGAAAAAGAATGACCAGCTGTGCAGTGGTCAGGGCCCCGATGTCGCTAACGGAGAGTGCGGTCAGCGTGACATTGACGCCGTCTTTGTAACCGAGTCTTCTGAACACTCGAATGTTCACCACGTTAGCGGCGATACCGAATACGCCCAGGACGACGGCGAGTACAAACAGGTTGGCTAAGGTGACTGCGGTCATAACTAACGGATCGATTTCGAAGTGAGGCACAGTGGACGAATACGACGAGACGTTGGCTTGAGGCATAGTTAACGCTTTGTTTTCGATGCTAATACACAAGTCTTAAAGTAAAGATTACATACAGATTGAACGAGAGTATGTAAAAAAATCCCGCCGTTTGTTTAACATAGTAACGCTTTTCTACAACTGTGGCTCTAGCATGCCAGCATATTATAAAATATTTCTAATAATAGGTACAATTAACCTTTCAATCTGAGAGATCGTAGAGTGCTAGCAGTAACAAGCAAGACGTCCAAATCAGGAAGAGTTTAAAACTAATTAAATATCATCCGTCTATAATTATAACTAAACATGTGTATACATGTCAGACAGAAAGTGCGTCAAATCAATTTTAAACTAGATAGTATTTAAATTTCAAAATTAAAATGTAAACATATTATTTGGAGATTATACTATGACTGGTTTGTTCTTAGATGTAGATTTAGCTTAGAAAAATATAGTTAGTACATTAAATTTATGTAATGTTTGAGTGATAGACAATGTAAATAGAAGGTTTTATCTTCGTAGTTAGGCATGTTCGACTCAAGATTTCGAAATTCGGAGTAATAAGTTTGATAAGTATTCCCAAAACACTAACCAATTACTTACGAGTATATAAAGTGTGTCACACTCAATAAAAAAAAATAATAATGTCCTATAGTAATGCTATTCTTGATCCAATTGTTCAATCTACACATTTGATAGATTGTAGCTGGTCTAAATCCTGACCGATGTCATAAGCTGCTATTACTCAAGTTATTTTAATACTGCAGTAGTTTATAAACGTTATAAAAATGAGAGGAACATACTGGACTGTTGTTATAGTCCTAATGCAAATCCATGTGACGGAGTTCCACTGTGTTATATTGACAAATCAGACATTTTGCGTCGTAACGCATGTATTTGCTATATAGCTACTTGAAAAGTTGAACGTTTTACAGATTGAACATTTTTAAACGTCATGAATAGTACTGTAATAGTCTAAAGCAGTGTATACTCTAAAGCAGGGGTGGGCACACTTTTTCTACGGAGGCCACATTATAAACTTGATTGTTATCAGCGGGCCGCATATATATATATATATATATATATTTATATATATATATATATATATATATATATATATATATATATATATTGTATACTTCAATTGTTCAATTACAATTTAAAACGTATGAAAATATGTATTAAAGATAATAACCATGTATTTGTCATTTTATTTTACATTCACTCTCTATTACACAAGCGCATTATATTTTAAAATATTAACTAAATCAATTGCCAATTTGGTAATAAGACTGTACTGTTCATAGTTTTTTAAACAAACGTGTATTGTAACATGTCATAATAATTATGAAGACGAAGGAACTTAATTTATATATAAGCTGACCACAGAGTACAATTGTATTTAATGAGAAGTATGTAACTGCTCACAATTTTGGAAAATGTTCTTGAACTGTGGAACCAGTTTACTGATTTGATTCGCATGACTGCATTTAAATTGCAGACAGTCAACATCGATCTGTTCTTAGACTTGTTTATTTTCATACAAAAAAAGAACTGACTTGTACTTCTTCTTCAGTCCATAATCTGCTAGTAGGTCAATCAGCTCTAACTAATATTCTGGAGCCATAAAACCGATTTAATATCCCTAGATTCGGATCAAATAGTCAGAATGAAATAAAAAAAATCTAGCGAAAACTCTAAAGAAAGAAAATTAACATCGACGTGGAATCGCATCAGTACATGCATACGGGCCGCATAATATACTCTGACTGGCCGCATGCGGCCCGCGGGCCGTAGTTTGACCACCCCTGCCCTAAAGTGTAGTATGAACAATTTGGCGGGGGGTGGGGGGGGAGGTACGTGCCACATCGGACTGCTCACATCGGGTAACCAATATTGTAACAGTAGATTTAGTTTATTCGTTACAACTTGTTTTTATTTCACTCTCCTATAAATGTGAGAACCTCTGAGCTATTCATTTTTATAAAACTCGCTTTGTATTGAACTGTATACTTTGTTTTTTTATCAGATAATTAATCTTTACGTGAATGCATCACAGGTCGTCTGATTTTTTTCGTATATTTTCTTATCATTTATGTTGTTACTGGGGGGGGGGGGAACATCCATCCCAGTGGCTCCAGTCACGTGATGTCTGCCGTGGCGCCACTCTAGTCATTGATACCTCGGCTATGGTCAGGATATTGAAACACCACTTCGAAAACGTCAAGTCAGATATTCACAGGATCAAGAGTTTATAAACTTGTCGTCATTATAGGGACTTTAAAAAGATAGGCAATAAACTAATTAAAAATTTCAATCAGTTCCAAAATTACGCTATGGCTTGTAAAATATCAAACCTATAGCAGATTTCTAGTCAAGCTGATTTGAGTATTGCTTTGTGAGATGTGTAAATTATTTTTCCTTGCTAAAGCATGCTATTTGGCTAGAATTTTGTTAAGGGTTTTGCAGATAAGCGGTGTTTTTTTTTTTGAAAAACTGTAATATGAAGAAGTTGTGGTGTCTATAGAGACATGTCTTGTAGTGACAAGGTGGTGTCTTTGAAATAAATTAGTCACAATATGTAGTAAAGTCGTGGTGTCTTGTGAGGACTTGGTCTCTTATAAATCTGTAGTGTCTTGTGAAGTCGTGTTGTCTTGTGAATTCGTGGTGTCTTATGAAATAATGGTTTCATATGAAGTCGTGGTGTAATATGAAGTCTTGGTGTTTTATAAATTCGTTCTGCGCTGTGTAGTGCTGCTGTCGATTGTGAAGAGCTGTAGATGTAAAGAGGAAGTAGCGTTTCGTATAAAAAGTTGTTAGTAAATGAGTTGTCTTGTAAAGATGATTCATATTTTACAGGTCTTACAAACCTCTACCTCTGATTTGGCCGTCTGGTAAAGATTTATCTGCAAAAAGTTACACCTGGAAATCGATATAGAACTTAACATCGAGGACAGACCCATGATCAGACTTGTTTCTGTGCAGACTTTATTTTAAAAGACAAAAAAAAAAAAACAACAAATAAAACTAACAACAAAAAAAAAAAAAATCTTTTTTAAGTTAACGGACAAAATGTCTGCGTCAAGGTCAAACAGGTGAAAAAGTTCAACATTATGCCTGCACAGGGGAAGGCAGTAAAGTCAATCTCTTTTATTTTCAACGTTTAGTTTTTACGACCTAAAAATATCCTACCCCCACCCCTACCCCTCCAACCCCCTCAATCAACTTGCCCCTTTAAGGAAACGTGAGCGTTCAGTTCCTATTGTATGACCTGACCTTGAGGTCAAATGACTGTATGGTCGGCGAGTCTATTCCTATCGATGTCAGAACAAAACAACGTGATCAACGTAGGCGGTTCTCAACTTTGACCCGTGAAAACGTGATGTCAGTCACAGAAACCATGGGGCGTGAATACATATAATTAATACTATCTATCTATCTATCTATCTATCTATCTATCTATCTATCTATCTATCTATCTATCTATCTATCTATCTATCTATCTATCTATCTATCTATCTATCTATCTATCTATCTATCTATCTATCTATCTATCTATCTATCTATCTATCTATCTCTCTCTCTATCTATCTATCTATCTATCTATCTATCTATCTATCTATCTATCTATCTATCTATCTATCTATCTATCTATCTGTCTATCTATCTATCTATCTATCTATCTATCTATCTATCTATCTATCTATCTATCTATCTATCTATCTATCTATCTATCTATCTATCTATCTATCTATCTATCTATCTATCTATCTATCTGTCTGTCTGTCTGTCTGTCTGTCTATCTATCTATCTATCTATCTATCTATCTATCTGTCTGTCTGTCTACCTATCTATCTGTCTAATCTATCTGTCTGTTAAGCCTGGGGGCGGGGGGGGGGTCATACTTTTGGAGAGCATTTGCGTAAGGCGCGTCCACGACAGTACAGACGTACACACACAGGGATACACAGATACTATTATTTTAAGAGCCCCCCCCCCCCCCACCCACCCATCAACCTGCCTATGAGTCAGATGTCAGTGGAGAAACTTAAATAGAATATAATGGACACGACAGCACCAGGCTATTTTAGTTTATGTTGCTGTGCAAGTCAGATTTTCTTTTCTCTTTGACAACAATAGACGCGCACACAAAAAATTGTCGAGCAATAATGACATACGTGGGAAATGGGGGTCTGCGGGTGGGGTGGGGGTAAGGTCAGGTTTAGAACATTAGAGACAATTCCATTAGAATGGTTGTTAAATCCGACATTGAAGTAAAACTTTGCAGACAAAATAAGGTTAAACACGTCTAGTCTCAAAAAATGAGTCAAATGTATGAACTTTTTACAGCGATTAGCTTCATACATAGTCTCAAAAAATGAGTCAAATGTATGAACTTTTTACAGCGATTTGCTTCATACATTATCTGAGCTTTATAAATAATTGCATCTGTTATATTACATAGTATGCAATAACGTAGATGTGATTCACTTATTAGGTGCTGAAGCTACTGTTACTGGTGCGCCCCCCCTCCCTCCCACCCGCCTGTCAAACAAATTTAGAGCGTTTAGGACAACGCCTTCAAGCCGGCACTGATATCAATTCAGTCTTGATTTTATCAAAGCTTATCTACATAAGTCAAAAACTCATACACCTGAGAGTAAATATAAACTAAAGACTGTGTACTTTGTAAATACTTGGTATTTTTTTTTAATGTCAATTGTGTCGTATATATTGGATAAAACTTAAAGAAAAAGTATATAGATTCATTAGATCTAAAGTTCTATTCCTTGTGAGATTATTTAAGTTTTAATCTGAAAGATGTACTGACTACTCCAAACATTAAACTGGTATTCGTCAGTTGGGTTGGGGAGGAAGGGGGGGGGGGGAAACGAACAGTGACTGGTAATGAATGTTGTCGAAATAACAGGGCATGGCACCTTACCGAAAAAAGGGGGTTGGGCGGTGGGGGTTGGGTGGTGGGGGGGTGGGGGTAAATAAACCAAGGCTAGTGCTAGATACATAATGTCATTTGTACAATAGACCAGTGTTCCCCCAGCCTTTTTCTCGCCCACGGACCGGTGATTGGGGACCACTTCAATAGATGCCTGAAACATAATTCACATGACCAATTCGCAACTGAATGGTTGAATTAATTTTTTTGTTTACTTAAACCACCAAGCAAACAAGTAAAGTTCCCATGACCCCCCAAAAAAACGGCCATCGAGGAAGATTACGTGTAGAATTTCTGTAACCTCGGCAAATGTGTATAGCAGAACGCCCAACCACTTTTGTACGTCCGTAACTTAAGTCAGGTACCCATTTAAAGCTGGGTGGACTTGAGGGACGTTTTAAACCCAGTTATACCAGGACCTTGGAATAAAATTCTCTTTGTTCTCACCGAGCCTGAGGAAATCTCATGTCGACAGTCAAGCACCCTACACACGGGCTCGGCCATTCGTCCATCAACCAAGTAGTGAGCTAATTAATTACAGCGATCAATGTGATTTAGTTCACACACATTTGATCATGATTTGTAACTTGGGTTATGGGCAGAGACACTCAGTTCCGCTTTGAACTTATGTTTCATTTTAAAACACGTGAAGAATGCCGACATACACATTACGACAGAACGCTAAAATGTTTCGTGTAGTACATGGCAATAAGGCACACACAAATAGAATTTGATTCCAAACTAGAGGTCACTTTGCAGAGGCGTAGTGAGGGTTGGGCAAGGGGAGGCATCATGCCCCAGGCGCTACTCACAAAGGGGCGCCAAATGGTATATTTTACATATAATATAATATATGGTTTTCGAATGGGGGAGGGCGCAAAATAGGTGTTAAAAAGGTATTATGCCCCGGGATCGAGTTAAGCTGCACAAAACCTGTGGGACATTAGAGGCCGAGACCCCAAACGGGCACCCCAAAAATTCGACGATCCCATCATAGTGGTCTAAAATTTTAATACTATTGTTTAATAGAAACTCATCCCCTATGATAGAAACTCATTCCCTATGATATAAACTCATCCCATATGATATAAACTCATCCCATATGATATAAACTCATTCCCTATGATATAAACTCATTCCCTATGATATAAATTCATTCCCTATGATATAAACTCATTCAATATGATATAAACTCATTCCCTATGATATAAACTCATTCCCTATGATATAAACTCATTTTCTATGATATAAACGCATCCCATATGATATAAACCCATTCCCTATGATATAACCGCATCCCATATGATATAAACTCATTCCCTATGATAGAAACTCATTCCCTATGATAGAAACTCATTCCCTATGATAGGTTTTATAAATATTACTAGCTGTATATTTTAAAACGAATAGTTGTCTTTTGTAAAATGGGGTTTGAGGACCACTTACCTAAAATTTAAATGCATAAAAAAAAAAATAAAAAAAAATGTGCCAGGTAGAATTCTATTGGACAATGCGGTCATAAACTGAATGCAGGGCTAAAGACATAAAAGTGACATTCGATTGTAAGCCATTTTCTCCCCATTATGTGATTCATTAATGCAATGCACCCCCTCCGCCTCCACCCCCTTCAAACCCCTTCCCTCCCTCTAGACAAGTTGACCTCTCTCCCTGCAGTCAATTGTCTTTTCTATTCCCGGGAGAGATCACTACCAGTTGAACGACGCCAATTCTACATGTAACAGACATCTCTGTCTGGACTGGTAGAGTTCCATTTCAATAGAAATAACTCAAGGAAGAAAGAAGTGATTTTTAAAAAAAAAAATTATCACCTTGTTCATTATGGCTACCCGGGAATCTGGCAATATTCAGTGATTTCGTTTTTGTAACATATTGAAGAATGCAGATGACAAACACATCAGTGGAAACACATCAGTGGAAACACATCTACTCATGTTAAGACTTACATGTAAGTGTATTATAATAATTATTACTTGATGATTCCAGTTTAAAAAAAATACCAATATGAGCGTACATGAAGATGGTATGATAAGAGAACATGAGCTGCAGCCATTCAGTTACGACTACGTTGTACTCGCAGTGATGGCAGTGCTCGATTTAAGAAAATACCAGTGCTGGGGATGAAAAAAATAGTTATGCAGAGCCGGGGATAAATGTCTAAGGTTTCATCACCGATAGGGATATATTAGCTAAAGCAGAGCCGGGGATGGCAGGTCTCAGTGCCGGGGATGGCAGGTCTCAGTGCCGGGGATGACAGGTCTCAGTGCCGGGGTTGACAGGTCTCAGTGCCGGGGATGACAGGTCTCAGTGCCGGGGATGACAGGTCTCAGTGCTTAGGATGACAGGTCTCAGTGCCGGGGATGACAGGTCTCAGTGCCGGGGATGACAGGTCTCAGTGCCGGGGATGACAGGTCTCAGTGCCGGGGATGACAGGTCTCAGTGCCGGGGATGACAGGTCTCAGTGCTGGGAAGATTCCCCCCCCCCATCCCCGGCGGTAAATTGAGCCATGAGTGATGGTATGAAGTAAATAGACTGAGACTATGTTCAAACATTTCCATTGCCGAACATTTGGTTCTAAATATTAGCTGAGCTAATTGCTGGAAAAAAAAACAATTGGTTATTACATCTTGTAATGATATTGAAGAATTTTTAGATCAAGATATATATTCATTTTGAAGATGAATCGATTTTTAAATATTGATGCGCATCATACATGTAATAAGATTATTTAATTTCTCATATTAACATTTTTCGTAACATAATGGTATATCTAAGTACATATCGATCGGTCCATCAATCTATCCGTTTGTTTTCTTCCTGACCAGTTTATTGACCGATTTATTTTAAATGTATTAAATAGCAATCAGAATATCTATTTTCTGGAGCGTCAGCACGGTGAGGTACTGTAATGGAAGAAACCATAGTGATATAAAATATTATTATAGCTTCTATGTTTATATATATATATATATATATATATATATATATATATATATATATATATATAACCTTAGAAAAATGACTCATATGATGCCGAGTTAAAAACTTACAAAACAAGTACGATAACAATGAAACTGAATCATCTTAAACTTAAAGGTGATGGCGGAAATGTATTTCAAACATTGTTCCAACCATTGATACAGGTGTAATAACAACCATTAACTGCGTGAGAGATTTATTTAATAAGGTCAACACATTCATGACAGTTGTGCTTGGCAGATGACTGGCATTCTGTGATGATAATTTTCCTTCAGTTAAGTAATTTATTCATTATACTAAACATTACGGGTCCCCATCGGTCTAAATTAGTTATCATCTTCTAATAGCTCTCGGATTAGTGTACTGGCATGGCCACTCTTTTCATGACATTTTTTAGAATAACCATAAACAATTAAATCAAAAGAAAATGACGTTTATTAATTTTCGTTAAATTTTATCCATTCGTTTATCTCTTTCTTGTTGTGCGGGTTTTCCCCCAACATTTGATTAATCTGTCGGTAAATGTGTAATACAGTTGGTTGTACCTACCTAGGTTGTAGAGTAACTCGGTAAATTTGTAATACAGTTGGTTGTACCTACCTAGGTTTTAGAGTAACTCGGTAAATGTGTAATACAGTTGGTTGTACCTACCTAGGTTGTAGAGTAACTCGGTAAATGTGTAATACAGTTGGTTGTACCTACCTAGGTTGTAGAGTAATTGAAAGAGAAGGGACACTGGAGGTGGGTAAATTAAACCAAGGCTAACGCAAGTGAGCGTCCAATGTGTGTTGCTATTATTGAGATTGACGATGACCTGATGACCTCAAGATGAATGAGACTGTATGACTGGACTTTTCGACAACTTAATAATATGGCGGAAATCTTATACGTCGCACGAGAAATGCTTTGGGGGTCAGTTGTGTGTTAAAATGATATCGAGAGCGTTTGATTATTGAGAACAGGAGACTATGAGTCAACGGATGAATGCATGGAAGACTTTTCAGGACGGTGATTAATGTGGTTTACAGAGGGAAATTGTGTTTTATTAGTCAACAAGTTGAGCGGATCAAGGGACAGGGATATACGCTGTATTTCTGCTCAATAAACTTGGAAATTATGTCACATTAATTATTTGTTGTTTCTTGTGGATCTGCAGTGTGTAGCCAGTGCATTAGTTTGTAGCGTGAACACATTGACAGACCTTTATACGACAAGAGATGGAAACAGATTAACGTTGATTGTTTACATTTCCGAACGAAAGGTACTACTTAAATGTGTTTTCAATTGTTGGTGTTGTTTTTATAAATCAGTATAGCATTGACTTTTTTTTATTCGCAATGTCCCATATGTTTCTGTTTCGTGTAGGAGAAAATATAATATTTTTACGAGCACAGATGATCATTTAGTTTCATTTCATCTACTGAGTAAATTTTCATTTCATTTATTTAGTAAAGTTTCATTTCATCTACTTAGTAAAGTTTCTTTTCATCTACTTAGTAAAGTTTCATTTCATCTACTTAGTAAAGTTTCTTTTCATCTACTTAGTAAAGTTTCATTTCATCTACTTAGTAAAGTTTCTTTTCATCTACTTAGTAAAGTTTTTTTTCATCTACTTAGTAAAGTTTCATTTCTACTACTTAGTAAAGTTTCATTTCTACTACTTAGTAAAGTTTCTTTTCATCTACTTAGTAAGTTTCTTTTCATCTACTTGGTATAGTTTAATTTCCATCACGAAATGTAAGTGATCAGTGTCCAGAAGTAGGTCAAAAATACAAGGATATATAACAATGATAACATTGCAAGGAATAACCAAAATACGAGTTAAGTCGATTGAAGAATGTCATCGTACTAATAAGACAACAGCGATGCCATGTAGGTAAGAAATCGGCAAAGGAAAATGAAAACAGCTTACTTGAACATGTCTAATATAGTTATGAAAATAATGTTGCTTATTAACATGTTTAAAAAATCCAATCTCTCATTATTCATTTTAACCCATTAACACCCATGATCCCCAAATGGGGATCATGTACTTTAAACCGTCTAGTGGCGCCACTTACGATCTAGTTAGGAAACAACGATGTCCAGATGACTAATCAGGGTTGTGTTTGTGCCGCGGATGCTAAATTTAGCTTGTGCACGTGACTGGCTTCCCGCGCGAGAGCATTCTTCCGGTCCGGGCCCGTGTTTTCGTCGCGTGAAGGAAACGCCGGTTTTCGCAGCACAACAAGTGGTTATCCAAGAGGTTTCTTTTCATTCTTGGTGAATCGTCGTGATCATTGGTAAGTGTTTCGTGCTGTAATCGCACTTTTCAATGGATTATATAGTTTTGATGGGTACAATAGACCCAAATATCTCGAACCCCATTTGGGGCTCATATCTGATACCGACTTGAATTTCACTAAATATTTTGTGTTTGCATTTTACAGGAAATGGCGCGACACAGGGTTCTTTCTTTGAAAGAAATTGATGATATTATAAATGATGATGCCTTTCTAAGTTCTGATGAAGATGATGATGACAATGACCCGATAGATGTCGTGGAACTTCCCCCAGAACGAGTTGGTGAAGTGTCAGACAACGAAGATATTGATGACAATATTCTTGATGACGATGAACCTGCAGATGTTCCTGGTCCTGTTGAAATTCATCGCGCAGAAAGGCGCGATGATCATGTTATAGTGGCCATCGCGTCGCCATCAACAAGCACCGCTACAAACGATACAGCCCCACCACCTGCCAAAAGGAGAGTGGTACCTTTGAATCCAAAATGGAAGAAGAGACAACCAATTTATTCCAAGACCTACCGAAACTGTGATGTTGTGGAAAAAAGAAGGTGTGATATAATCAACTTACTCAAGGGGAAAAGCCCTGTGCAGTGTTTTGAGAAGCTATTTGATGACGCAATTATCACGGATATTGTCCGGCAAACTGTAACATACGCTACACAGAAAAACGTCCACCAGTTTTTCCTTTCAAGTGATTGTGTTAGAAAGTTTTTTGGCATTCTTCTCTTCACTGGGTACCACTGCCTTCCTCAAGAACAATTGTACTGGTGTGAAGAAGAAGATATTGATGTTCAAAGTGTGAGAAAATGTATGAGTCGAAACAGGTATCTGGAAATCAAACGCTACCTCCATATTAGTGACAACTCTGACCTGGAAGGGATCCCAGCAAATGAAAGGGACCAGCTCTTCAAGATTCGCCCATTGATTGACAAACTAAATGAAAACTTTCAGCAATTTGGTGTCTTCTCTGAAAGTTTGAGCATTGATGAACAAATGGTCCGATATTTCGGACACCATTACCTCAAGCAGTTTATGCGTGGTAAGCCTATAAGATTCGGATTCAAACAATGGGCGATTTGCTGTTCACGAACAGGCTATTGTTACCAGATGCAGGTGTACGAAGGCAAGGCTACAGGGAGTGATGATGATGCAGCCGTGTCTGGACTTGGGGCATCTGTTGTCTTGAAAATGATTTCAATTTTAGAGACACCATATGCTCATAAACTTTATTTTGACAATTTCTTCACCGGATTTTCCTTGATTAATCATTTGAAAGATATTGATGTCAGGGCAACAGGGACTGTTCGATTCAACAGAATGAACAAGTGCCCTGTTACGCCTGAGAAGGAAATGAAGAAAAAAGAACGAGGTACCTGTGACTACAGATTTGATTCTGAAAATGAAATTTTGGGTGTGATTTGGAATGACAACAGCTGTGTAAAGCTACTAAGCAATCATGAACCCATTGATCCAACATGACAAGTGAAGCGATGGAGCCGGACAAGCAAGAGAGAGATACAAGTCCCCCAATCCAAATTGATCACAGAATACAACAGACACATGGGTGGGGTTGATAAGATGGATTGGAACGTACAAAAGTACAGAATCAAAGTCAGGGGGAAAAATGGTATTTCCCATTGCTTATCAATGCTATTGATGTAGCATTAGTGAATTCCCATGCATTATATTGTCTTGCAAATGATGCGATTCCTCTCTTGGATTTCAGAAGATCTGTTGCCAGGGCATATCTTGCTCTTTCTTCGCCAATATCTGACCCAAAAAGAGCTGGAAGGAAATCTTTCTCCAAACCAGCCAAGAATCGTGTACCTATTGACATCAGAACCTCTGGATCTGGACACTACCTTGAACGCACGGAAATGGGGAAACAAAGAAAATGTGCAGTGTGTAAGACTAACGCAAGAAAACAGTGCTGCTAATGTAATGTTGGCCTACATGTTGAGTGTTTCCCAACATGGCACCAAAACTAGGTAGTACGTGCCATGATCCCCATTTGGGGATAGGCCAAACTTGTAAAATTTTGGGAAAAATACAAGTGCTGAGATTCAAAATACGTGTTTTCCTTATCAAGCAGATGTCAATCTATACAAAAAAAGCAAAAATTTTCGGAAAAAAAAATTGGCTGTTAATGGGTTAACTTATTCTGTAGTCCACATCAAAAACAGTCATTTCCGTTAAGACACTAAACTTTTCTCTTGAATATGCTCAATAAGTTACTACTTTATTGATTTTTCTTATTGATAACATATGATTATGTTATGTATTATGATTATTTACAATTCTTCTTTTCTTTTTTTTTCAGTCTTTTTCTAAAAAAAAACATGATCAATGTTAAGATTCTTTGAAAAAAAAATGTGGAAGATCTGAATGTTCGTCACCTTTTAGAAAGTCATTTCTCCCAGCGGTGCCTACAAGATCAACCCACCCACGAACATATATCATCGAGGTCTGTAATAACGAAAACATTTCTGCTAGTCAGTGAAAACTATACATCGAAAAATGCATTACTAAAATTATTAGATTGTTACGGAACAAAAAAAAAAAAAGAAAAAGCTTGATAAGGTTTAATTCAAGAATATCACGTTTGAAATGAACAGTGCCATTGCATGGTGGTATCTGTTATTACAACAAACACTTGCCTCAAAGTAGACTTAATATTTAATATTTTTCAAGCACAATCAAGCTTTCCTAAACGGTTTGGAACATTTTCACACCAAGTTTGAATATGATACAATCCAAGATAAATATTTATTACACACGGAGTCACCTGCGTACTACATATGATGAACAATCCTGACATTCACCTCTCAGTCTCCATAATTATATGACAACAATACCCCAGTAAAACAGACGATGCTTCACTATATTTTTAATTATTTCGCCATCATAAAACTAACGACTTAAAATAATATGATCAACAATAACTTACTTTACACAACGTTCATTAAGTTATATTGAGAGAAAAAAATACACACCAACTGTTCCAGCAGCGATTTCGTCCAGTACATACCAACTGTTCCAGCAGCGATTTCGTCCAACACCCACGAACTGTTCCAGCAGCGATTTCGTCCAGTACATACCAACTGTTCCAGCAGCGATTTCGTCCAACACCCACGAACTGTTCCAGCAGCGATTTCGTCCAATACATACCAACTGTCCCAGCAGCGATTTCGTCCAATACATACCAACTGTTCCAGCAGCGATTTCGTCCAATACATACCAACCGTTCCCGCAGCGATTTCGTCCAATACATACCTACTGTTCCAGCAGCGATTTCGTCCAATACATACCAACTGTTCCAGCAGCGATTTCGACCAACACCCACGAACTGTTCCAGCAGCGATTTCGTCCAACACCCAAGAACTTTTCCAGCAGCGATTTCGTCCAACACCCACGAACTGTTCAAGCAGCGATTTCGTCCAATACACAAGAACTGTTACAGCAGCGACCTCGCTCCAATATTGAATCAAGAAAAAGACGACCTGAATTATCCGATGTACACATGTGATACAAACCAATCTATAGAACTAAGAGATTCATCATTCAAGAGTTCTACAACAGTCTCCATTGATATCTTGCAGGAAAGTATACATTTGTGTGTTTATTCTGTCTGAATATCTCCCAATATCTCAAAATAATAAAAAAAAATTCTTCAATAATGGTTTTTACTGGATTGAATGAAAAGTTTAAATTAAAACTTGCCTTTTAAAACAATGCTAACGGTTTTATTCTCTCTCTCACAGCCTCCACCTCTCTCTCTCTCTCCCTCTCTTCTCTCTCATCTCCCTTCTCTCTTCACCCTTCTCTCTTCTCCCCCCTCCCTCCATTCTCTCTCCAGCACCTTTTATATCTCTTTTCTCTCTCTCTCTCTCCTTCTCCATTCCTGCATTCTCTCACTCCGGCCTTTCTCTCCCTCCCTTCACTCTCACCCCCATCTCTCTTCTCTCTCTCCCTCCAACCCTTTTTCCCTCGCTTTTCTTTTCCCCTCTCTCTCCCTTCTCCCGCCTCCCTCTCTCCTTTCCCCCTTCACTTCTCTCTGTTCTCCCTCTCACCCTTCATTCTCTCCATCAATTCTTTCTCTTTTCTTTCTCAATCACTCTGTTCAATATACCATTCAAAATACTATCTATAAAACATGTTGTGTTACATTTAATACATAAGATAATGTATGCCAACTGCGGTGAGTAAAAAAAATAAATAATAAAATACATAGAACAACTCTCATTACAGTAGTTGTTGCTATGACCCCAAACAGCCAGTTCTACTTATTTCTAGTAATAAAATCTTGTCTAAAGTATAATGTAACCAAACAAGCGAAGAACTCAAAAGAATATAATATTCTGATTGCTAAGACCTGGGTCATCGTGACTTTACTAGTTCTGTTATATACTTCAACAGTACACTATTATTTTTGACTTGAACGAAAGTCTCTGATATCACCTCCCCCCTCCCATCTCCCAGCTAACCATCGTTAGAAATGTTGTGTTATTGTATATTAATATGTAGATACTGACTTGCTCTTCTCTGTATCTAAAAAAAAGTTCGAAGATGTATTAGAATTTGTGTAAAATATTTATGTATCATGACTAGTGTGTGACATTTAGTGTGTGACATTTAGTATGTGACATTTAGTGTGGGCCATTTAGTGCGTGACATTTAGTTTGTGACATTTAGTTTGTGACATTTAGTTTGTGACATTTAGTTTGTGACATTTACTTTGTGTCATTTAGTGTTTGTCATTTAGTGTGCCATTTAGTGTGGGACATCTCCTGTTGGACATTTAATGTGTGACATTTAGTGTGTGACATTTAGTGTGTGACATTTAGTGAGTCATATACCTAATCATCCTCTGCTAGTAATGAATGAAAAAAAGTTCAAATTACTTCTTGAATAATTATTCTTCAATAATATTTACTTTATATTCTAGAATGGATTATCTCTGCAATAATATTTACTTAATATTCTAGAATGGCTTATATCTGCTATAATATTTACTTAATATTCTAGAATGGCTTATCTTTGCGATAATATTTACTTTATATTCTAGAATGGCTTATCTCTTCAATAATATTTACTTAATATTCTAGAATGGCTTATCTCTGCAATCAAAGAAAAGAGAACAAACCATTTAGTTTAGAGGTTATAATTCATTTTCTATCACTGCATCGGAGGCACATCAAGGTCTTGGATGGGAAGTATGTAAGGTACATTCAGGGCTTTAATAAATATACAGACGGACCAAGAGGCCTGTCAATTTATTAACTCCTGTCTCTTTTTAAAAAAAAATAATACCTAATGTGAAGAGGTAATAGATCTCTGTTAATAGCGGCTGGATACCGAAGTCGATGGTGAAAATTGATCTTGAACATGCAGGGTTTTAATAAATAATAAGACGGACCAAGTGGCCTGTCAATTTATTAACTCATCTTCCTTTTTTAACAATAATTCCTCATGTGAAGAAGTAATGCCTCTCTGTTAATAGCAGCTGGATACCGAAGTCAATAGTGAACTCGACTCACATGCCAAGGGTACTGGGTTCAGTCCCTGGCAAAGCCAAAAATATTCACCGCTGACTTGGAGATGAGATGGGCGCCACCAAGTCTATAAACCCAACAGAAAGGACGTATTAAAACGCATCTGTTGATGAGCCCATTCGTTCCCCCAACGACCACATCGGTGAACGGAATTAAAAAAAAATAGCTCTGAAATTATGTTTTGTTAATTAAGCAAAACAATCATTTAAAAAAAAATCAAATTCAATTAATTCTTTACGGCTGAATATCATCTTCACTTTTCTTTCTTTTTATATAACAAACATTTGTTTAGCCTTTGAACCCTTGTATGGGAGATAATAAAATAAAAGGCTATGTTCTGTTAAGATTGCTTATTTGCATGCTCCAAGTGGATTACTAGAATACAACTTCTTAACTTAAATATCATATCATGGTTAAAACATAATATTATAAGATTGTGCTAGTACAGAGTATGAATATTGTGTTTAATTTTTTTGATGTTGTTAATGACTTTTTACTCTTTAGTACAGACTTGATGGCGCTTCATGTCCATCTCAGGGTTTAGTGTACATTAACCTATTTTAAATACTAATTTCATCACAAATAAAACAACACAGGTCTCTTACGTATTTCTCAAGTAATAGTTTCTAAAAAAAAATATGACTTAAATCTTGAGTGTTCAACTGTATTTCACACATATTTATATAATAACACTGACTTCCTAGTAATCGTATTATGTACTGCACTTGCTAGGAAACCAGCAACAGGCGCATGCAGACGTGTGTGTTTATGGGACATGCATCTTGTTACTGGTCCACACTTTTCTCCTGTATTCTTGGTCTTGGCTGATCTATGGGATCATTTAGGGGAGTGGATCTCAACCTTTTTTCGCGACTTTACCCCAAAGTTAAATGTTTCGGGCACTTTAACAGTGAAATGAAATATCTATTGTTCCTTACCGGCAATCGAACCAGGATCCATCAGGTCGGCAGTGGAGCGCTTTACCTCTGCTATGGCTCTTAACCTTTATTACCTATCTTGGTCACCACAGTGACTTACCTTAATTACGTACTAATCGCCATAAACATGACATTCTCCTTTATTAACTTATCTTATAAGAAATGCCTAATATTATTCTTCATTTATCTGAGCATCCAAATGTAAAACCAACTATGATATTATTACAGTTTATGTGATATTATTATAGTTTCAATTAAATTAAAACAGTTTCTATTACATTCTCAATCAGTGTTGTAAAATAACTTCTTATTGATTGGAATAATAATTCCTTTTTTTATACATTTGTCTTTTACTTAAGTTTGACGATCAGTGTTCTTCTGTTTAAGAATTTTATTGCTACGTTCTAGGTGTTGTTAATAGCATTCGTGGCCAAAATTACATTTCGACAGTTTTCTCAGAAATATTGTCGGTTTGCATAAATCTATTTGAGTATTCAGGACCGTATCAGATAATCTAGGGTCCCTCAACAATCTCTGACAAGTGGTGTCCCTGAACAAACTCTGACAAGTGGTGACCCTGAACAAACTCTGACAGGTGGTGTCAATGAACAAACGCTGACAGGTGGTGTCCATGAACAAACTCTGACAGGTGGTGTCCATGAACAAACTCTGACAAGTGGTGTCCATGAACAAACTCTGACAGGTGGGGTCCATGAATAAACTCTGACAAGTGGTGTCCCTGAACAAACTCTGACAAGTGGTGTCCCTGAACAAACTCTGACAATTGGTGTCCATGAAAAACCTTGACAGGTGGTGTCCATGAACAAACTCTGACAAGTGGTGTCCCGTAACAAACTCTGACAAGTGCGGTGCCTGAACAAGCTCTGACAAGTGGGGTGCCTGAACAAACTCTGACAAGTGGGGTGCCTGAACAAACTCTGACAAGTGGGGTGCCTGAACAAACTCTGACATTGGTGTCCCTGAACAAACTCTGACAAGTGGTGTCCCTGAACAAACTCTGACAAGTGGTGTCCCGTAACAAACTCTGACAAGTGCGGTGCCTGAACAAGCTCTGACAAGTGGGGTGCCTGAACAAACTCTGACAAGTGGGGTGCCTGAACAAACTATGACATTGGTGTCCCTGAACAAACTCTGACAAGTGGTGTCCCTGAACAAACTCTGACAAGTGGGGTGCCTGAACAAACTCTGACAAGTGGTGTCCGTGAACAAACTCTGACTAGTGGGGTGCCTGAACAAACTCTGACAAGTGGTGTCCATGAACAAACTGTGACAGGTGGGGTCCATGAATAAACTCTGACAGGTGGTGTCCATGAATAAACTCTGACAGGTGGTGTCCCTGAATAAACTCTGACAGGTGGTGTCCCTGAACAAACTCTGACAAGTGGTGTCCCTGAACAAACTCGGACAAGTGGTGTCCCTGAACAAACTCTGACAATTGGTGTCCCTGAACAAACTCTGACAGGTGGTGTCTCTGAATAAACTTTGACAAGTGGTGTCCATGAACAAACTCTGACAAGTGGTGTCCCTGAACAAACTCTGACAAGTGATGTCCCTGAATAAACTCTGACAAATTGTGTCCCTGAACAAACTCTGACAGGTGGTGTCTCTGAACAAACTCTGACAATTGGTGTCCCTGAAAAAACTCTGACAGGTAGTGTCCATGAACAAACTCTGACAAGTGGTGTCCCTGAACAAACTCTGACAATTGGTGTCCATGAACAAACTCTGACAAGTGTGACCCTGAACAAACTCTGACAAGTGGTGTCCCTGAACAAACTCTGACAAGTGGTGTCCATGAACAAACTCTGACAGGTGGTGTCCATGAACAAACTCTGACAGGTGGTGTCCATGAACAAACTCTGACAGGTGGTGTCCCTGAACAAACTTTGACAAGTGGTGACCATGAAAAAACTCTGACAAGTGGTGTCCATGAACAAACTCTGACAGGTGGTGTCCCTGAACAAACTCTGACAAGTGGTGTCCCTGAATAAACTCTGACAGGTGGTGTCCCTGAACAAACTCTGACAATTGGTGTCCCTGAACAAACTCTGACAGGTGGTGTCTCTGAACAAACTCTGACAATTGGTGTCCCTGAAAAAACTCTGACAGGTAGTGTCCATGAACAAACTCTGACAAGTGGTGTCCCTGAACAAACTCTGACAATTGGTGTCCATGAACAAACTCTGACAAGTGTGACCCTGAACAAACTCTGACAAGTGGTGTCCCTGAACAAACTCTGACAAGTGGTGTCCATGAACAAACTCTGACAGGTGGTGTCCATGAACAAACTCTGACAGGTGGTGTCCATGAACAAACTCTGACAGGTGGTGTCCCTGAACAAACTCTGACAAGTGGTGTCCCTGAATAAACTCTGACAGGTGGTGTCTCTGAACAAACTCTGACAATTGGTGTCCCTGAAAAAACTCTGACAGGTGGTGTCCATGAACAAACTCTGACAAGTGCGGTCCCTGAACAAACTCTGACAATTGGTGTCCATGAACAAACTCTGAGAAGTGTGACCCTGAACAAACTCTGACAAGTGGTGTCCATGAATAAACTCTGACAAGTGGTGTCCATGAACAAACTCTGACAAGTGGTGTCCATGAACAAACTCTGGCAAGTTTTGTTTCTAACAAACTCTTCTTTCGAAACCAAAAGCGTTACTTGGGCTGATGATTGTTTTTTTAATTTCTTCCAAAAAGATGGTCACGTAATGATAAATACATTTAAATGTTCCGGAATAAGCCTTGGACTGGATTTCTTATAAAGCCTTTACCAAGTCATTGGTTCAGGTGAAGTGGAGGACATAAGTTTCTTTTGGTGGAGCCATAGCTGCCATACTATGGTATAGTGTAGTTAGCACAATGGACAACCCTTTTTAATGTCCTTAACAGTTGTCAGGTACCAATTGGTAAGCTTGGTTGGCACTATTTAATGCGAACATAACTAGCTGAGCGCATGCGCACAAAACTAGCTGAGCGCATGAGCACAAAACTAGCTGAGCGAATGCGCACAAAACTAGCTAAGTCAAAGTGTAAGTCAGTCATGTCTTTTACAGTACTCAGTGTTTTACAGACAAATATTAAAATGACTAAATTTACTAAAGCAATTCTATTTTTCATATGAGAATGAAATAATGTACTACTGTATTACATTCACAAATATTTTGTGATGCCATACAGTTATATAGCTATATAGTCTGTGATAATGACAAATATGTGATGGATATATTTAAATTCAACAGTAGATAATTTATAATTGTCTTTCTTTTTTTTTTTTATAAATCTTGTGTAAGTATAAACTTACTGAAGTTAGTCCGATGAGGTTGTTGCTGCACATAGTTACTGCAGGAAGTCGCATAACTTCATTCCGCTTTATTTTCATCGTCCCTGTAGTGTCTCTACTGAGGTATTGCTTTGTGACACTGGGAGTGAATTTTTTTTAATGTTTTGTACATCTTTAATAATTGCATAAGGGTCATTCCATGTAGACTCAACCAGTTTTTTGACAATTGTTCAGCCGACCCTCTCAGATCTTCCTGAAATTTTCGTGGCTTGTAGTACATTCAAAGTTGAGTGATTCCTGAAAATTTCATGCCATTTGGTCAAAACTTTCCGAGATATGATTTTTTTAAAGTTTTAAGGGTAGTCGCGAGTTCGCGTGACATTTATATTTTCGCGATATTTGAACGTGAATATTTCAAAAACTAAAAGAGGTATCAAGCTGAAATTTTCAGTATTTACTTATTGTTTTATCCTGAGTTGAATGATGGATAATAGTTGTTTAAAACAGCAACAAAGTAAATCTGTTTGCGGGTACAATGGAATATTACAAAGTTCTTTAAGATGTTATTCAACGTCTTAATATATGCTTTCGGTCTACTCTATATGTTATTAGTGTTAGAAATGTGGAAGAAATACTTTTTGCTATGTTCATAATATCATAGATGATGTATTGTTCTTTCTTTCTCTCTCTCTCTCTCTCTCTCTCTCTCTCTCTCTCTCTCTCTCTCTCTCATGACAGGAAATGACCCTCGCCGGAGATCGAATCAGACCAACTGTTGACCGCTTTACTAGCCACTATGAAGTTGTTATAACTCTCAAAATTGTTAAGGTGATTACCTTTTACTTCTCGCCAGTATATAAAAACTTATTCTCTCTCTCTCTCTCTCTCTCTCTCTCTCTCTCTCTCTCTCTCTCTCTCTCTCGCTCTCTCTCTCTCTCTCTCTCTCAAATATATCTTTCTTCGAGATGTAAAACATTATGGTGATTTCTGCAGGCCTAATCTTAAATTTTTAAGTTTAAATTTTTTGCGTTTTTTAAGTGATATTTGCAACATCTGTAAATATTTGTTTTTGTAATTCTCTCTGTCAGTCTGTTACTACAAAAGTTTTATTTTAAAGACGTACCTCTGATAAAATTCATAAATTGTTCGCACAATCTAATCCTGTAAAAGCTTTAGTCTGTTAAATCTCTTAAAATTGACCGAAAGGGTTCGAACATCGGTGAGAACCAGGTAATTTTTCCCAAATTCTGCTTGACAGCTGATTAAATGTCTCTCAAGTCCACCCAGCTTCAAATGGGTGTTTGGCTTTAGTTGTGAAAGTAAAGGTGGCTGGTCGTTATGCTAAACAGTTAATACTTATAAAATCCGAGGTTACAGAAAGAGATGAATTCCATTCTTTATCTGCCCCCCCCCCCCGGTAGCTCTATACGTTTATCCATTCAGCGTAATATTCCTACTGAGAGATTCCAACTTGTCGGTCTATTCTATTGGCTACATACAATTTGTCCCGCTTTCATTTAAATTTAATCAAAATATTTTAATTTCCGTTAATTAATGGTGTGCTTGAATTCGCCTAAATGTAAACCGTCTTCCGGAAAGTTCATAAATAAATGCTCAAAACGTTACATGTAAGTTATGTTGCAGAGTTGATATATCGTGCATTGCATGCTCGTATTCTTCTTCATACTGCTCAAAAATGCAATAATCTCTTTGTCGATCACTTATGATGAAGAAATACTTTACTCTAGTCCAGGGGTCGGCAACCTGCGGCTCGCGAGCCGTATGCGGCTCTTTCGATGTCAATTTGCGGCTCTTTTGATGTCAAATTACGGCCTTCCAGTTCCATGTGGAAATAATAATAATTATATTATGTTATATATCAAATCCTAATCAAATACCATAATATTGAAACAACAATTTTAGTGGCTTTTTAAAAACTGAGAAAATTGTAAATTATAACTTTTGGCTATTCCGTCTCAAAAGGTTGCCGACCCATGCTCTAGTCCAATCATTGCACCAACTTTAGTTAATCTATGCCATTAAGACATTTAACCATTTTTATAGTGGCATGCATATTTTAAGCTTTTGTACAATTTAATCAACTGATTTAACACTATTTTCAAATTTAACGTATTCGTATTATGCAATGCTAGAATTATGTTACGAGCTCTATGCAAGAATACTTAATTGAGTGACATACTAGTTCATAATATTTTTCAACAACCGCCTGCTCATAAGAAGCTTTTTGTTTGCTCTGAAATTACAGATAGTCTAGCAATAATCTAGAAAAAATCTAGCACTAATCTAGCAATAATTTAGCAATAATCTAGCAATAATCTAGCAATAATCTAGCAATGATCTAGCAATAATCTAGCAATTATCTAGCAATAATCTAGCAATAATCTAGCATTAATATAGCAATGATCTAGCAATAATATAGCAATGATCAAGATAATGTCTAGCAATAATCTAGCAATATCCTAGCAATAATCTTTCAATCTTCAATCTATATATAAGTGGTATGGATATGTTTCATTGAAATAATCTGAACGTTATAAAGTCAGTTTATTCATCCAATCCGGCGACGACAACAGCTATGTGTGTAGGTGAATAAGGGTTGCTGATGTTGTGAGCCAAATGAAAATCACACACGGACGTGATCCCTTAATTCTGTACAGAGATTCTGTAACACATTTTTTTTCTGCATGTTGCAAATTCCCAAATAATTACAAGTGTTCTGGAAAAAATAAAAAAAAACAAAAAAACTAAAACAAACAAAACAACATAACAATACATCTTTACATGTTATTTGTTATGCAAATCTTCTTGGGGGAATCAAAGGTCATGGTACAAATCACTTCCGAGATATCTAATATATTATAACTAGCAGTACCCTGCAAAACCTCTGCATAGAGTTATATCCCCTTAGGCTTGATCGGCAGGCTAGGTTATTTTTTTTGGTTTCGGGCACATCCGATTTTTTCATGATTGTATTTTAAACTGGAATACTGTTGTATTAATTCTTTACTTTCGATTTAACGCAGAACCCAAATCGCTATTATTTTATTAAATATATACTAAGTAATTATCCAAGTATTGGTAAAAATTCCCAAGCCTAATAATAAAATACATTCATGAAATTCACAGGAAATCGTCTGCTATGTCTTCTGTTGTTCCTCCATGATAAGTTTTTTCCTTTGGGGAGGAGACATAAAAAACCCTACATGTTGTAGACATTCTACCAATATATTTGAATGTTTACAACTGTTTTTTTTTATCGGTTACTGCCAGGTGACACAATTATGACCTAGTTGTACTGATATGTTTATACTTTATTCTACTGTATTTTTTTTTACAAGTATAACCAAATACTCCGATAATTTAATTTAGAGCCATATATCCAAATCGTTCGTCTATTAAGCTGTCAGTCTTTCCGTCTATCAATCTATCTATATGTCTGTCTATCCATATTTTAGAGTCTGACCCATTGTCAGTCTACCCATCTATAAGCCACCCATTGTCAGTCTGCGCATACATTTGTTAATTTCAACATTCGCCTGTGTTTAAAATAAATAATAAAAATAAATAAATAACTATGTGAATTAAAATTAGGTTTTGTTTAAGAATATACGTCCATGCAATACGTCCATGCAATACGTCCATACAATATGTCCATGCAATACATCTATACAATACGCCCATATAATACGTCCATACAATACGTCAATACAATATGTCCATGCAATGCGTCCATACAATACGCCCATGCAATACATTCATGCAATACATCCATACAATACATCCATACAATACGTCCATACAATACGCCGTTATAATACGTCCATCCAATTCGTCCATGCAATACGTCCATACAATACGTCCATGCAATACATCCATACAATACGCCCATATAATATGTCCATACAATACGTCCATACAAGATGTCCATGCAATGCGTCCATACAATACGTCCATGCAATATGTCCATGCAATACATCCATACAATACGTCCATACATACGTCCATATAATACGTCCATACAATACGTCCATACAATATGTCCATACAATACGTCCATCCATTATTTTAGACAATCTTCATCATTGGACAACAGTTGTTTAAAACAGCAACAAAGTAAATCTGTTAGCGGGTACAATGGATTATTACAAAGTTCTTTAAGATGTTATTCAATGTCTTAATATATGCTTTCGGTCTACTCTAAATGTTATTAGTGTTAGAAATGTGGAAGAAATACTTTTTGCTATGTTCATAATATCATAGATGATGTATTAATCTTTCGAGCGAACACAGTAATCTTCACCCCACTAGTAATATTTTGTTTCATCTTTACTACTGCCATTTTGACTCCCACGCTGTAGTCCGGTATGGTGTCAAAGGTTTTCAATAATTTGAGAATATGACACAATTTATAGATATTGGAATTACATCATTCATAAAAACAAACAAAACAAAAACAAATCTATCACCGTTGAGACTCTGTTGTCTATTTATGAGTATTTAGATGTTACTGTTGATGATATTTCGCAACAGACTTTTATACTTGAGATGGTTGTATGCAATATGTCATATATTTACATTTCAGACTGAGTTACTTTCATTTGTAACAATAGATTTATTTCAACTCATGAAATAAATGTTTATCTACAATTTGATACCAACACATAATCTGCCCCATCCTACTCATTTACTGTATTCATGGTTATGTCACCAATCACACAGGAAGGGTGGTGTGAGTTGTGCTACCACACAGGGAGGGTGGTGTGAGTTGTGCTACCACACAGGAAGGGTGGTGTGAGTTGTGCTACCACACAGGAAGGGTGGTGTGAGTTGTGCTACCACACAGGAAGGGTGATGTGAGTTGTGCTACCACACAGGGAGGGTTGTGTGAGTTGTGCTACCATACAGGAAGGGTGGTGTGAGTTGTGCTACCACACAGGGAGGGTGGTGTGAGTTGTGCTACCACACAGGAAGGGTGGTGTGAGTTGTGCTACCACACAGGAAGGGTGGTGTGAGTTGTGCTACGACACAGGAAGGGTGGTGTGAGTTGTGCTACCACACAGGAAGGGTGGTGTGAGTTGTGCTACCACACAGGAAGGGTGGTGTGAGTTGTGCTACGACACAGGAAGGGTGGTGTGAGTTGTGCTACCACACAGGAAGGGTGGTGTGAGTTGTGCTACCACATAGGTAGGGTGGTTTAAGTTGTGCTACCACATAGGAAGGGTAGTGTGAGTTGTGCTACCACACAGGGCGTTAAACTGCGGCGGGCGCCAAAAAGTTTTTTTTTTAAATTTTAAGGATGACGTCTAAAAACGTTGTTTTTTATAAAATATTTTTTATAATGTAATTTTTATTCTTCATATAATGATAATTATACTTATTTTTTGAATTCGAAGAAACAATATAACTTTCTTATTATTCTTGATCCATATTACAACAATAAATATTATCAATAATAATGATTCATACTTAATCTATGACATTATCGTACTAAATTTGGTTTGACTATGAATGGGATGGCTACACATAGTGATCTTTATAAATATCAAAATAGTTATTCTTACCCAATTTGAGACATTTATTATTGTTGCACCTTTATAAAAATGGCTAAAAAAGAGTTTTTTTTAACTAATAATGGATCACGGTAACTAGGTGACATTGTTAAAGCCAAACATACAATCAGAATTCGATACAACCATTATATTAACAAATGAGAAAATGGCAAATTTAGACTAAAGCAAATAGGAAAGGATAACTCGAAACACAATTTAGCCAAGTTGTTTTTCTAGTCCTAGAGTCATAAATGTTTGACTTAAAACATTTAAGTTAATGTCGATGTTTTACCTACTATTGAATTAACCGCAGTTTTAATTCATATTGTATTCTTTCCTTCATCATAATATTTCTATTTTCTTTTATCATTCATCTCTCTGAGCTTTTTATTGCAGAGCCAGCATCTTGTGAGAGTCACATATTTAAAACTATTGGCAATACAGCCAATAGGGCATCGCGCAGAATTGTATTAACCATTTCTTGCAAACACTCTGCACTTTCTATTTGGTCTTCGTTAGTATGATATACAAGGGTGGGATACTAATTTATTGCTTTTAATCATCACTCTTGGCTGTTCTAGCTTTTCTTTTAACCCAAGGTAAGCTTACTTAAACTCAAGAATATCATGCCATGTTCCCAAGCGCGTTTACATACAGCACAAAGCCATTGATTCAAATTGAATTTCCGGATTTGTAGAAATCTTTGTGTTTTTTTGTGCAAATATAGTCCTTAATTGGTCGACCTCTGTTTCCGGATTAGTACAAATCTTTGTGTTTTTTGTACAAATATAGTCCATAATTAATTGCCCTCTGTTCATTATGTCAGTTTTATTTAGAATTGTTTCTGACAGAACATTCCTTGGACATGAGTTTTAAAGTCTACAGCTAAGATAATCATGTTACTTATTAAGTACCAGTATATTTTTTTACCAATAAAATACAATTCTTTATATGCGTGTTCGTTACAGCCGAGGTAATGATTCTCTTTTTAATTCAATTGTTATCTCAAAGACATGTTTTAGTCTTTGAATATTAATTCAAAATGAAGTTACAATAAATACACTGACAACATTATTGCTGTATTTTTATTATTATTTTTGTTCATGTTGAGCTAAACTCTTAACAGCGGAAATCTGATACAAAGCGATTATATTAATATTCTGTGTGTGCTCATTGATATACAAAACAAGAAGAATCTTTAGATTTTTCTATCTCTCTAGCACTTTGTCTCTTTTTTTTTCTCTTCCACTCTCTATTTCTCTATTTGAGATACTCCTCAAAGTAATGACATCGCCATTTCTGATACACACAGAAGCATCACCTTGTATTAGGAATACATGGTACATTTTTGTAATACATTCTTAATAAAACGTAGCAACATTGACATTCACTATTAAATATTTCTTTTAAACATAAATTCATAACTCTACATAAGGTAACTGCCAGTCGATTAACAGTTTTATAAATGTTATAAAAATTGTGAATGACGATGTTTGTAATATTGTAGAAAAATTACAATCGAGAAAACATGTTGGTTTAATTTTAGAATAGGCCGCATGAAAACCGAAACATCTCTTATTGAACAGGGTGGGGGGTGTGGTTTTATTTCCATAAAGTTAATAGTGGGAAAAAATTATTGTTTGGTCATGTTTGTTGATCCTATCGACAGCAAGTCAAAGGCCCACAACTCTTTATAGACTTTGACGTTATTCCTTTTTGTAAGTGTGTGTTTGTTCAAAATATTTTGAAGCTTATCAATCACACTTTTGTACACATTTATTTTGGTAAAAAAATCCTAGTCTTAAACTAGCAGTAAGTAAAAAAAAATGATGCCGTGAAGGACTAAACCCCATTCTGACTATAAACAGTCAACTTGGGACAAGACTAAGTGGCCAGTAAGCAATGGCTGGATTGCTTTAGTATCTCTCATAAAGTACACTAAAAAAACCGCCTCATTCTTATACTAAAAAAAAAAAACTCAAGATTTTAGAATTACCGCCCCTTACCCAGGATGGGTCACTTCTTCCACGCCCATCAAGTGACGCCTCTGAATATTTTTCCCAGTAGAAAATACCCACTAGTAAACAGATTTATTATTCAAGGCTATTGTATATATACAAGTCAAATAGTATGAGAAAGTTGGTCTTGAATCACGAATGTGGTTATCTCTTTAACATTTTGATATGGCATCCTACCAATATTGATACTTATTTAACTAATTGTTGTTGTTTTTTGAAGAAGAAAGGACACTTTACTATTAATCTTATTCTTAGTTACAACATACGTATTAAGCATATGACATTAACAAAGGTTTTTGTCAATAACGTTAGGGTTGTTGTATGAAATCATAATGATTCATAAGAACTCTGTGAGATTGTCATTGTTGGAAGTGCAATAAAAATAGCAACAATGAGATTTATATCTAATAATGAATCATTGTAACTATTGACATTATCGAAGCCAAACATAAAAATTCGGCTGATTCTATCCTTAATACATTGTCTTAAAATGTAAATAAACGGTAAACATAGACTCAAACAATTGACTGATTGAACTGTTTCTATTTCTTTCAGATGATTCATTTTAAATTATTGAAACAATACAAACATCGTTATAAAACAATACCAATTATGTAATTAAACAATACCAACTATGTAATTAAACAATACCAACATTGTTATAAAACAATACCAACAATGTAAAGAGATAATACTAACAATGTAATTAAATAATACAACTATGTAATTAAATAATACCATCAATGCAATTAAAAATGCCAACATTAATACCAACAATGTAATTAAACAATACCAACAATGTAATTAAACAATACCAACACTGTTATCGATATTAACATTATATTTTCTTGTTCTTAATTTTCCAATTTTGACTTCCGATTCTAATAACTTTAACGAAAAGTCCGATGAATGGGTAGAGGTTCGAACATTATATCCCAATGAATCGATTTGGAAATCCGGATATCATGACTGAGTGATCCTACTATGACATATCCGCTGCGTCTAACAAAGGAACATAGAAAAAAGACCTGTGCTACATTACCATGGGGCTAGGTAACGTATATCTGTATCCGTGCTACATTACCATGGGGCTAGGTAGCGTTAATCTATATCTCTGCGTCTGTACAAATACAAATTTCCTCTGTTGACTGTCGACAGAATTTATTCTGTGTGTGATGTCCCTGAAAGGATGAGAATAAATCTCTTACATCTTATAAACCAGTTGTGAAGGAGTTAAATATTAATGTTAATTTTAATATTGTTTTGATTCTATTTGTGCATATGTGTAAAAGCACACTTTTTAATTGACTAGAGAGTATAAATTTAAATGTAGTTATGTGACGTAGTGAAATGTCACTTGTCATTTTACTTGGATACTAATTAATCTTGATTCGTTAGTGAATTGTTTTATTTTGAGATAGCAGAACGTGTCTTTTGCTTAGATACAAGCCTTGGATATTTAAAAGGAGTTACTTACTTAAGCTTGAACTAGAAGGTTGTGTTTAATTTTCTCTATGGGAGTCAGTTTAATAGTCAAGTATGATTTAGCATGTTTTTTCTACTTTAATGTCTTCGTGTAATAAATGTGTCATGGAATCAGCTATACGGCATTGAGACTTTCATTTATGATATATTTGTGAATACTTGTGATGAACATATGATGAACAACACCACGCTACCATACGCCTCCATCTAAACCAAATCATAAACCTTTACACCAGTGGTCCCCAACCTTTTTCACGCCACGGACCGGTCAACGTTTGGTATTTTCACCGCGGCCCGCAGGGAGGGGTGTGGGAAGTTGATTTTTGTTTCTCGTCCATGGAAAGTCGCACAATCCCGAGAAAACTACTCCATTAAATAGTTTAATAGTTCTTGGGCGGCCCAGTAAACTAGATCCACGGACCAGTACCGGTCCACGGCCCGGGGGGGGGGGGGGGGTGGGAAACCGCTGTTATAAACCAATAATGGGATATTTGTATTCTGTGGTCGGCACCTATATTTTAGAAATATAAGACTACGATAAAATCTTTCTATTAATAAGATATTTGCTAAATCTAAAATGTATGGTTGAAACTCAATTTCTCAATTATTTTTAACACGTTAAAATGTTTTCATTATACTCAGATACCGTAAAAATCTGCAACTAATTAGACTGAATGTGTAACCTATTAGTTAGTTTTATTTAAGATCTATTGCCAGCCAAGAGGCACAAAGCAATGTAAATGATATTATATTTTTTAAAGCTCTCATCAAATATAATTCATTTTGGGTACAATTCATCAATTATTTACAAATTTATTCGAACACTCAACAAATCGATCATATATCTATCTTCTTAAATACTTCGATCAATCAGGAACAAGAGACAATCGATCAAATATTCGATATATTTCCGAATTTATTGAAAGTGTCGTTATTCGCAATTTTGATATATAAAAAATTGTTTTAAAAATATTTCACAGCTGTTCTATTTTAATCTTATCACGTTAGATTAAGTAACTGTGCACCTAACACCCATTTAATCCTAATTAAGCTTAAAAGAAACAGTTTTGTTTACATTTTATAGACTTCCGATTGAAGAGATAGAGACTTACAACGTTGCAGGCGTATGTACTGCGTTGACCTACCATCGTGCGATAACCACGTGCTAGCATGGGTATCGATTTGAAATCATGTAGTCTTGTTAATGCAAGGGAAGTAACCCATTTATTAGGGGGGGGGGTTCATCATAGTTAAACACGGTTGTGTTCCTTAATTAGTTTAATGAGAATTTTTTTTAATCCTATTTGTTAAAAATAAAAGAAAATGTAATTAATTGGAAAATTAATTTAACAAGTTTGCTAATATATATATAAAAAAACTATCACTAAAAAGTGCCTCGAAAATCGATTATAAAATTTTCCCCAAATAAATAAATAAACAGAAGTTTCGACTCTAGAAAACTATAAGAACAACCACACCGCATCTTTCAACTATAGAAATGTAGCGCAGTTCTTGTATGATCATGGAGGCACCACGGGACTTATCGCGGGGACTTTTATATATGACCGGAAATTTCCATTTTTCCTCACCGGTGATCGAACCAGGGACCATGAGGTTGACAGTCGAGCACTTTACCACACGACCATCCGTCCACCATAGGGCGGGTCATAGACGATCTGAATGAGACGGCTATCGTCTTGGGTCACTATGAACATAGTCGTCCGTTACCTTCGGTTGAGTTTCCCCACTGATATATTGAGGGAAGCTCTGCACGATTCTCCCATCGTCCAGTTGGAGATAACCCACTACAGATATCATTTTTATATCGCCCACCAGTTCTACCACAGCCATTGTCTACGACAGGGGCTGAAATAAACGGATTGGCTACGGTTCCGGCTAGCGGTACTCCGTATTATTTTTTTCCGGGGTCCAGCTATAGATTTGCGCATGCGCTAGACTAACCGTACTCGTATTACTTTTTTCCCGGCTATAGATATTGCGCATAACCCTAACCCTATTCCTAACCCTAACCCCGAGAACAAAAAAAAATATGCAATAATATGCAGTCCGTCTGCCGCACATGCGCACATCTATAGACGGACCCCGAAAAAAATAATGCGGAGTACGTTAGCCGGTACCGTAGCCACTTCGTACTGTAAACTAATCATCGGTTCGAAGGTTTACTTTATCGATTGAAACGTTTTATTCTTTGACCAGCCACCTATATTTTTAGTAATATAATAATACTACGTTAAAATATCTCTATTAGCCAGATATTTGCTAAATTATAAATGTATGGCTGAAACTCAGCATTAGACTAATTTCACAATTATTTATAAACACGTTTAAAGGTTGGTTAATACTGATCCAATGTCACAGGTCCTATGTATATCTGTAACTAATTAGATTCAATGCATAATCTATTAGTAAGTTTTGGTTATACGTCATTAAGTATTCACAAATTGGATCCAGCACTCAATAAATTGATCATAAATCGATCTCTTTAAATACTCCGAACAATCAGGAACAATAAACGATTGAACAATTATTCGATTTATTTCCTTATTGTTTTAATTTAGTTCGCAATTTACATGTACATTTTTTAAATATTTCTAACTAATTCATTACTGCTGTTAAACAGAGGACTTGATGTGTATTTTCATTAAAAAAGTCTTTATAAAAAAAAAATATAAATCACTATCCATCAAACTAAAATCAATCATGGAATTACTCTATACACCACACTTTTAAATCTCTCAATGAATAACTCTATCAATCACTCTTAAACTAATCAATGAATCATTCTATCCAAATCATCTAAATTAATCAATAAATCGCTGTATCCTTCACATTTAAATCAATCAATGAATCACTCTCTCCATCACAATTCATTATATAAAATACCCTCTATCCATCACAATTAAATCAATCAAATTAATTCAATAATTGTCGACTATTGTGTTAGCACAGTGAACAAGTGTTTCACGTTTTTAAATATTCTCATAGTGCCACTTTTGAAGTCTGTCTAAAATAAAATCGAAAGAACTCACTTGGCTTGAAAAAAAACAACGCTTTAATGCACAAAGAAATAAATTCTATTAGCGCATTCAATAAATTAATAATGATAACAGTATTTTTCATATATATATATATATATATATATATATATATATATATATATATATATGTATATATATTTATATATATATGGTATTTTTAAACAACGCTATCAACATGAATGCTGAAGCCGTGAAGTATTTGCTGACATTTTTAAGTTTAATTTTTCTGCGTAATTTAAGTGATATTTGCAACATCTGTAAATATTTGTTTTTGTAATTCTCTCTGTCAGTCTGTTACCACAAAAGTTTTATTTCTAACACGTACCTCTGATAAAATTCATAAATCGTTCGCACCATCTAATCCTGTGAAATGTGTACAATTGACTTGTTAAGTTTTAGTCTGTTAAATATCTTAAAAAAATCTACCGAAACGCCCCGGGTTCGAGCCTCGGTGAGAACCAGGAAATTTTTATCCAGATTCTGCTTGACAGCTGATTAAACGTCCCTCAAGTCCAACAAGCTTCAAATGGGTGTTTGGATTTAGTTGTGGATGTAAAGGTGGCTGGTCGTTATGCTAAACAGTTTATAAGGCCCGTATAGTGCGTGGGGGGGGGGGCAGGGGGGACCGCCCCCCCCCGATATTGTCTGCCCTCCCCAGCTTATTTGTTCTACTTAGTAAAATGTATTACCCGCCCCCCTCACCCCGCTATTGCCTGGCTCCTGCTGTAGATTGCCTGGCCCCTACTGTAGAATTTTCACGCTACGGGGATACAGTTAATACTTATACAAGCCGAGGTTACATAAAAAGATTAATTAAATTCTTTATCCGCCCCCTCCCCGGTAGCACTATAGGTTTATCCATTCAGCGTAATATTCCCACTGAGAGATTCCAACTTGTCGGTCTATTCTATTGGCTACAAGTTTGTCCGCTTGCATTTAAATTTGATCACAATACTTTAATTTCCGTTAATTAATGTTGTGTTTGAATTCGCCTAAATGTAAACTGTCTTCCGGAAGGTTCATAAATAAATGCACTATACATGTAGTGATGTTGCAGAGTTTATATATCGTGCATTGCATGCTCGTATTCTTCTTCATATTGCTCAAAATTGCAATAGTGTCTTTGTCAATCACTTGTGATGAAAAAATACTTTGTTCGAGTCCAATCTTTGCACAAAATTTAGTTAAACTATGCCACAAAGACATTGAACCATTTTTATAGTGGCATGCATTTTTAAGCTTTTGTACAATTTAATCAACTGATTTAACACTATTTTCAAATTTAACATAATCATATTATGATATGCTAGGATTATGTTACGAGATCTATGCAATAATACTTAACTAAGTGACATACTCGTTCATAATATTTTTCATCAACCGCCTGCTCATATGAAGCTTTTTGTTTGCTCTGAAATTACAGATAATTTAGCAATAATCTAGAAAAAAATCTAGCAATAATCTAGCAATGTTCTAGCAATAATCTAGCAATAATCTGGCAATAATCTAGCAATAATCTAGCAATAATCTAGCAATAATATAGCAATGATCAAAATATGGTCTAACAATAATCTAGACTTATCCTAGTAATAATCTTTCAATCTTCAATCTATATATAAGTGGTATGGATATGTTTCATTGAAATAATCTGAACGTTATAAAGTCAGTTAATTCATCCAATCCGGCGACGACAACAGTCTTGTGTGTAGGTGAATAAGGTTTGCTGAAGTTGTGAGCCAAATGAACATCACACACGGACGTGATCCCTTAATTCTGTACAGAGATCCTGTAACGCATATTTTTTCCCCATGCTGTAAATTCCCAAATAATTACAATTAAAACAAAACAACTAAAACAAACCGAATAACATAACAATACATCTTTACATGTTATTTGTTATGCAAATCTTCTTGGGGGGACCGAAGGTCATGGTACAAATCACTACCGAGATATCTAATATATTATAACTAGCTGTACCCTGCAAAACCTTTGCATAGAGTTATATCCCCTTAGGCTTGATAGGTAGGCTAGGTTATTTTTTTGGTTTCGGGCAGATCCGATTTTTTCATGATTGCATTTTAAACTGGAATACTGTTGTATTAATTCTTTACTTTCGATTTAACGCAGAACCCAAATCGCTATTATTTTATTAAATATATACTAAATAATTATCCAAGTATCGGTAAAAATTCCTAAGCCTAATAATAAAATACATTCATGAAATTCACAGGAAATCGTCTGCTATGTCTTCTGTTGTCCCTCCATGATAAGTTTTTTCCGTTGGGGAGGGGACATAAAGAACCCTACATGTTGTAGACATTCTACCAATATATTTGAATGTTTACAATTGTTTTTTTTAAATCGGTTACTGCCAGGTGACACAATTATGACCTAGTTGTACTGATACGTTTATATTTTATTCTACAGTATTTTTTTACAAGTATAACCAAATACTCCGATAACACTGGGCAACAACCAAAAAAATGCCATGTGTTTTTCAACTGATTTAGACTAATTTTGGTGTTCTGAGTCCTAATATCACATTGATTTTGCTCGGTCAGGTCAACTTCTTGAAATACAGCCATAGACCTACCTGACGAGCTTTACGTATTCTAATATCAGGGGTTTTGAGTTAAATCATTTCTCTAAATTAGCTGCATAAATATTAGCAGCAAAATAATTACAATTATAAAAACATATATAATAATATTTTATTTATAAATCATCAATCTTGATTTTCACTTGATTATTTAATCATCAGCAATTGATTGGGCACAGCCTCCAGGACCCCGACCTTCCATCTGCCCGTCGCACAGCTGCTCACTGCGAAGAAATTCCTGTACCAGCGTTCAGAGATCTTCCTGACAGCGACGATGAGGCCACCACTTTAAACGAGGGAGGAGATACAGAAGAGGAGTATGAATCACAAGATGGTCCGCAGCCGTTCTCACAATGTGAGCTTAATGTTGACCGGGAGAAGATATTGATCCCACAGCTACACATGAAGCTTGTGTTAATGAAACAGTTTACGCGCGCTCTGGACAAGGATGGGAGGCGCTTCAACTACATGTGCCGAGCATTTCCTCAACTGACCATTGAGAAGCTGAAGGCCGGCATTTTGACGGCCCACAGATACGGCAGCTCATAAAGGACACAGAGTTACAAAAACTCCATGAACACGCTTGAGTGTGCCGCCTGGAAATCGTTTGTGCAGATGGTGAACAACTTCCTGGGGAACACGAAGGCAGTAAACCACGCCAGACTCATCTGCAGCATGATAGAGGACTTCCAAAACTCGGGTGTTTGATGAGTATAAAGATGCACTTCCTGTTCTCACACATGGAGAAGTTTCCTGAAAACCTTGGGGCGATGAGCGATGATCAGGGAAAAAAGTTCCATCAGGACATCCGCCAAATGGAGGAAAGGTACCAGGGGAGGTGGGATGCAGTCATGCTAGCGGACTACTGCTGGTCGCTGATGAGAGACAACCCAGCAGCTGCTCACACACAGGAATCGAAGAAACGCCGATTTATGACTTGAACTCTGAACTTTTGTTTGACGTAACGCTCATTGTTATACTAATATTATGATAATTATGCTTATCAAATTCGGTGGATAAATAAAAACTGAATGAATTTGAATACGTTGACTTTTATTTCTTGAGTAAAACGGAAAAAATTGTCAGGGGTTTATCAGCTGATGATCCGCAAAAAATGTGTTTTTTTTTTTTTTACAAAATACCGATTTTTAAAAAATTTCTGTAGCAAAAAATCCTGACCTGATTGAACAAAACCAAGGTCATTTTCGGACTCAGAGCACCGAAATTAGTCTAATTCAACTGGAAAACCCTGGACGATTGTAAAAAAAAATATTTTTTTGTTGCCAAGTGTAATCTAATTTAGAGCCAAATATCCATATCGTTCGTCTATTCAGCTGTCAGTCTTTTCGTCTGTCAATCTATCTATATGTCTGTCTATCCATATTTTAGAGTCGATCAATTCTCAGTCTATCAACCTATCTGTCAACCTATCCATATGTCATTCTATTCATTTGGCATTCTATCCAAGTATTAGTATATCCATCTGTCAGTCTATCCTCTATCAGTCTATCCATCTATCAGCTACCCATTGCCAGTCTATTCATCTATCAGCCACCCATTGTCAGTCTATTCATCTATCGACCACCCATTGTCAGTCTATTCATCTATCAGCCGTCCATTGTCAGTTTATTCATTTATCAGCCGTCCATTGTCAGTCTACCCATCTATCAGCCGTCCATTGTCAGTCTATTCATTTATCATCCGTCCATTGTCAGTCTACCCATCTATCAGCTACCCATTGTCAGTCTATTCATCTGTCAGCCACCCATTTCAGTCTACCCATTTATCAGCCGTCCATTGTCAGTCCATTCATCTATCAGCCGTCCATTGTCAGTCTATTCATTTATCAGCCGTCCATTGTCAGTCTATTCATCTATCAGCCACCCATTGTCAGTCTACCCATCTATCAGCTACCCATTGCCAGTCTATTCATCTATCAGCCACCCTTTGACAGTCTGTGTCCTAAAATAAATAATAAAAATAATTAAATAGCTATGTGAATTAAAACTATGCCGTGTTTAAGAATCTACGTCTCTGCAATACGTCCATGCAATACGTCCATGCAATACGTCCAAGCATGTGTTAGACAAACTTCATCATTGGACAACAGTTGCTTAAAACAGCAACAAAGTAAATCTGTTTGCGGTACAATGGAATATTACAAAGTTCTTTAAGATGTTATTAAACATATGCTTTCGGTCTACTCTATATGTTATTAGTGTTAGAAATGTGGAAGAAATACTTTTTGCTATGTTTATAATATCATAGATGATGTATTGTTCTTTCGAGCAAACACAGTAATCTTCACCCCACTAGTAATATTTTGTTTCATCTTTACTCCCATTTAGACTCCCGCGCTGTAGTCCGATATGGTGTCAAAGGTTTTCAATAATTTGAGAATAGGACACAATTTACAGATATTGGAATTACATCATTCATAAAAACAAACGAAACAAAAACAAATCTATCACCGTTGAGACTCTGTTGTCTGTTTATGAGTATTTAGATGTTACTGTTGATGATATTTTGCAACAGACTTTTATACTTGAGATGGTTGTATGCAATATGTCATATATTTACATTTCAGACTGAGTTACTTTCATTTGGGACAATCGATGTATTTCAACTCATGGAATTAATTTTTATCTACAATTTGATACAAACACATAATCTCACCCCCCCCCCATTTACGCCACTATATACATGTCGCCAATCACATAGAAAGGGTCGTGTGTTATGCTACCACATAGGAAGGGTGGTGTGAGTTGTGCTACGACACAGGGAGGGTGGTGTGAGTTGTGCTACGACACAGGGAGGGTGGTGTGAGTTGTGCTACCACACAGGAAGGGTGGTGTGAGTTGTGCTAAAAAAGATTTTTTTGTTTTTAATTTGAAGTATGACGCCTAATAAAGGAGCTGTCACAGGGCGCCACAATAGCTAACTACGACTTAGGACGCCCCTACTAAAACTCACCTCGTTAGTTATTACAACTATTTCCAGCTAGTTTCTTCCAAATACTAAAACTATCGGCTTCTAATTTTTTTTTTACATTCCCAGATTTGTATATAACATTAAAAAAGTGCGAGTTATCTTAAAATATTGTTACGATCCTCTCGGTGCGCACCGTACAATCTACAGAGTGAACGCGATGACGCAGTAGAGAGAGTGACGTAGGAATCGGCATAAAAAGAGTGGCGATGTTAATGTTGTTGTCTATGTCTAAAAGATAGAAGAAATACTCTTGAAATCCACGCCTGTGTGTTATTTTGATTTTATAAAAATAATTAAGTGTTACTACAATATTTTAACAATCACAGTTATAGCTGTTGAAAAGCTATAAAAATAAATCATAATAAATGGCTGATGATACTTTATTAAATACTTTGACCCTGACAGTCACAGTAGTAAGGACACCCTCAGAAACATTACGTGAAGAGAATGTACTGACCTACTACATACCTAACATCATATGGTAAATTACTAATTATGCAGATTAGTAGTACTCAATTTAAAGTAATAAATACATATTGTACGAAAATATCGGTTACAATCATTTATTGTATTTCCTTATATCTCTGTTGAGAAACAAGTGGATATAAATATTTTTAAGATTTCAGTAGAAATATCCGGGTCGGTAGACGGGTTGGGGGGGGGGGATGTTGCAAAATGTGAATTTCCCTTTTGAGCCCTTCCCCCCACCCCCCTTATGTAGACCAAAGCCAATAAATTGTGTCACTGTTGCGATGTGTGATCCCCATTGTTCAGTGATCCTTTATATGTGATGGAGGCCGTTAACCTCCTGAATACACCTATGGAGGCCCTTAGCCTCCTGAACTCACCTACGGAGGCTCTAAACCTCCTGAACACACCTATGGAGGCCCTTAACCTCATGAACTCACCTATGGAGGCCCTTAACCAACTGAACACACCTTAGGAGGCCCTAAATCTCCTGAACACATCTATGGAGGCCCTTAACCTCCTGAACACACCTATTGAGGTCCTCAACCTCCTGAACACACCTATGGAGGCCCTAAACCTACTGAACACACATATGTCCAGCCTATCAACAAAGGGATAACATAACCTGAAATTTTTAGACCTATTAAAAGTAGGTGACTGGTGTAAAAATGAATAAAATAAGACATTTAATGGTAAAAGATTAAGAATTGTTGAATATACACTTTTAAAATAAAATGATTCTAAAGAACAAACTTGTTTAAGAAACTCATTTTTAAATCATTCTCGTACTAATGCATAGTATTATAAATATAGTGATACTTATACTTTACTTTTTGAATTCGAAGAAACAACGTAACTTTCTTATTATTCTTGATCCATATTACAACAATAAATATTATCAATAATAATGTTTCATATTTAATCTATGACATTATCGTACTAAATTTGGTTTGGCCATGAATGGGATGGCTTAATGGCCACACATAGTGATCTTTATATATATATATATATATATATATATATATATCAAAATAGTTATTCTTAACTAATTTGAGACATTTATTATTGTTGCAACTTTATAAAAAAAAAGGCTTAAAATGTGTTTTACAACTGATAATGGATCACGGTGACTAGGTGACATTATTAAAGCCAAACATACAATCAGAATTCGATACAACCATTATATTAGCACATGAGAAAATGCTAAATTTAGACTAAAGCAAATATCAAACTAGGAAAGGATAACTCGAAACACAATTCAGCCAAGTTGTCTTTATAGTCGTAGAGTCAAAAATTTTGTGTTGATTTTTTTTATCTTATAAAATACATTAACCGCAGTTTTAATTCATATTGTGTTCTTTCCTTCATCATAATATTTCTATTTTCTTTTATCGTTCATCTCTCTGAGCTTTTTATTGCAGAGCCAACATCTTGTGAGAGTCACATATTTTAAACTATTGGCAATACAGCCAATAGGGCATCGCGCAATTTTGTTTAGAGATTTCTATTAACCATTTCTTGCAAACACTCTGCACTTTCTATTTGGTCTTTGCTAGTATATACACATGGTCGGGATACTATTGTATTGTTTTAAATCGGCATTCTTGGCTGTTCTAGCTTTTCTTTAACTCAAGAATAGCATGCCATGTTCCAAAGCGCGTTTATATACAACAAAAAGCCATCGATTCAAATGAAGTTTCCTGATTTGTACAAAGCTTTGTGTTTTTTGTATAAATATAGTCCATAATGGTTCGACCTCCGTTTCCGGATTTGTAGAAATCTTTGTGTTTTTTTTACAAATATAGTTCATAATTGATCGACCTCCGTTTCCGGATTTGTAGAAATCTTTGTGTTTTTTGTACAAATATAGTCCATAATTGATCGACCTCTGTTCATTATGTCAGTTTTATTTAGAATTGTTTCTGACAGAACATTCCTCAGAGATGAGTTTAAGTCTCTAGCTAAGATAATCACGTGACTTATTAAGTACCAGAATATTTTCTACCAATAAAATACAATTCTTTATATGCGTGTTCGTTACAGGCGAGGTAACGATTTTTTTTTTTAAAATTTAATTATCTCAAAGACATGTTTTAGTCTTTGAATATTAATTCAAAATGAAGTTACAATAAATACACTGACAACATTATTGCTGTATTATTATTATTATTTTTGTCAAAGTTGAGCTAAAACTCTAACAGCGGAAATCTGATATAAAGCGATTATATTAATATCAAGTTGACTTTTTTCTATTCTCTGTGTGCTCATTGATATACAAAACAAGAAGAATCTTTAGGAATACATCGTACATTTTTGTCATAGATTCTTAATAAAAATGTAGTAGCATTGACATTCACTGTTCAATATTTCTTTTAAACTATAAATACATAACTTACATCAAGTAACTGCGAGTCGATTAACAGTTTTTAAAATGTTTGATTGACGGTGTTTGATTGACGGTGTATGTAATATTGAAGAAAAATATTGCAAGCTAGAAAACATGTTGGTTTTATTTTAGAATTGGCCGAATGAAAACCGAAACATCTCTTATTAAACAGTAGGTGTGTTTTTTTTTTCTTAAACTTAAAAGTGAAATACTAAGTTAAAAAGTTGGGAGAAAATAAATGAAAAAAGATTGTTAGATCGTTATTGTTGATCCTATTGACAGCAAGTCTAAGGCCCACAACTCTCTATAGACTTTGACGTTATTCCTTTTGTGTATGTGTGTTCAAAATATTTTGAAGCTTATCAAGCACACTTTTGTAAACATTTGTTTTGGTAAAATAATCATAATCTTAAACTAGCAGTAAGTAAAATGATGCAGTGAAGGACTAAACCCCATTCTGACTATAAACAGTCAACTTGGGACAAGACGAAGTGGCCAGTAAGCAATGGCTGGATAAAGTACACTAAAAATACCGCTCCATTCTTATACCATCCTTGCCCAGGATGGGTCACTTCTTCCACGCCCATCATGTGACGTCTCTGAATATTTTTCCCAGTAGAAAATACCAAATAGTAAACAGATTTATTATACAAGGCTATTGTATATATAAAAGTTAAATAGTATGAGAAAGTTGGTCTTGAATCGCGAATGTGGTTATCTGTTTGATATTATGATACAGCATTCTACCATTGATACTTATTTAACCTATTGTTGTTGTTCTTTGAAGATGAAATGACACTTTCCTATTAATCTTAATCTTAGTTACAACATTCATATTAAGCATATGACATTAACAAAGGTTTTTGTCAATAACGTTAGGGTTGTTGTATGAAATCATAATGATTCATAAGAACTCTGTGAGATTGTCATTGTTGGAAGTGCAAGAAAAATAGCAACAATGAATTTTATAACTAATAATGAATCATTGTAACCAGTGACATTATCGAAGCCAAACATTCGGCTGATTCTATCCTTAATACATTGTCTTAAAATGTAAATAGACGTTAAACATAGACTCAAACAATTGACTGATTGAACTGTTTCTATTTCATTCAGATGATTAATTTGTAAATTATCGAAACAATACCATCATTGTAATTAAACAATACCAACAATGTAATTAAACAATACCAACAATGTAATTAAACAATACCAACAATGTAATTAAACAATACCAACAATGTAATTAAACAATAAAAACATTGTAATTAAACAATACCAACAATGTAATTAAACAATACCAACAATGTAATAAAACAATACCAACAATGTAATTAAACAATACCAACAATGTAATAAAACAATACCAACAATGTAATTAAACAATAACAACATTGTTATCGATATTAACATTATTTTCTCTTGTTCTTAATCTTCCAATTTCGACTTCCGATTCTGATAACTTCCGATTCTGATAACTTTAATGAAAAGTCCGATGAATGGGATCGAAGTTCGACGCATTATATTCCGATGAATCAATATGAGAATCGGATATCATGACTGAGTAATCCTAGTATGACATATCCGCTTCGTCTAACAAAGGAACATAGAAGATAGACCAGTGCTACATTACCATCGGACTAGGTAGCCTATATATCTGCATCTCTGTGTCTGTACAAATACAACTTTCGTCTGTTGACTGTCGACAAAATTAATTCTTCAAGGCCCACTTCTTCTATATCTATTCCTCGTAAAATCTATTGGTTTTACGTCTTATCTGTTATATATACAGATAATTATTTCCTGGTAAATCTTATCTAAGTTCTGGACTCTGGACCTAACACTTTTTTTTTCCATTTGGCCTAAGCATGTCAGACGGGTGCGGTGTAGAGCGCTCAATTGTCGACCAGAGGGAGGGGGGGGGGGCTCAGGGTTCGAACCTCTTTGAGAACCTAGTGATTTTTACAGGTCCTTGTAAAAGCCAAGTCCACCCCGGTTTAAGTGGATACCTGATTTTAAGTTGGAAAAGTAAAGGCGGCTGTGCTTTGTACTCAGTACACAACCCCTCAATATGACGAGGCTACTGAAACAGTCCAATTCCACACTTTATCTGCTCCGATCAGCCCTCAATGAATTAAGGGAAGTTTAATTTTGTGTGTAATGTATATAATTCTAATCGATAAGGAAATTAAAGTAGTACTCTTACTGTATTACTGAAATTTCAAAGAGTATTTAGTGTTGATTGATAATTAACTTTAAAATATCAATCACCTTATAAGGTTTATCTGACAAGTTTGGTTATCCGCGACAGCTCAGCAGCAAGTCTGCTAAATGTTATTTTTCCGGAATGATATAAATTTCGGAATAACCTGTGAGCTATTTATTTCGAAACAAGATGATTGACATATCAGAGCTAGTAAATGAGTCGGTATAAAACTACTTATAAAATCATTTATTATGTAAACAAAAATAAGTTGATATGATCTGTTGAATTTCCCTATATTCAGGTGTTTCAATGCATGTTTTTCGCTTTACATTAAATTTCTTAAAATGTCTTTACTTAATCGTGGATGTTTGCATATTCTTTCTATATTAAATCTAGGCTAGTGAACTATTCTTAGATCAACTAACGATTATATAAATCTATTGTAGACAGACTGTGTTGTCATCTTTCTCTGAATTCAGTTCCCCGAATGTGCGAGTCATTCCTACTGACATAATCATAAGTAGCCTACTAAAATTGTATTGATATTGCCGACATTGCTTGGAGTCAATTAAAAAATATTCATTTATCAAACTTTAAGAATTTTAAGTTTTTTTTTTATCATGTTTTGTTGAGACTCACATATACGCGATCATAATGACTTTCGACATTGTACGTAACCCCTATGAGATTGTTTTTGTAGTGCCCTACTTTCATGTTTACCATAGGCGATAGAGCCGTGGCTATGGAGGCACCACGGGAGACATGTTGTATATTTGAAAAAAACTAGTCGATTGAATAATGGAAAGACCAGGTTAATGTGTCTGCATTCACAACACAAACAACATTATTGTTCCATTCCGCTAAATATACATAATAAAATCTGAAGTCGTTGTTTGTTTTAATTTAGTTTAAATGACCCGAGTACTGGTGTCACAGTGGTGTGTCTGTATTGACCCGATTGTTAGGGTCACAGTGGTGTGTCTGCATTGACCCGAGTGCTGGTGTCACAGCGGGAGTGTCTGTATTGACCCGAGTGCTGGTGTCAAAGTGGTGTGTCTGTATTGATGGCGAAATTTCCTAGATTATAAATGAAAAAAAAAACCTGTATTCAGAGCCAGCAGCCAAGGGACGTAAGGTCGTGCGGCAGGCTCGTAGCGTTCGGGGGGGCTAGGGGGCCGGGCCCCCTCTGCGTTTTGTCTGGCCCCCTCTGCTTATTTGTTCTACTTAGTAAAATGTATTACCTGCCCCTCCCCCGCTATTGTCTGGCCCCTGCTGGAGAATGCCTGGCTCCTGCTGTAGAATGCCTGGCCCCTGCTGTAGAATGCCTGGCCCCTGCTGTAGAATGCCTGGCCCCTGCTGTAGAATTTTCACGCTACGGGGCTGTATATCCCTAACATTTTTTTAAATGTTAGAAATGACTAAATTGCAATATTTGAGTTTAAAAAAATATGAAAAACCCACATCTGATATTAAGAATATCTGCACAAAACATAAAGGCATGTTAAGATTAACAATTTTATGCTTTCAATAGGGACATTATAATCATTTGTTACTAGAAAGCGTGGGTCTCATGTTTGACAGCCAATGATATTTACAGATTCTGACTATACAATCATTGAAATGTAGGTCAGCCTTTTTAATGTCTTTGTTTTTTGTAAATTGCGTTTCATTTATTAAAATTATAAGTTTGATCACTGTTTTAATGATACTAAAATCTTCAAGCTGAAATTGCCGACAGTTTTATTCATTTTTCAAATATTTTTTACACAAGTAATTGTACTTTGTATAAATGCTACTATTCTAGGCAAAGACGGCAAATTCGCATACCCGTTTTGCTAATTTGTTTATCCGGTCTGTCAGTTTGCGTCATGGCTATATTTTTTTGTTATTTAATCGGCCGTTTTATAAATACGTCCCGAGCATATTATTTTTAAAGTTAGAAAGTACGAAATTGCAATATTTGTATTGACAAATTAAAAAAAAAAATAAATGCAAATATCTTAAACCAACAGTCACTCGATAAGAGCTGTTTGAAAACTTAAACACCTGAAATGAAATACTTAATGTTTGTTTTCTTCTCTTTTTCATTGATTATTGATTTTTATCAATAACAGAGCTGGCATTTTACTTGAAGAAATATGTACAGCACAGCGTTTAAATCGAATGAGAACGGTGTGCCCATTGGGTGGCGTGGATGGATCTGCGCCGACTCCTATGCACTGATACTGAGAAACCCTAGTAAAGAAAAAAAAATAACATTGTTCTTGGTCATTTGTTTTTCAATTATTTCATTGTTTTAACTTTAGCAGTGAACCTTTACCTGATGTTCTCAGTCCAGTGCGACGCGTACCCGACGACAAACTCTTCTCCTACCTCCTGGGAAACACTGAATATTGTATAAAGAACCTTTAACTTTATAAATCAAGCCCATGCAAAATTCATTTATTCGCTCTTTATAAGAACAGAGTGCACCTCACAATGCACATATTTATGCACATCTTAATGCACATTTGTAGAAATGTGTGAAAGAGTGCATATGGTGCGAGACAGGAAGTAATAAAGAGATGAAGTTAGAAAGAGACGCCAGGGAAAGACGGTTGTAATATGGTGAAGGAAAGTAAAATCTATTGAAGGAAATAATTTATTAAAAAACAAAAACAATGACGTGTAACAATAAAATAACGAAGTTTCCGTGAAGTATTTTATGAATTTATAGAGAGTTGAACATTATTTTTTTTAATAGATGGATTTATTGCGTTATATTTTGTAACTAGAATTAAGCCCGTCAAACGACGGGCGGAACAATCGTGATGTATATTTGCGACTATATCTCGTAGGTGTCCGCACTCTTATCCACTTCCGGGTCGGAAGCAAGTCACGTGGTCCCTCAGGTAGTCTTCATATCGTGCGGTGTATGCTTTGTAACACTGGTCCCTCGCCGGTAGTTTTCCTATGACACGGTGTTACAATGAAATGAAACGAAATGAAAACTATCTGGGAACAAAAAAAACACACACTTGTCTTTTACTATATAGGATTGTAATATTGGAAGGTCTGGAAAGATACCGATTACTTAACATTTTTCAATATCATACCTGTCTTTATCAATGCACCCAATTTCTAGCTTATATTATGTTGAACTTCTCTGGCATCGATCAGATCTGTCTGTATATCTCCCAGCGCTCTGACATCGCAACATTCACTGGATAGGTTCTTCCCCGTTACAGATTCCGATCTCAACATTTTTTATTATTATTCTATGTTTAAGAAATTCACAGCTTATTGCGATATACCAGTCAACGGGCAAACATACATAATGTGAACGACACAACATTCTGGATAACAACACATGTGTGTCTTACAGTCATAAGACGATTAAAGATAGCTATATTTCAAGCTAATCTTTAGTGTGGCCCTAGACAGACAGACGGAAACATTGATTTTAAAGTGTCAAAGTAAAAAATAACCAAGCTTTTATTAATTTAATCCAGGTATATCTTCATATGCGTAATAAAAATTTAAATGCACGAGTGGATCATATTATCTGCATTCTGTCTCGTTTCCAATGAGCCAATTAATCTGTTTACACTTTTTTTTTCACTATATCTGATAAATCTGATATATTTTTTTTCTGTTAAAATTGTGCTGTACTGCACAGGAAACTACAGCAAGGCCCGTATGGACGTCACATATGGCCAACCCGGTGTCTTCTTCCTCCACTCTCTCACTCCCAGTGCTTTTTTTTGTGCCAGTAATATATGTTCAAGTATTTTCACCATGACGTTTATGTAGCATTGCTACGAAGCTGAAGAATTTAAAAAAATCTGAAATCTCTTGCATGTTTGACAGGTGATATCCTATAAAAAAATTATAAAACAACTACCTGAAATCACACTAACTGTTCATATATTGACTTATTAAAGTGTGTTATATATGTCGACCGTGTCATGGTTCTAGAAAAACACATAATGGACTAACATGACTATGTTGTTTTGTTATCGGGTATGTTATCCAGCTGATGGACATCTTATCAACTATCTTTAATATATCACTTATATATATATATATATATATATATATATATATATATATATATATTTAAAAAAAAGAAAGGAAATATTTCCCATTCAAAACCCTACGGAGGTATGATTATACTGCCATTCCGTCCCAACTAAATGCCAAATGAGAAAAAATTTCTTTTTAAAGTTTTTATCATTGACATTTTCATAGACATACATATCAAGTGAAAAATCCCTGAATTAAATCTATTACAATTTTTTAAATCTCCCCATAGGTGCTAAGATCTTTCATTTTGTATGTTTAATGTATCTAGCAGAGAAAGTCACACACAACTGTTGTGCTTCCGTCTCTGTTTTATCTTTATAAAGACATACTCTATACTTGGATATTGGGACGGATGGCCGAGTGGTGTAGATACTCGATTGTCGACCTGAGAATCATGGGTTCTTTTTAAATGTTTGAAATGTTCACGTAACGTTTGTAATTTATCTTCTGCGTCATGTTTTTAATGACATACCACTTATATTTATATCTTACATCCTGTACAGTACTATACAACAAAAATTGGGCCAGAAAAAGACACACAGTAGTTTACTTTTTTTAAGTTGTTAGAAAATACATTAAATTGATGTGCCAAATACATTCAACTTAAAATTTTAAGTAATTTTGCAGTGTGATTCTTAGTATGATCTTAAAGTTTGTTTTGCATAGTATGAAACTTTAGTTTTTAGAACTAATGAATGAGTTTGAATTTTTTAAAAATTTCTAAAGAAAAAAAGTAAATACTCCTAAAGAGATTTTACTTGCAGAACAGTCAGTATTGGATGCAACTTAAGCATGCGTGAAATGATAATTAAAATTATAAATTCATTTCTGTTTTGTTACAGCCAATGTAACAGCATGTATATGTAATCTATATTAATTATGCTCTCTGACAGTAAATTATTTACAAGAACATGTCAAGGTGACAGTTGTTAAGATATTGCTTTATAAGCATTAGTAATTGTTTTGCCTTGAGGAAATGCGTTCCCGCGTATCGCCGGGTGCGCTTCTTAGTAATATTAATTTATAAGCACCCCCCCATACATTTATCAATTATTTATTATCCTCCATGGTGGAAGAAAGTACATATCCTAAACTAGACAGCGTGCACTGTTCTGTTGAGTACATACCTACTTACAGAGAACGTACATGTGAGTTGCAATCTACTAATATATCACAATTTCAAAATTCCTTTTACCATTGTCATCTCAGGCCTGTTCCGTCAACACTTTCCTTTACCTTTAAACTCATTGTTTATTTATGTCTTTTATTGTCTTTCTTCATTTTTTACCCACTCATCATTATTTCTTCACCGTCTGTCACGGGTTGTGAGTAATTTGGCGAAAACATTCCCACTTTATTTCAACCCTTGACTACTCGCACGGCCACCCCCCCTAATCATATTAATGTACACTAGTATATGTTCCTTTTCTCCCACCTACTACCCCTCCTACACCACCCCCGTAATTGCGTCATATCGGCAGTAGCCAGCGGAGAGAGATGAAGAGCCCCTACGCCGACGAACTGAGCAAACGCTGAAGAATGTCACAGAAAGATGTTACATTCCACTGGGGATTCTCTCTGACCACTCGGCTGCTGGTCGGACGCCGACAAAGGATAGATGTTCCGCTACGTTCTTCCTTTGTCGGTATGACGTATCCCCCCCATCTAGGCTCCACCCCCCTGATTGACAGGGAAAGGAACGGAGATGACCGGCCGAGATTCGACCGGGGGGGGGGTGGTGCTTTTGAACGAGCGGTCGATCAAGTGAGAGAGGAAGGGAAAGAGAGATATATCGAGATAACGTTTTTTTGATTATTCATTTATATTGGATTATTATTTTACTGTTTTTTTTTGATTACCTTTGCTGCACTTTTACTAGCCACCAGACTGGTGTCTTTATGTGAATAAATATATATTGTTGTTGTTACACAAGACTTGTCGAGTTGATTATCGTCCCGTGTTGCAAGTTTAATTATTGGTGAGACTGTGTGTGGCAAAAACACAGATAGAAATACGAGTACCAATTGAGTCAGCCCTCATACTTCTAGATACAAGCCAAGGACACCCTCATAGAGGTCCTCAACACTGTCTTTCTCTTTCTCCAATTTATATCTCAAATAATTTCTCTCTCTCTCTCTCTCTCTCTCTCTCTCTCTCTTTCTATCTCTCTTTATTACTTTTAATCCCTAAAATAATTGATGTTTATTTTTGAAAAGTAATAAAACAAATATATTGTAAACTAAAACAAACGATATATTACCAACATCTGAAATGAATACATAATTAATTTTAAAAAGTAAAAAAAAATAATTTGGATTGTAATATGGTTAAGATACCTGGCAATCCAATGCAATAAACACCAAAGAAGGTTCCGATAAGTGATGCTGTATTTCTACCTCAAATACCGCCATCGGAATAGACTTCTGAAATTTTGCTACTGAATGCATCTTTCATTTCTTTTTAGTTACAATACTTGTAAAAGCGTGCAAGTGTGTGTATATAAATATACCGACTAAGGTGACTTGACATCTCGTGAGTTAAGCCCGAAAAACCCACGACTCTTATATCCGGTTTAATACTAAATTGTCTTTCGTTCTCAGCTTGTCTTTTGAAAATTGTCTTGCATTCATTACAAAAAAATAAAGATACAGTGTCTTTTCACTTGTTGGAAATAGCCAATATATAAGCTGGTTATTTGAGAAATAGCCAATATATAAGCTGGTCATTTGAGAATTAGCCAATATATAAGCTGGTCATTTGAGAAATAGCCAATATATAAGCTGGTCATTTGATCAACTGGGAGCGTTGTTCCACAAAACCAAAGTCATCCCACCAGAGGCTTATGTGCTGAAAGTTAAATCACCAGAGGAGTCATTTGTCGAAGTACTCACACACACACACACACACGCACACACACACATATATATATATATATATATATATATATATATATTACATAAGAATATTGAATTATGAAAATCATTACGATAATATTTTCATTTAAATCACCAATCTCCATCACTCTTTTTCGTATTAATCGTCTCGTTTCGTTTACAGTTGAACATGCGCTTTGCAATGTTGTTGAAAATACTTAAACTCTTTTCTCTGTATCAGTTATTTGACAGGGTAAAATCAATGGCGCCGAGAGCCAACACGGGCCCCAGGGCAGGACATCATTGCGGGCCCCTTAATAAATAATAAGTAGTGAAAAAATTGACATGGTCGGGGAGGCCGGGCCACCTTACAGTTGCGGGCCCTCTGGCAATTCCCCCCCCCTCGGCGTGCCTGGGTAAAATCCTTGCTTCTGTGCAGATTTTTTCATTGTTCTTTGTATTACCAAAAAAAAATATTTTGAAATATAGACAATTGAGTTAACATTACACAAAGACACGTCTAGTTGTTAATTCAGAAGACCATTGTTCTAACACACATAAAAATTCTACTAGCTACCTTGTAGACAAACATTATAACTAGGCCTTTTAAACTCTTTGATATATATAAAAAAACATTTTAATAACTCATATTTCTCGTTCTTTTTTTTTCTCTTCCAAAAAAATTACGAATACACAAGTAATTATAATCTTGACGCAGGCGAAGTTTTACCATGTTAAATCTCAAACAATATGTATGAGCTTCCAATTTGTTTGCGGGAAACTTTAATTTCAATATATATATATATATATATATATATATATATATATATATATATATATATATATATACATTAGGGTGTCCCAGAAATGCTCGAAAAAAATTTTTTTTTAATCTTTGGTGTCTCACCCCCTGATATGTGTCTCTTGGGTACAATGAGTGAATTGGTGAAGTTGTAGCTCATTTGAACAACATTTAGAGGTCCTCCAAGAGCTTTTAAAATTCCAGTATTAGGCCAACATAAAAATCCAGACGAATCATGGCTCAAAAAATTTGCAGTTTTTGAATGCCATAGTTGAATAAAATGAAGTTTAAATATACTTATATTTATCTCATTGCTACCATTAACTAGAGTTGAAATTGTGTGATTCTTAATTAGAAAATGTAATAAATGCTAGAAAACATATAAAATACCTAATGTGCAAAATTTAAGCAATGTGCATATTTTTTGAAGATTTAATTTTTTTAAACTAAGCATGCTAAATTGTCAGGCATCATATCACCAAAAGTTGCTGCAGTGCTGGATAGAACGAACACCAGCATTAGAAAATCAACAATGATACTTGCATCCGCATTCAACGAAGCTGGTGTTCCGACATCTGACACAGTATTTTCCAAGAGCACAATGCATCGTCATCGCAAGCTTTGTCGTCAACAAGCTGCAGCATGTATAAAAGAAGACTATATTTCCTCAAAATCAATTGTACATTGGGATGGTAAGCTATTGCCCGATGTTACCATACATGTTACCAACAACGGCTATCGATTACCTGTCCTGCTCTCGTCACTTGTCGATGGCACTACAAAGCTTCTTGGTGTTCCCAAGTTAGCATCCAGGCCAGGATGGGTAGCTGCTGATGCGGTATATGAACATATCAAATCATGGAAGTGCGAATCTATGGTCATCGACATGTGCTTCGACACTACGGCTTCCAATACTGGCAGACTCAATGGAGCTTGCACTCTGTTAGAAGTAGCCCTGGGACGTAATCTATTATGGATGGCATGCCGTCATCACATGTTGGAAGTACTCCTTTCCGATGCATTCAATGTTTGTCTTGGACCATTTACTGGACCAGAGATTTTGTTTTTTAAGAGGTTTCGAGAAAAATGGCCAGAATTAAACCACACACCCGAACCCAGATCCGCCCCTTTGATAATCGTGTCTGATTCGATTAAAGAATTTATTAAATGTCAACTTGAAGGTCAGTCATTCATGTTATGATTATTTGGAATTTCTTCTGCTTGCTGCAAATGGTTGGGTTGGAGGTTGATGTCAGCATTCGCAGACCTTGTGCCCAACATAGAGCAAGGTGGATGGCGAAAGCAATCTATGCATTGAAAATCGATCTATTGTTTGCAGGCAATGAAACCATCTTTCAGTTAACAGCTCGAGAATTACAAGGTAATCAGCGCTTTAATCGGTTTACCATATGTGTTTATCTTCAATCATGGTTTTCATGCAGGCTCACCGCAGATGCACCTGTGAATGATATCTTGTTGATAAAGCGTTTATACGAATATGATGATGCTGTTCTTCGATCGACTGGATTTAAAATGATGGTGCGTCACTCGTGGTACTTGAATCCGGAAATGTCGACGCTTGCGTTATTTTAAACCCTTTTGTCGGACAAAGAAAAAACTGGCCTTGTTCGGACAATGCTATCAGAACGTGGACCGCATCTCATAAAAACACTATCAAAAAGTGTTGTTGATTTGCGTGCTTCTACCACATTTTTTGAAACATCCAACATTGATGCCAGTTTTCTAGATGTTCCTGTTGAAGCCTGGACAGATACATCATCTTTTAAAGTTGCAGCAGATTTTGTAAAGAATCTGGCTTGTAACAATGACTCTGCAGAGCGAAGTGTAGCATTGATACAAAATTTCAATGACAGTATCACCAAGAATGAAGAACAAAGTTTTACAAAGACAATTTTTGCTCCAAGTGGTTGAAAAACATCGAAAAAATTTTGCAGAGTGTAATCGTGAACAACTGGCTAAAATTTAAATTTGAAGAACTTTTTTAAATTTTTGTCTACCCTACAGTACAAAGTACAAAATAAATAGCAGGAATGCTTATTTGCATTGCTTATTATTATTATTTTTCAAGCAGATTGACATGATTCAAGAATTAACTTGACAAAATGAATAAAACTTTGTTTTTCATAATGTTTTACTTAAATTTCAAATTTAAAAATATAAACCATTCAAGATTTATATATTTTGTTTCATTTAATATTATAAACAATACTAAGCATCAATTTTGTGCTTAATATATCATTTTCGGATATAATGCAACATTAACGCTGTATTAGATTTGACCGCGAATGATTTTACACCAAAATCTGGAACTTTAAACCTCTTGGGGGACCTCTAAACATTGTCCAAATGAGCTGAAATTTTGCAGGTTAACTACTGTTACCATACAGACATATTCTGTGGGGTGAGACATCAACATTTCAAAACTTTATTTTTTTGGGACACCCTAATATACATATCATACAATCTTTTTAGGCTTATGTCTAAAGTTATGTGAAGCTATTGTAATGTTGTATTCATTTACCTATCTCTTTCTAAACTTTGAGATACACAGCACAAAGCCAATCCCTTTACCTTCTCACTTGACACAGATATTTCCCTTGCTAGTTGCTAAACACAAATTATCTAATAATTAGTAACCTATTTTTTCTTGTTCTCTTAAAAGAAAAAGTCAGTACAGCCAGTAGTGCACAAAAAAAAAATCATTTAAAAAACGTTTGCTGTGTTACGCTTAACTTGAATGTTAATATGTTATAATTTCATGTTTTATTTTTTTAAAACAGATGAATGAAAAAAAAATAATCCTAGAATATCATTAAAAGGAAAGACATTACAAGTACTTTTTTTTAAATTCATTAATACGATCTTTCTATTTAATTGCCCATCAATTTTTGTGGAAGATCTTTCCAGTATTTCATCTTTCCCTGGAATCTCTTCTAGTTTATTAATCCCCTATAGACGTGATGATTGTGTTTGTTATATTGGTAAGACGCATGGCAACCTTATCTATGCTCGACAGCCCAAAAAAAAGTTCCGATGAGTGATGATGTATTCCTTCCGGAATGGAACTTATGAATTTTGCTACTGAATGCAACTTTCATTTCTTTTTAGTTGACACGAATGTAAAAGCATGTGTACATAAAATGTGTATTTATTACGCACGCTTACAGAAAATTATATTACAAGAACATTCCCAAAACATGTTCACGTACAGTATGACAAGTCAACATATTTTAAGAATTCTTTGACAGCATTAGCAATGTTTTAAACCTCATGCTACTGCTAACTCCCCCCCCCCCCCCCCCAAGATGTATTGTTTAATCAATATACTTGTTGGAAAGTAGTTCTGATTCTAAACAAGATCTCGTATACTGCACATTTCTGTACATATCCATTTACCTATTACTTACCTGAGATCTAGATACAAGACCTGCCTACCTTGACTATGCACTCTGTATACAAAAGTTGAACATGGAGTGTTTTGATATCAAAATGAATATTTGAAATAAACCCATGAATTAATTTATTCTTATATTTATTAATAAAACTTTCTTCTGATGGCTTAATAATTTGTCAGGACTAACGGTCAGGGAATGTTTAGGTATAACGAAATATGTAAATAAGCTATTTGATTCGCAGTGATACAAGAGTCAGAAAAACTGTTTTATTTGTAATTTCTTGAATACTACTTTAAACAAACTTAAACAAGAAATATGTTTAAAGTAATTGTTTTTGCGAAATGACTATTTTCACACCAAGAAACATTAATATATATATATATATATATATATATATATATATATATATATATATATATATATATATATATATATAATGAATAATCAATCTAGCATATAAATCTAAGCTTTAAAAAATTACTTGTAAATATTCAATGCTAACTATTGAAGCGTGACGTAAAATTCAATACTGTATTATTCCATTCCACTGAATATACATTTTACAGAATGCGCATGGTAAATACTGTTTGCATTATCTAACTGAACCCCTCCCCCCCCCCTCCCCCAATTTTTTCATATTATTGAACTAATAATTTACATGTATTCGTTAAAAGTTGTTTTTGTATCTTTCTAATTTTTTTTCTGCGTCATACATTTGCTAAATAAGCAGGAAATCGGATCTTAAATATTTTTTTTTGAAAAGACAATAAATCCACCAAGTTATCAATGTAAATATGAGTCAATTAGTCTTCAGCTTTACCATGGTACAGCTTTCCATTCAGTTTAAAAAAAAAATTAAATGACAAAAAAAAACTAGTTGATCACTTCCAGGAAAGAACATTTTTTTTTTTTACTTTCAATAATATATTCCATCTATCTATCTATCTATCTATCTATCTATCTATCTATCTATCTATCTATCTATCTATCTATCTATCTATCTATCTATCTATCTATCTATCTATCTATCTATCTATCTATCTATCTATCTATCTATCTATCTATCTATCTATCTATCTATCTATCTATCTATCTATCTATCTATCTATCTATCTATCTATCTATCTAATCTATCTATCTATCTATCTATCTATCTATCTATCTATCTATCTATCTATCTATCTATCTACCTACCTACCTACCTACCTATCTATCTATCTATCTACCTATCTACCTACCTACCTACCTACCTACCTATCTATCTATCTATCTATCTATCTATCTATCTATCTATCTATCTATCTATCTATCTATCTATCTATCTATCTATCTATCTATCTATCCATCCATCCATCCATCCATCCATCCATCCATCCATCCATCTATCTATCTATCTATCTATCTATCTATCTATCTATCTATCTATCTATCTATCTATCTATCTATCTATCTATCTATCTATCTATCTATCTATCTATCTATCTATCTATCTATCTATCTATCTATCTATCTATCTATCTATCTATCTATCTATCTATCTATCTATCTATCTATCTATCTATCTATCCATCCATCCATCCATCTATCTATCTACCTACCTACCTACCTACCTACCTACCTACCTATCTATCTGTCTGTCTGTCTGTCTGTCTCTCTCTCTCTCTCTCTCTCTCTCTCTATATATATATATATATATATATATATATTGCTTGCTGTGGATTATCTATTCCGTGTTTCATTACTCCATGGCATTGCCTGACATTTTTTAAAATTATTATTTATCTAAATAATGAATTTTTCTGTCAGATGTATCATCTACTAAATCAAAGTCGATAGCCGTTCAGCAAACTTCTTGCGGGCCCTATCCCAAAAAAAAAAAAAATCAAGGGGATTCGAGATCTCCCCTCAAAATATGGACGTTAGGTATTCATGATATACTTTATTGTATTCATGTTGACTTGTACGGCCATTGCTGCAGCAATAATATCAACATTTATTCTTCGTATTTATTTTCAACCCATAAAGGGCTTCTCTTTTGGCTTTATGGGCCCTCTTTTGGCTTTGTAGGTCCTCTTTTGGTTTTATGGGTCCTAGGTTTATAGCCGTCTAGTTTGCACAACTATAAGACATCCTTGGTTGACTTACATTATGACTTATCTTCAGTGACAGTTGGCGTTTTGTTACTTTAACAACTTCAAATACAAATAGTACTAACGTCGAAACTATACATTAATTTAAAAAAAAATATGCACTTTGAATCAACATTTAGTGACAGTTTTAGATTGATTTTCTGGCATGTCTAACTGAATCAAAATAACTTTCAGATAACGTCATTAAGTGGTGATATATTGATAAAGAAATAAACATCCCCCCCTCCCCGTACCTGTCAAGGTTGCAGGGTAAAACTGCTACCATACAGGTATTGTGCTTGATACTCCCTGCACTCAACCAGCTAGCAAGGAGGAGTAAACAGCCAGAAATGCCAGGTATTCTTGGTCCTGCCAATAATTTCTACCTGTGAATAGTATGGGTGTTGCCACCTTAACGGCGAACTTTTTTTTACGCTGCCATTGCCAGCATGATAGGGTCTAGTGTGCCTACCACACCAGCATTGTTGGGGGGGGGGCCTGATGCATGTCTGCCATGCCAACAGAGCGGCGGGGTGAGTGTTCCCGCCATCATCTAACGGGATGGCAGAAAAGAGGGTTTTATGGCTAGACCAGCAGGGTGTGTGTACTGCCGATCGGTTAGAATGGCAAGGCACTGTGTTTTTTCCTGCCACTCGGACAGAGGGGAGGGTGTAGTGTGCCTGTACCCTCAGCCCGAAATGGCAGGCTGCGCAGGTGTGCTTGAGTGGGACAGAGTGGAAGGGTGTTGTGTGCCGATCACATCCGTCACCACCGCCATCTGTGAATACTACGATCTCGGATAGTCCTCATTGACCACAGTACCACCACGATCGCAAGAAGGCTTTTCTTTTATAATGATATTAGATTTCTTGCGAACTTTTGTTTCTGTTACCATTAGCTCGGAGGGCTTTTAGAAATGCGCTAAAATCTAAGTGTAGATTTATTTGTACCTAAAAATGGTACTTAGTTTAAATATTACTAAATAAATTGATTTTTGTTTTTTAAATATAATTCGTGATTTTAAAAAAAATTGCGTGGGTAATATTTCAAGCAAAAATATGACTACACATTTTTGTATATTAAAATTATATTATTTCTATGTAACAAACTTTATTAGTATCTGGTTTTATTTAGATTTTAATCCCACTTTTAATTAAGTCAGGGGAGGCTACTTATGTTGAGGTCTTCAACCTATCACGCAGCCCGTGTTCAACTTATCCCGGTCTGGAAAACATTCTCTCTCTCTCTCTCTCTCTCTCTCTCTCTCTCTCTCTCTCTCTCTCTCTCTCTCTCTCTCTCTCTCTCTCATTCACTTATTTCAACTTAATTATTGCTACATTTTTTTGCTATAGTCCTTGTCAGTTAGATATGGTTATATCTTAAATTGTATAGATTATACATTGGACTATTTTTGCATTGCCCTTCTTTCAACACACCATTGGCAATAGTGCAATGGCCATAGAGGCACCACGGGAGATAACTCACGATATGTCTAGTTACCTACCTTTAAGTCCTTATAACAAACGGCTTTTAGATCCGGATTAATACTAAATTCATCTGTTTCTATAACCTCGGCATATGAAGGGGTTGTGTGGTTAGCACAACGCCCAGCCACCTTTACTCCCCCAACTTAAAGAAAGGTACCCATTTAAAACTGGGTGGACTTGGGGACTTTCACCAGGACCTGAAAAAATAGAAACAGATGAATTATACACTTCATTTGCCCCGATGGCTCGTTAGGGTTAAGGGAACTTTACTTTTTTTTAATACTAAATTGTCCTTCGATATCAGTAATTGTCTTATGACAATGTAGTTGTATCCTCTCTTTAAATGAAGAATACAGTCTTTAGATATTTTAATTTTTCACTTGTTGGAAATAGCCAATACATAAGCTTGTCATTTGAGAAATAGCCAATATATAACCTGGTCATTTGAGAAATAGCCAACATACAAGCTAGTCATTTGAGAATTAGCCAACATACAAGCTAGTCATTTGAGAATTAGCCAAGATATAAGCTGGTCATTTGATCAACTGGGAGAGTCGCTCCACAAAAATCAAAGTCAATCCACCACAGGTTTTATGGCCTGAAAGTTAAATCACCGGATGAGACATATGTCGAAGTACTCACACACACACACACACACACATACACACATATTTATATTACGTAAAATATTGAATTATAAGAATCATTCTCTTAATATTTTCATAATTTTTTTAAAATGTATTTAAGAACTAAACTAGCAGTTCATATAAATTTTATACAAAATATATCATATACCCCTAACTTATAATAACCGTCACTAAAGTGTGGAAACAAACAAACAACAACAGTAACACAAAAATACCAATTTATATTTCTTAGTAAAAAATCTCTTTTAAAAATATTTCACATATTCGTAAGTTAAATTGATAAATGTTATCAATCATTTCGTAACCAAATATACGATAAATAAATAAACAACGATAAATAAATAAACAACGATTAATAAATAACTTGTTTATTATTGGAGATGTACTACGAGCATGAAAAATATCACTTTTCATATACGTATTCTCAGCAATATGACATTATAAAGTTTACCATTAACACTCACAAATGTACAAAAGCATATTGTTGAATTAGTCAAAGTTAGCCCCAGAAATTATTTCTGCCCTAAAATGTTTTCTATTTATATTCACAAACTCATCATAATATAATTTTATTTGAACTTCTGTCTCAATCTCAAGTTTTTTTAAATTTATCCGTAGAGGATGCGACCCGTGTGTTTTGCCGCCCCCTGTGTCCGTATATATATATATATATAAATATATATATATATATATATATATATATATATATATATATATATATTAGGGTGGCTCACTTTATAATGGAAAAAAATAAAGTTGATTTTTTATCATGAGCATTTTAGTTTTCTGGTTTACTGTGATTTAAAACATGTATATACCAAATTTCACACCATTTGGGCTCCTATAAATACTGCCTCAGTGCACTTGTTATCTCGTGTTTTATGGTATTCAGCAGTTGCATTAAATGAAAATTTTGCAATGTTTAAAATGATATTTTTTAGATACAAAGAACACTTATATTACAAAGTAGGAATTAAACCTGACTGTATTGCAGAGTAGTTCTAAGTACGTCATTTAAAAGTTTTTTATTCTGTGCTTTCTGAGTCTTGAAGGTCTTCAAGTTGCGATCTCATCATGATGTTCAACAATTTGGAGCAAGTACTGCTTTTCCTCCTCTGATTTGGTGAGAGATGAGTTGAATGATGACGCCAGCGCAATTCCCCGCTAGGCACAGTCATTTAGAACTTTCAAGGAAGAGACCACTGCTGTTGCCTTCTGAAAGGATGGAGTTTGTTGTCAGGTGGAAGAATTAGTCACGAGAAAATTTGTGGGAAGCAGAAGAGCATTAAAGAAGAGCAGCGATGATGAGGTCGCAAAATCCTTTAATGTCAGATTATGAAGTGCTGAAGGATCATTTGTGCTGCGGATGCACCTGTCTTCTTTCTGATCATCATAATATTTCTCAATGAGTTGCCTCAAGCAAGCAGCAAGGCTGTTTTTTTCATCCACTGGGACATTTTGAGAAAAGAGAACAAGAGGAATGAGCTCTGCACTAAGATACCAGAGATGTCGGCCAATCGTTTTTCATTGAAGTCTGAGAAATGGAGGGAGAAACAATAAGAAGCTTGATGAAATGCAGATCATTCATGCTAGGATGCAAAGATGCAAAGATACCAAATTCTGAAATCGATCTGTCTTCATGTTTAGCAAGCTTGAACTGATGACGAAAGAGATAAATCTTCATGATGTAGATTATTTTAGACATCCACCTTGCATGGTGATAAGCTCCTGGAGCACGAAAACGCACTCAATGGGGTAATTCCTCCCAGGAAGATAAGATTCAGAGTCATAAGTTCTTTGTAATCTTCACGTGGGAAATATCTTGAGTTGTTCATTTGGAGAATATTTGAACAAAATGTGATGACTTCTTTTAATGGCTTGATATTTTTCTCTAGTCAAACATCGTGGCATATACTAAATTTTGCCTGTTCTGTCTTTTATTGGACCAAAACGTCTTAAAGCGCTTGAATAGCAGCACATCCAATCCAGTTGTACTACCCCAAAATGTCTTATTCAAGACGGCTGTGTTTGTAAACATACCATTGGCTAGCAGTCTAAATTAGGGGAAGTACCTAGCTCAATAAACATTGGCATGTCAACTGGACAGTATACAAGCAAAGAAATAGTTCATGAAAAAATAGTACCAACTGACTGCCAGACGGTTGTGTTTGTAAACATACCATTGGCCAGGCGATGTACCTAGCTCAATAAACAGGAGTTGTGTTAACTTCTACGCCAGTTAAATGAACAACACTTTTCGACATAGTAGTCATAACTAAATGAATGATATTTATATAACCGCAACATTTGATCTTATAAAACTTGATTTTTATAATTAAATTGAAATGCACTGGTGAAGCTGGCTATTTATATAAAAAGTCAAAACTTCTAGAGATTTCTAGAATTTCCCAGAACCTTCTCAAGTTTTCAACGTTTTTCTAGACGCTTCTAGAACCTTCTAGAGATTTCATAGAACCTTTCAGAACCTTCTAGAATTGTATAGATTGTTTCTAGAACTTTCCAGAATCTTGTAACATTTTCTGTGTGCTTTATATATACATACATTCAAAATTTATTAAAAATATTTAAAAGTTCAGTGTCAATGAGGCAGTACTAAATAAAGTCATATATTCATGAAATTTTTGTTTGTGCTGTTTTGAAGTCAAAGGAAAAACAAAATGCTCCAAAAAAATTTGACAAAAAGTTATTTTGGGCCACCCTAATATATATATATATATATATATATATATATATATATATATATATATATATATATAAACACAAATAATATATCATTTTATGCTATTGAAGCTTGACCGAAAACTCAAACTGCATCATTCCATTCCACTGAAATATAGATTTTTACAGAATTGGTATCGTTTTTACCGTTTGCCCACCCGATGCGTCATACCTTCTACTTTAGATCCCTTCACACGTATACTTAAAGTATTTCAAATCTGGAAAATGAGCTTATTACCAAAAAATTATAATATGTTGATATATAAAAACCATTAAGTAAACAGCATATATATTTTGTTGACTTTGATAATGGCCACTACTTGTAACATAAAAATAACTCTACTAGTTACTTTTGGACAAAAATCGTAACTAGGACTTTCAAACTCCACGACATCAAGAAACATTTTTATACCGAGTGATTCTTGGTGTTTTGTCCCCCTCCAACATTATGGATATATACTTGTAATTATAATCACGTCACTGGTAAGTTTTGCAGCGTTAAATCTCTAACCATATGCATGAGCTTCAGAGGTTGTGAATGACATACAAATGGAGGCGACAATTCTATTTAGTAATATTGGCAACCCAATATTTGAGATTCCAAATATTGTTCCAGTTACTTAGCGATGCTATTTCTACAGCAGATACAGACTTCGCAATATACTTATGAATTATTCCAATTAGTGCACCTTTAATTTCTTTAGTTAAAACACATTTAAAAGCGTATATATATATATATATATATATATATATATATATGTATTATTTATACAATTTTTAAAAAATATTATTTTACACTACATTTCCTAGACATGAGCACGTATAATATGTCAAGTCAACATATTGTTTTTAAAGAGTGCTTCGTAAGCATGAACAATAATTTAATCTTGAAAGTCCCATTGCCTTCCCGCGCAACGTCGGGTACACTTCTTAGTTCGGTCAGTTTTAAGCCCCTGTGGATGTAATATTTAATCATCATTCTTGTTGGAAAGTTGTACTGATCCTAAACAAGATCTCGTATACTGCTCATTTCTGTACATACCTATTTACCTGGTACTACTTACCTTAGACCTAGATGCTAGACCAACTTACCTTTATCATCTATCACCTGTCGATTAATCTATCTGTCCGTTTGTCCATCCGTTCTGTCCGTCTGTCCTGAAGTCTATCTTTCTTGACAGCAACGTGCCCTTTTAACTTTATTCAGACATCTAATTGTGTCGTTTTCTCCCTGTTTTTCCCCTCTTACAAAATTTCTTTCACCATTTTCGTTTATTGCCTATTCTCTCATTGTTTTACTTTTTCCTTTAACTGAAATGTTTATTTTTTGTCTTTTCTATTCGCTATCCATTTTCTATCCTCTTCTCATTTTACTTTATCGTCTTTTTGTCTCTCTCCATTATCAATCTCCATATCACCTCTCTCACTCTCTCTCTTTCTCTCTCTCTCTCTCTCTCTCTCTCTCTCTCTCTCTCTCTCTCTCTCTCTACCTCTGTTAATCTAGTAAGTAACTGATACTTCTTTAGTCTTATAAACTATATTTTATATATTGCGTGACTCTAGATAAATAAATGAACAAATAGCTTTAATGCAACTCATGCATGATATAGATAAATATAGTTAACTGCCGATCGCCATCATCCACCCACTTAAATCAATACAACATAAAACTGGCACATGGCCAGATATTACTACCATACAAAAATTTAACTATGTTACAAACATCAAATGTGACCGTCCATATGAAAATATGCCATATGTCGGAAATAAATAGACTATTAACACTGGCTTGAACAGTAATGAAAAACAAACAAAGTAAAGCAAACTGCATTCAATATATATTGGTCAACAATTGACCAAGTTATTAATTTTTAAAATGTCAAGATTAAAAAATTGCAAATTTTGGGAAATCAAGTTTAAAAGTAAATAAAACTTTACAAGACAATTACAACAGAAGTATCTTGAAGTTATCTAGTTAATGATTGATTCATGTAGATATATGTTTATTGTTAATCACTTTCAAACATTAATGAGAGAAACTTTTGACACTGCCAAAATTCCTCTCAAGCATGGACCATCTAGGTTCAACTCCCTCAGGACCATTTAGGTTCAACTCCCTCAGGACCATCTAGGTTCAACTCCCTCAGGACCATCTAGGTTCAACTCCCTCAGGACCATTTAGGTTCAACTCCCTCAGGACCGTCTAGGTCTAACTCCCCCATTGCCGTCTAGGTGCAACACCAGCAGGGCCGATTAGGTGTCATTCAAACCAGGGCCGTCGAAGTCCACTTCAGGCAGAGCCAACTAGGTACAATTCCAGCCGACTAAATACAATTCAGACATGGTACACTCAAATCAGGGCCTACATGTAACAAACAACATCATGTACAACAAAAATTCAAAATGCTTTTTTTTGTACTACATTATTCAACGTATTGTCTGAACTACACAACATACCTGTAGGTCGGTCATCCTTCCACACAGATACCAAACATCATGTATGTGAATAAACCGGTTACATGGCATAGAGTGAATTCGAAATAAACGTATCAACTCTATGCACTGCACGTTACTTGCACATACAAGCTCTAGTTCCCTCTAAAGCTGTTCACTAACAGAGTGCAAACAAGTTTCGTTTACACCATGCGCACGAAAATGTGCATCCACATACTCTATGCTATCTTGACATCTCTTATATGTAAAAAATTCATAATCGTGAGAGACAATACACGTAATTTTACAATAAGTGTTTTCTTTATCAACTGTTTATTTATCCAATGTTTTCTCAATTGCAGAGGCGTAGCGAGGTGGGGCAAGGCAACTTGCGCCCGAGGCATTTTACATTTTAAAACCATTTTAGCGCCCCACCCCCATTCGAAAACCATATAATACTATATGTAAAATATATCATTTGGCGCCCCTGAACCTCGGCCCCCAGGGACATATGTACCCCACCACGCCGCCCCCCCCCTCGCTACACTTCTGCTCAATTGTCACAACAAAACTAGTAGACAGAGTTATGGGTTATGTGTTTGTGTGAGTTTGTCAGATTTACGAGATTATGATAATGGTTGTATATCACTGTGTTTGTATGTTGCTGTTTTTTTTTTTTACATAACTCTCTATGACCCTAACCCTGGTTGTGTCCTCGACAATTTCAATTGAAACAGTTTGCTGTGGAGGATCTCTCCTGTTTCTCATTATTCTATAGCATTCCGTGGAATTCTAGTCTGGTTTACTGTGAACTTGTTCCTAATGAAGGTGACAACTGTGTTTTTAATATGGCTAAGATGCAACCCAATGCTTGATGGATCAAATAAATGTGCTAGTTAGTGATGCTGTATTTCTACCTCAAATACAGACTTCGCTATAGACCTATGAATTTTTCTACAGGATGCAACTTTCATTTCTTCTTTGTAACAAAAAATGTAAAGTATATATATATATATATATATATATATATATATTAGGGTGGTGCTTAGGAACCACTAAAAATTAAAACCTTGATTTATTTAGGTCTCACCCCTTTAAATTGTTCCTTTGGATGTAGAAACATCTAGAAAAAAAATTGGTGCTGATATCTTAATATTTAGAGGTAGCTCAATGAAGCCAAAGTTTAGGTAGGCCAAGTTCAACAAGTAAACAGATCACGCTTTTGGAATTTTTGGCTTTTTTAATCAAAGATAGTTTCTCAAACACAACATTAAACAGTAGAATGAATTATAAAACAAGCACAAACAATCCTGCATCTACAATATTCTACCTGTAATTATAGTTCAATGTTATCAGTCCGATAAGAAGTAATTTTGACAATGTCTGTTTTTTAGTGTCTGGATAGGATTGTCGATGCTGTTGAACAGTGTGCAGCAGGAACTGAAGTTGCTCCTCATCTCTGGTGAGGATTCCACTGTACTCTTGAATCAGTGCTACACCCCTCTCTGCATAGTCGTTGACAACCTAAATCTGCCAAACGGTCTCCAAAGATCGCCGATAATCTTCATGGATGGTCCACTCATCTGGGTCAGCATCCAGGAATCCAGTCTGAAGCTCCATCATGTCAAAGAATCTCTTAGACTTTGGCGACACAAAGTCCTCGAGCCTCCTGTTGTTGAAGGATTCCAAATCAAAAGAGATTAGCTTGATGTTCTCTGGCTCCTCATTACCGCTTTCATTCATGGAATTTACCATGCGTCTTTTTTTTCCGCCGATACCTGATCATCGAAGAATGCCAACCCAACCAATTCAGGGGACGGGTACCAGAGGTGCTTTGAAAACTTGTTGGATGCAGCACTGGAAACAGGTCTGTTGATTCCGGAGTAGCTGAGAATTGATTATAGCAACAGCATATCTTTGTATGGAGCAGCGGCTGCCAGATTAGCCATGAACCAGGCTCTCATGTATACACGTACAATAAAGATGCACAACTCTTGAAGGCCTCTCTCTTCCTTGGTTGTCAGTCTGAATTGCCCTTTGAACATCCATATCTTCAGGCTGTACAGAACCTTCGACATCCAGCGAGCATGGTGCATTGCTCCAGGAGCAATGAAGTGCACTCCACTTTCAGGCACAACCCCAAGAAATAGCAGAGCAAGTTCCAGGAACTCTCGATAATCATCTCTTGGCTGCTGCTCTTGAATATTCTTCTGAGCAAATTCAATCAGAGAGTTGCGCACATCTTCTAGCGAAGTAGACACGTCTGAATTTGTCAGTGATGTTTCATAGTTTGCTCTGTCAATGAACTGCCAATGATCCTTGAAGCTTTTGAATAGCAGAACCTCAGGAGATGAAGTGGCACCTAGACAGACTTGGAAGACTGCGCCCAGAATCAGTTCCATAATGTGATGTTTGCAAGCAAGTGATAGAAGACCTCGCTGAAGTTTTTGCCCCAGCAGGATGCAGGTACCACTAATCCGACCAGTGTTGGAACTAGTAGTATCAAAGCACATGCCTCTGATCTTGTCACTAACACTTCAGAGCTTGAAAGACAGCTCCGGCCTGTGCAGCACCAGTTCCGGAAGGCAGTTACGCAACAGTTAACAACTGTGATGCTCCTTTCCCAGAAACAATTACAAAAGTCTGTCGAGGCTTTCTTTATTTGTGAGATCCGGAATCAACTTTCCATCCCAATGCACAACCATAAGATAATCAGTTTGGCACGTTGCCAATATTTTCTAGGTGGTGTAGGTAGGCCTATACTGTGTTGCTAATAGTTTCTTTGTCTAGGCCTACTAGGCCTGCTGTGTATAAAATTACCACTTCCAGGCCTATTTACATGTTTTATATGTTTAGTACAGCAGTGTAGGACAATCCACATAACTTGAAATAATATTATACAGTGTTATACACACAACGACAGTGCAGTACACTATGTTTTTTCATCACGGTCCAATACTCCTAAACTTTGACGCCATTGAGCTACCAGTAAACATAAACTGAATACCTTAATATTTTATTTTAAGAGTTTCTATATATAAACAAACAAAAATAGGGGGTGAGGGTAGAGATTTTTAAAAGTTCGTTTCTAAGCATCACCCTAATATATATATATATATATATAGCATTATATATACTCGTTGTCTATCTATAATCACAGGATTTTTTTTCATCCTATTTTGTTCGTAATAGAATTTTTATTTTTGGTCTTCTATCCACCAAGGCCAGAGAAAGGTTGGCCGCCCAAAAACCACCTAGAGAAGCTCCTCCGAGCAGGAAATGAAAATCTGCAGACATGGGGAGAATCGAAAAAAAGCGTTCCAAAACAGAGTGGTTTCTGAGGCCCTTTGCTCCGCAAGGAGTTCAAGGCATAAACTAACTAACTATATCCATGGCAATTATTTATTGCTTGGTAGCGGCTGCCTCCAGGTTTTATTGCGACCCCCCCCCCGCCCGCCCCATGGGGCAGCGCGGTCCTCCCTTTTTTGTATCATGTAGTGTAATAGTTATATTTCTAGACATAGTAGGTAACTAGGCTTTCTATACAAACTTAACATCAAGATACATAATTATTGCCCATGTTTCTAAGTATTTCAATACATAATTATTGCCCATGTTTCTAAGTATATCAATACATAATTATTGCCCATGTTTCTAAGTATTTCAATACGTAATTATTGCCCATGTTTCTAAGTATTTCAATACATAATTATTGCCAATGTTTCTAAGTATTTCAATAGATAATTATTGCCCATGTTTCTAAGTATTTCAATAGATAATTATTGCCCATGTTTCTAAGTATTTCAATACATAATTATTGCCCATGTTTCTAAATATTTCAATGAACACCACATCAGATTACATATAAAAAAAAGAAATCATTAAATAGCTACTGAATATTAATGTTATATCTATCAAACTAACGAATAATGTTCTTGATAACTAAAAATTAAATTGACCTCGTGGTATTATTGCCCATTAGCGCGATGTTTACTTTTCAAAAAGGAAGTGGCTACGGTTCCAAGGAACGGGACTCCGTGTTATTTTTTTTCGGGGTCCAGCTATAGATGCGCATGCGCGGCAGACGGAATGCTTATTATTTTTTGTTATCAGGGCTAGGGTTAGGGTTATGATTAGGGTTAGGTTTAGGTTTATAGGGTTAGGAATAGGGTTAGGGTTAGGGTTAGGGATAGGGTTAGGTTTAGGGATAGAGCTAGGGATAGGGATTGGGTTAGGGTAGAAGCAATATCTATAGCCGTAAAAAAATCAAGTCCGTCTAGAGCGCTAGAGCGCATGCGCATCTATAGTTGGACCCCGGAAAAAAATAATACGGAGTCCCGTTCCTTGGAACCGTAGCCAAAGCGTTTCAAAAAATGGGTCAACACATTACACCAGAGACACCCGAATTTCTTCTTGTAAACAAACCACTTGATGCATCTTTATCCAGCTTTCGTTATTGGAGATAAAAATTAAAAGATATACCCATAATTGAATGACAATTATTGCCAAATGCTTAGGTTTGACTTGTGATATTCACATAGCAGTGTTAATAATCTCGTGAAAACTCTTTAAGTATAGTACAAAATAAGTTACTTCCCTTTAAAGCCTTCTCTCTACTTGAGCCTTTCCAAGCTCTCGTCATTTTAATTTATTCATTTGGCATAAGATTTATATCACTTTGGCTATGAGGGACATTCACATGTTACGTAATGCAAAAAAAATATCAGTAAGTTATCGTCCTCTTCAACCGATAACATTGCATAACAAATCTCATGACCCTCCTCACCTTTCCTCAAATTATATAACAAAGTCAGAACAAAACTGTATAATAATATAACAAATGCATTTTCAAGCGTAACATTGCATTTTCTAATGCATACGTCACGTTATAATACTTTCGTATTATTTAAATGATTATTTATCTAAATAATGAATTTTTCTGTCAAATCTACTAAAATCAAAGTCGATAGAAGTTCCGCAAAAAATTTTGCGGACTCTATTGCAAAATGTTCAAGGGGATTCCCGATCTCCCAAAAGCATAGATGTTTGGCACATCAGAATTCATGATATACTTTATTGTATTCATTGTGACTTGTTCGGCTATTGCTGCATTAATTATATCAGCATATATTCTTCGTATTTATTTTCAATCGTGATAGTTGAAAGATTCCAGATTAGCTTTATGGGCCCTTTTTTTTTGGCTTTTAGGGCAAACTTTTGGCTTTATGGGTCCTAGGTTTGGAACCGTCTAGTTTGCATATCTACAATATGTCACTGGATGACATACATTATATGACTTACTTCAGTAACGGTAGGCGTTTTTTTTTACTTTAACAACTTCAAATACAAATAGTACGTTGAAACTATAAGTAAAGTTCCCTGAGCCTTAACGGGGCATTGGGGCAGAGGAAGTGTAGAATTCATCTGTTTCTATATTATTATAATAAACCCCAGGCGCTCTAACAATGTTCCTTATTCATTCAAAACTCTTGCATAATGCAGATTTTGACATGATAAGACTTTTTATTTCTAAAAAGTATGTATAATTTCCCACTGATTGATGAGGTAAGGGGAAAACCTCGATATTTGCAGTGTAAACATTTTTTTTTTACTGCCAACTTTAAAAGGTTTCATTTAATCAATATTTATCTTTGAAGTTAAAATAATATCAAACCATCATTATGTTAATCATCTAATGATATGGTTAAAACTTAAATATTACTGATTTACAACATATTTCAGTATTATCTAAAAACCGACTTAAAAAAAAAACGGTTGTCGTAGGTCAAAGTCTCAGTAAACTTTCAGTTGAAGGCCAGTGTCTCGAGAAACTGACAAAATGCGATCTTCGATTGTACAAAAAGACCAAATAAGCGAAGGAATATTTATAGCTCTTAAATATTACTAAAGAAATCGATTCTTGTTTTTAAGTAAAATTCGTGATTTTAAAAATAAAAAAAAAATAATTGTGTTGGTGTCATGGTATAGTTATATGTACTATGCACACAGGTGTGTGTGTATGTTTGGAGCTTGGCCAACCAGGTCAACATGAGGTCACGGGGTCAAGATTCTAGATAATTAGAGAATATAAATAAGATGTTTATTGTAAAGAGCATTGTCTGAGAGTGAGAGAGAGAGAGAGAAGTAGAATGTTCGAGGATGATGTAAGTTAATTATGTAAAGACGATGTTTAGTTGAGAAGTGAGTTCAGTCAGTGAATCGAGTCAGTTCAGGAGTTCAGTTCAGTTGAGTACAGAGCGAGAGCGAGAGAGAGTATTCGAGTACAGTTTAGAAGTTTTAGTTAATCAGTTGAGTTTATTATCAATAAATATTTATTCATTGAGTGGAGGAGAAGATCAGTCATTGTGAATTATATTGGATTTATTCTGTTTATATTTTATTGTGTCGTCAATAAATTATATGAACCATGAACATGAATGGAGTTTCTCATTATAAACCAGTTCATACAACAACATCCTTTACAGTTGGTCATATTTCAAACAAAAATATTACTACATATTTTTGTAAAATAAAATTATATTATTTCTATGTAACAAACTTTATTTCATAGCATGTCGTATTACATTAATTGTGCAAACAGTATAAAGTAAATGTAATTATATCAACCTATTATTTACATAAAATAAAAATCTATTACAATAAAATACAACACAAAGTATATTTATTTTAAATCATATCATGACCTCACATCTTTGTACCACGACCTTTGAACTACTCATTTACTTTACTTTGTCATCAAGAATACGACTGAATTCTTTCTTGTGTTTCATTAAGAGTATACTTCATAAATATATACCTAACATTCAAAGCGACGTGAATTGAATTGTCCAAGTTTAACTATGCATGTGGTTACATTACAAAGTATTAATAACAAACTTTGATAACTTTTTAAAGGAATAATGGCGTTTACTCAAACATAGCTTATAGAAATGTCTCTTCTCTTTTTGTTTCACGCATCGTATCTACTCTCTCTCTCTATCTCTCTGATTCTCTCTCTCTCTCTCTATCTCTCTCTCTGAATCTCTCTCTCTCTCTCTATCTCTCTGATTCTCTATCTCTCTCTATCTCTATCTCTCTGAATCTCTCTCTCTCTCTCTCTCTGAATCCCTCTATCTTTCTGAATCTCTCTCTTTCTCTCTCTCTCTCTGAATCTCTCTTTCTCTCTCTGTCTCTCTGAATCTCTCTCTCTTTCTCTCTCTCTCTCTCTCTCTCTTTCTCTCTTTCTCTGTAACTCTCACTTTCTCCCACCTCTCTGTCCAGGGTTAGGTATATCTCTCTTTCTTTTGAAATCTGTGAGAACACACAAACACTTCTGTACAGCTCCTAACTGGGGACTCCCGCCGACTGGACCATCTATAAAAATTTCCCGAACGTTTCCCTCTAAGTTAACCCCTTTCTCCCCTCCCCTTCATATATTTATCTTATCTGCCTCACCTAGTCCTACACCCCTCATACCCCTGAGTTGTGTTAGTTACACCAGTCATTACAGCTGTTGTACGACGGTCCTGCTAACTGAAGGTCTTGTGAAGGATGTTGGTGGAGGTGAGGCTGTTGGATAACAAACATAAGTTTATTCAAGTTGTAACAATAATCCCCCTTTCTGTCTGTTGTTTAGTAATGAAATAAGCAGATACCTACCGCCCCCCCCCCACCAAACTCAACCAGTTTCAAAAAGAGGCATGCTACCCTTAAGTCCACAGTATTTTTGTTATTTTCTGAATAATTCTGTGTGTGTGCTAAAAATGCTGTGCTATTTTGTGGTAAAATAGTGTAATTGATTTGGATATAACCGTACGTCTAAGTAAAGGAAATAGATGGAATAAACCACCTCTCCCCCCTCCCCCATCCTCAATTCACCCCTAAACCATTTAATCATGCCCCCCCCCTTCAATCTCTTGTATAGCTCAATCATTTTCTAACAATGACAAAATAGAATGATCGGTATGATGAAGAGATTGGTAGGTCGCATTGTTTTCCAGATTTCTCAGTAATTTAGTGTGTGTGTGTGTGTGTGTGTGAAGTCCCTGTAAGGATGAGAGGAAATCTCTTAGATCCTATAAAACCACTAATGAGACGGTTTTTATGGTGCCTTACTTTCATCCCCACCATAGTCGATAGTGCAATGACCGTGGAGGCACCACGGGAGACATATCGGTGACTTTAGCCATGACATGAAATATCCATTTGGTCGTCACCTGAGTTCGAACCTAATGTTGAGCGCTTTTACCCACAGGACCACCCGTCTCCATGCGTAATTTAGTAGAATTTGTCTAAATTTTGCCGTTAAAAGTATTGGCTATAAACTGTCTTTAAACCTGACTTCGAAATTGGAGCCCTAAGTCCATGAACGGAATTGCAGACAAGCAGGAGTTAATGCTCCACTTTAATGTACAATACACGTACTTAATTTTAAAATGGGAATAGTTTATAAAATTATAAGACTGTTCAGATTAAACTTTATTGTTTAAAGATGTGATTATTTTATTAAAGTTAGAAGACTGTTCAGATTAAAACAAGCTCAAACATATTTTTTGTTATTTTATATTTATCAATTGAGTGTGCTTTGATCTTACAATTATAAATATTTACCTGGGGTGATGGTGGAGAGGCGGGGTCAGTGAGGTTAAAATATACTTATCTAATGTTAGGTCCACTAGTCTGGACTAGTGTATTATTGTTTCTTTTTGAATATTTTTTTTTCAGTCTCCAACATATAAGTGACATTATAACTACTCATGAGACCGATGAACACTCATTAACTTGGTATTTTTTTAGCGAACAACATTTTAACTGGATTATGTCAGAAGAAATAGTTACAAGCTTTTCAGAATAAGACACACATACATGTCTTTCAAAAAAATATGATAGTGAGTGATGAAAAGCGCCTCGTATATTTTGAAAAAAAGGACATTTGACTCCTTCAAGTCGCAGTAGTAAAATGTTATTCATCTGATTCTAGTAAAATGAACTATCTTCCTGTCCTCGGCGGAGTGCCATGAACAGGGAATGCCAGTGGTATCCGGACAAAACCCCAGCGGACAAATCCCCCAGCGGACAAAACTCCCACTGGACCTCTACTTTTGTTATAAAATCTGTTATTTGGCCTCCATTTTTTTATTAAGAAATGTAATATATAATACCTGGATGTAAATATATATAAATATACGTATTTTTAAGTGATTTTTTTTTCAAAGTACTCTAATAAGCTACATTAGCCCATTGAGCCACAGTGGTCTAAAGTAAATCCATTGTTAGCTTTACATCAACAGGCAGCTTATCTTACAAAGTAAAAAAAAATTGAAAGTCTTTTTAGCCAAGGTCAATGCTGACCGTATATTTATTCTACATTTTAATTCTCGCGCCAGGCACAAATTTTATAGCAAGCGGTAAAACAAACAGCATAAGAACCACAGTGGTCGAAAGCCAATCCTTTATTTAGGTGAAACAACATAGGAACAGGCCTATTGATATGCTGTGTTGACAGACATGAAATCTCTTATATCCACAAACTTTTCCCTTAGCCCATGGTCAACTTCGTATATATAGAAGTATTAATAATATCGACTTATATTCAATATTAAATTTATTATATAAATATTAGCACAATGGCGTTTGTAGGTTATACACCTGACGTCTATAGAGCTAATTTACGCATTCCCATGAAAACTGATGTTACTTATAAACAGTTTTTCGCTTCAATCTCTAACATTTTTTAACTCGACTTTTTTTTTTTTGACAGTTGGAAACATTCTTCTGAAGAGTTTCAGATATTAGATATTTATATCATCTCCAGAGAACACTGTCATTTACATTTGCGACACTTAATTTTTTACTGGCAAATTATTATTACGTTATTCATGTGGTATTGATTTAAATTTGATGAATTATTCAAGAATTCATTTATTTTTATCGCATCAGATGACAAAAGTCTTTTATATCGATACATCTGATATTATAAAGTATTATGTAAGTGCTACACTATTACAATGCTATGGCGGCATTTTTTAGTCAATTGTAGAGGACTATTAAAACATTGCTACACCTTTCTGTATGATACATATTATATGGGCAATCTTGTGGCTGCCCCATTCTGTATGATACATATTATATGGGCAATCTTGTGGCTGCCCCATTCTGTATGATACATATTATATGGGCAATCTTGTGGCTGCCCCATTCTGTATGATACATATTATATGGGCAATCTTGTGGCTGCCCCATTCTGTATGATAGATATTAGATGGGCAATCTTGTGGCTGCCCCATTCTGTATGATACATATTAGATGGGCAATCTTGTGGCTGCCCCATTCTGTATGATACATATTAGATGGGCAATCTTGTGGCTGCCCCATTCTGTATGATACATATTAGATGGGCAATCTTGTGGCTGCCCCATTCTGTATGATACATATTAGATGGGCAATCTTGTGGCTGCCCCATTCTGTATGATACATATTAGATGGGCAATCTTGTGGCTGCCCCATTCTGTATGATACATATTAGATGGGCAATCTTGTGGCTGCCCCATTCTGTATGATACATATTAGATGGGCAATCTTGTGGCTGCCCCATTCTGTATGATACATATTATATGGGCAATCTTGTAGCTGCCCCATTCTGTATGATACAAGCTGTATGGTGAGAAAAATCCTGTGAAATAAACAGGAAGAGACCATATAACCCGTAGACTACATCATAAATGATGTAGTCAGTTTGTATACTCGACAACAGTCAATGTACTTGCTTTTTAAAACGTATCAACTTGTTAACAATTAATTCTTTTAACGGATGTTGCTCCAGGGGTATGGCCGTGAATCTTGTGCTGTCGTTGTGTAGTTGTATTTGACCTCAACAGAGTGACATGGATTCATACATGACCCAACAACTTCAGTCAAGTTTACTGGGCACAATTTAGGCTAACAGAGGAATATTAATTAACATGACACGATAAAAACAGAGTTTGTTTTTTTTAAAACTAAACGTTTTCAAAGATATAAAAGTATATATTGAATTATGCAATAAATTTGTATCTTATCATGTTTAATGAACTAAGTGTGCAACTAACCCCCCGTTTAACCGTAATAAAGCTTGAAACAAGCAGTTTAGTTTACATTTAAAAAAACGTTGCCGATTGATGAGATAGAGACATACTATGTAGCACGGTGTGTCAATGCATGCACTCATTTGTACAGCTGCTTTGATCTACTAGCACGGGGTTCGATCTCATTAATGTAGTATTATTGATTCAAGGGAAGTAGCCCATTTGTTAGTGTCGTTCATCAGGGATAAACACGGTTATATCCCTTAATTACATACAAATAAATACCCATACAAAAAAACATCACACTGACTTTAAAAAAAAAAAATATGTACATTTCTGCTAGCGAAACAAAACGCTAGATATTTTTAAACATCTATTGGACACTACTAGCGAAACAAAAAGTTAGATATTTTTAAATATCTCTTGGACACAAGTTAACAATAAATCTAAAATAGACGAGGAAAAATGCAGACATATACTTTCAATGAACTTTTAATAACAATATTCTTATCTCTTTTACGCAGCTCTTCAGCAATTAAAATAATTTTCAGCTCTGAGAATTTAAAACTTTATCTCCATGGCTCAGTATTTAAAAAGGACATAATCATGTACATTTTGATACACGTTAAATATACGTGTTTAATTTATTATATAAAGATGAACATAATGTCGTTTGTAGTTTATACACCTGACGTCTATAGAGCTCGTTTACGCATGCCCATGAAAACTGAGGTTACGTATAAAATAGGTTTGTGTTACATATAATAAATACACATATATAATTTCAATCTAGTCTTCTTCTTTCTATGCCATTGGTACAGCTATAAATGGCTATTACTACGGTGCATTAGTTTATTATAAGAAAGAACAACACACGTTAATAACCTAGCATTCCAATATGTTATATTTCTTATCAACAACTTGAAATAAATAATAAAATAATCAGAAGACTCTTTTGCGTTAGACACTGATTACATTCAATCGTATTCTAATGGAACAACAAAGCAAAGAATTACTTAAATACATAAGTAAAAACCCCAACTTTGACAAACGTAGCTTTCCTTAAAAAAAGAAAGGCAAACATACTTGCTACACATTGAATTAATATCATACTGACTGGACTCGTATGACCTATGCATACACAGGTTGATACAGCCCCGTAGCGTGAAAATTCTACAGCAGGGCCACGCATTCTACAGCAGGGGCCAGGCATTCTACAGCAGGGGCCAGGCATTCTACAGCATGGCCAGGCATTCTACAGCATGGCCAGGCAATAGCAGGAAGGGGGCAGGTAATACATTTAACTAAATAGAATAAATAAGCAGAGGGGGCCAGACGAAACGCAGGCAGGGGGTCCGACCCCTCTGCCCCCCTCGCACGCTACGGGCATGGGTTGATATAACTGTGAAACGGTCATTGAATGTAGAAGTAATACGAACACTGTCAACCCATCAAAAGGGAGTATAAAATGTACACTTTGATTCAGACCTTGTAACTGGTAGCGATGAACAAAAGATTTTTTCTCTTGTGATACATCAGAACTCTGATAATCACAAATAATTTCTTAATTTTAGTACAACGTCTGTTGGCGGTTGGTTAGCGAAGTCAATAGTCAACTCGACTCACAGGGAAAAGGGTAAGGGTCAACACATTCACCGCTGATTTGGAGAGGAGATGAGTACCTCCAAAGTCTAAAAGCCCGCATGAAAGACGTGTGAGAGAGGAACTGTTGATATGTCCATCTATTTCGCCCCCCCCCCCCAAAAAAAAAAAAAGGTCTATTTGTCTACATGAGTATTTCTTAGCTCTCGATTTTTTAATTCCTTTCAGTTAGCCAGCATGTAGTTCAACACAAATTGTCTATACCAGCCATGGACTTATCAGAGACAATTTGAAGCATAACTTCTATTTCGCTATATAATTTGTTTAGTGTTGGATACAACCATAATTATAATACTTATTTCATTCCAACTTTATTTTTTCCCCTCATTCTGAATAATTTCAATGTTAATTAATGAGTTAAAACAGTTTTGAAATTTTGCAGTATTATATATATATATATATTGCTGCCATCTTAAATTTATGATACATGTTATCAAAAATGTTTGACCAATTTGGCTATTTTAAGTCAATGTTATATGAGGTCATTATAATGCAATTCCTCCCTTGGGTCGATACAATCATATGGGGGGTGGGGGGGATGAGGGGTGATAAACTAAACTTGGGTGGGTGGGGGGGGGGGCGGGGCGCGATGAAAGGTTATGGGGAAAATATATTTAGTCATTTGTTAATAAAATCAAAATATCTTTTATTAAAAAGTTTCTTTTTTTTAAATAAAAAAGATGTTAATAAATTGTTAAATTATGTTAATTAATTGTTCAATTAGGTTAATTAATTGTTAAATTATGTGAATTAATTGTTTAATTAGGTTAATTAATTGTTAAATTATGTTAATTAATTGTTAAATTACACAGATTGGTACTGGAGCACTTTATTTAAAAAAAAAAAAAAACATAATTGTTATAACTGAAGTTTTTTTTTAACTAACTTGTATTGTGATGCAACATTTTTTATGTTTCGCGCAACCGTGCGCGTATGTTTGTCACGTGACCTTCTTGACCAATAATAACTTAGTACCGACTAAGGTTAGTGCAGTTAAAAACTTTTTGTACTTAGCCCAGTATATGAACTCTGAAGATTTGTTGAGTTAAAAACAATCGTTTTTCTTTCCTATGTTTTCTTTCTATCCTAGCCGAAAAGGTTAAATGCTTCTTTCATCGTAACCGTTATGCATACCACAAGTGAGCTTATCACTCACATCTTTTGACTGGTGAAGAATTGGTCACAGCTGCTATAAGAGAGGTTTTAATTACTGTTTTACACAAAGTGGCTTTTGTTTTAAATACTGGTTTACAAAAGGTGACTTTTTAAATTGCTATTTTTACACAAAGTGGCTTTTTAAAATTACTGTTTTACTCAAGGTGGCTTTTGTTTTAAATACTGTTTTACACAAGGTTGCTTTTTGATTTTATTAAACGTGTTTCACTGAGAAATAGGTCTAGTACAACGTAAAAGTGATGAAATATCTCCAGAAGTTGAACAGTCGTCATGTGATTATCTTTTAAAGAATATGTATTATCTATAACAGATGACGAGTCAATCTTTCCAGGAAATGAACAATTACCTTTGACATTTGTAAGATTTATAGAAGAAAAAAAAATAATTGATCAAGATTTAGTAATTCTTGGAATCGTTGTTACAGTTCTAAGAATTCAAAGATGTTGCTGTTTAATTCAGCTTACTTTCTCGGAAAAAATACATGGCTTAATAATAATTATAATTATAGTAAACAAGTTTAAGTAATGAAAAAAATCCACAACTTACACATGATGAACAAAATCTAATAAAAACAAACACATTTATCAGTGACATAGGAAGCTTAACTTGCGCCCGGGGCATAATATCTTTTTAGCGTTACCTTCATTCAAAAACCATATAATATTACATGTAATATATACCATTTGGCGCCCTCTTTTGTGAGTAGCGCCCGGGCATGATGACCACCTTGCCCCCCACCCTCACTACGCCACCGACATTTATTTATGGCCAAAATGCCATAATTAGAGCTCTTCTCGTAATTCAGTGCGGATCAAATTAGATACTCGCTTATCGACCTTAGAGTCCTGGGTTCGATCCGCTGTGAGAAGCGTGGGAATTTTTCCGAGTGAAATTCGTTTCAAAGTCGAGCCACTAGTCCACCCAGATTTAAATAGGGACCTGACTTTAAGTTGGGGGAAGTAAGGGCATGTGGGCGTGACTTATATCAACGTCATTTGTGACCACTGGTCACTGTGGTCTTAAAGAGGGGGGAGAAGAATCACGAGACAAAATCAAAAATATCTTCTTTCATTTTTAGCATGAATCGCTTTACATTTTTTTGAATACTGCGAACGTGACACAGAACATGTTAGTGCAATTTAATTGCTATAAGACAAGTATTTTGTTTACATATATGATGGAATAACCTATGGGATAGAACTTCGTGTCGATACTTCAGGATAGTTGGGTGGTGGTGAGGTAAGCTATTAGTGAAAAAATGATCTTTAAGGGTAGAGAGTATGTGCTGAGAAAAGAAATATAAAACACATTTATTTCCCTTTTCTCCTGAAAACGTACACAATTAAGTGGTGACATTGAATATTTATTATTAATTCCTGTGAAAATTTTTTATTGAATGATAATAATAATACTTTGGTTTATTCCATATTTTTTTATTACTTATGAATGTCTGTGTTTACTATTTATAATCTACCATGTTGTTTTTCACATACTCTGAAAAAAAACATTGTTGTTTCAATAATTACAATAATTATTATTCATAACATATGACACCTCTTTCATTGACACTTGGTGACTATCTCTCTGAACTATCTCAGTGAATACTGCGGGTTGAGACTGTCTCTCAGAGCCCTAGAGATCAAACTCACTGTGTCTCTCGACATCTGGGAACTGCCAGAAATGCCAATGGCCAGCAAGCTACCCAACTGGTCCACCCTGTGATCCGTCAACTTGTGGCACTCGAATAGCACATGATCTACATGATGACTATCTCATGTCACTAGTGAACAACGAAATTAACCAATCGGAGCAAAATTAAAATAAAAAATAAATGACATTGTAGAGTTACTGTATAGTTTGTTTTCTGCTAATCAACATGTGTAGTCGACAACAATTAGTGAAACTTTGTGTACCATATAGTCATATAGGGCTGAGTCAACATGTTGGAGCCCAATTACCCATCTACTCTCTCTCTCTCTCTCCCTCTCTCTTTCTCTCTCTCTCTCTCTCTCTCTCTCTGTGAACTCTCCCACTCTTTGAACTCTCTCAGTGATAACTGCGGGTTGAGACTTAATCTCTTAGAGCCCGTGAGATCAGACTTGTTGTGTCTCTCAACATCTGGACACTGCCATAAAGGCCTATGACAAGCAAGCTACCCGACCGGTAGTATTATATAGCTCAGTATTTAAAAAGAACATATTCATGTACATTTTGATACAAGTTTAATATACGTATTGAATCTATTATTAAAGATTAGCTTAATGTTTGTAAATTATACACGTGACGTCCATAGAGCTCGTTTACGCATGCCCATGAAAACTGATGTTACGTATAAAGTAGATTTACGTTACATATAATTAATACACATATATAATTTCAATCTATTCTTCTTCTTTCTATTCCATTGATACAGCCATATATGACTATTACTACGGTGCATTAGTTTATTATAAGAAAGAACAACACCGTTAGTAAGTTAGCATGCCGATATGTTATATTTCTTATCAACGACTTGAAATAAATAATAAAATAATCAGATTAGACTCTGATTATAATCAAACGTATTCTTATGTAACAACAAAATCAAAAATGACTTAAATACACAAGGAAAAAACCCAACTTTGACAAAAGTAACTTTCCTAAAACAAACTTGCAAGACAGTGATATCATATTAACAGAAATCGTATGACCAATGCTTACACAGGTTGATATAACTGTGAAACGATCGTTGAATATACAAGTCATAAGAACACTGTCAACCAATCAAAAAAGAGAGTATGAAAATTACGATAAAATCTAAAAGTCAACAGAAAGGACGTGTGAGAGAAGAACTGTTGATATGTCCATCCCCCCTCCCCCCCCCCCCCCAAACGAAAAAGGTCAATTCCATTTTATGAACTACATGAATATTTCTGAGCTCTCGACTTTTCAACCCCCTTCAGTTAGCCAGCATGTAGTTCAACACAAATTGTCTATACCAGCCATGGACTTATTAGAGACAATTTGAAGCATAATTTTACTTCGCTATTTAATTTGTTTAGAGTTGGGTAAAACCATAATTATAATACTGATTAAATTCCAACTCTATTTGTTCTCTCATTCTGAATAATTTCAGTTTTTAAAATTTCGCAGTATAAAAATATTTTTTTTTGGTACCATCTTAAATTTCTGATACATGTCATCACAAATTTTTAATATATTGGGCTAATTTAAGTCAAGGTTATATGAGATCATTATAAAACAATGCCCCCCTTGGGTCGATGAAATAATATGGGGTTGGGGGGAGCTGGGGGAAGTGATCAACTAAACTTAGGTGGGGGGGGGCGATGAAAGGTTATCGGAAAAATATTGTTGGTCATTTATTAATAATGTCAAAATAGTCTTTATTTTAGTTTCTTTTTTTAAAATAAAAAAAATTGCTAATGAATTGTTAAATTACACAGATTGGTACCGTACGCATATGTTTGTCACGTGACCTTCTTTATCAATAACAACTTAGTACCGACATAGGTCAGTGCAGTTGAACACTTTATATACTTAACCCAGTATATGAACTCAAGCAAACAAGTTATGAACTATGAAAATTTGTTGAATTAAAAACAGTCGTTTTTCTTTCTTATATTTTCTTTCTATCCTAGCCGAAAATGTTAAATGCCTCTTTCATCGTAACCGTTGTGCATACCACAAGTGAACTTATCACTCACATCTTTTGACTGGTGAAGAATTGGTCACAACTGCTATAAGAGAGGTTTTAATTACTGTTTTACACAAAGTGGCTTTTAATTACTGGTTTACAAAAGGTGGATTTTTAAATTGCTTTTTTTTACACCAAGTGGTTTTTTTAAATTACTGTTTTACTCAAGGTGGCTTTTGTTTTAATTACTGCTTTGCACAAGGCGGCTTTTGTTTTAAATACTGTTTTACACAAGGTGGCTTTTGATTTTATTAAACGTATTTCTCTGAGAAATAAAATTGATGAAATGGCTCTAGAAGTTGAACAGTCATGTGATTATCTTTTAAAGAATATGTATTATCTATAACCGATGACGAGTCAATCTTTCCAGGAAATGAACCCTTACCTTTGGCATTTGTAAGATTTAAAAAAGAAGGGAAAAAAAATAAATCAAGTATTAGTAATTCTTGGAATCGTTGTTACATTTCTAAGAGTTCAAAGAATATGCTGTTTATTTCAGCTTATTTTCTCGGAAAAAAATACATGATTTATTATTAATATATTGTTATAAATCTTTAAATTCTGTTTATAAAATCAAAACAACACACAGGCGTGGGTTCCAAGAGTATTTACTAATATCTATAAAAACAACAACAACGGCAACATGGCCACTCTCTTGCCGGCTTCTTACGTCACTGTCTCTACTGCGTCATCGCGTTCACTATGTAGACTGTACGGTGCGCACCGGGGGGGGGGGCTCGTAACAATATTTATAAATTGTTATTATAGTTAAGAAATTTAATTAATGAAGTAACTTCGCGGATTACAGATGGTGAACTAAATTTTATAAAAACGAACACATTTATCAGAGGTCTAGCCAGCTTTACTGGCGTCCGGGGCACAATACAATTTTAGCGCCCCTCCCCCACATTCGAAAACCACATAATATTACATGTAAAATAAACCCTTTTGCGCCCCTTTGTGAGTAGCGCCCGGGGTATGAAGACCCCCCCCCCCAGCCCACCCCACCTTAATTACGCCACTGACATTTATTTATGGCCAAAATGCCATAGCCAGAGCTCTTCTCATAATTCAGTGCGGCTCAAATTAGATACTCGCTTATCGACCATAGAGTCCTGGGTTCGATCCTCTGTGAAAAGCATGGGAATCTACTCTCTCTCTCTCTCTCTCTGAACTCTCTCTCTCTCTGAGCTCTGTTAGTGATAACTGCGGGTTGAGACTTAATCTCTTAGAGCCCGTGAGATCAGACTTGTTGTGTCTCTCAACATCTGGACACTGCCATAAAGGCCAATGACAAGCGAGCTACCCGACTGGTCCACCCTGTAGTCCGCCAGCCGTGAGCTCTCAGAAAGCTCCTGTCTACTCGCACGCATCGTTCCGAGGCGTAATAAAAAGATGAAATTTTGTGGAAATTATGCAATTAAGTCCATTTATCTTTAAAGTTGTTGGATTAGCCTCGAAATTTTCATTGCAGTTAGAATGGGAAGTGCGTCCGAATCAAGTTTTGAACAATTAAAAAAAAATTAATACAATATTCTAGGATATTACTGTGTTTAAACATGACTCATGCCCCCCACCACCCTCCCATGCTGAGGTATCGTTTTAACTAAAAAGTTGGGTAGATACCACTCCGTGTTTGTATAGAAGAAAAACAATAATCGAGTTTTCGTAAGTATCGGACAACTGATCAATCTATTTTACAATCATGTGATTAGTGATAAAACGCATACAAAACCAATTTAGAATTTCGAGAATTAATATCCGTTTTCTGATGTAATAGAACATGGCTGATGTCACCTTACATGATGTAAGAGTAACTGGTGTACTTACGTACAGCCGAAAACTATTAGTAAAAAGGTATTTTATGAGGGAATTCATTTCTTAAATATCATTTATAAAAGTAGAGCAATGATTTATAAATATAATAGTTTGGAAATTCACAAGTTTTCAAACAGTTAAGTATTTTACTTTGAATTATAAGAAAACAGAATTTTTTTCTGGAAGGGGGGGGGGGATAATTGTATAACCCGGGAGTTGAAGGAACAAGCGCCGGCACTGTTAGAAAATCGTCAACTTTCAACTTACGAGCAGTTTTTTTGTTTTTTAGAAATTCCGTATCATTGCAATAGCAGGAAATGAAATATGAAACTTAAAGGTTTTTTTTTTTTTTTTGGGGGGGGGGGGGGGTGGATTTAAAATGTATTAATTTCTAAAATAAAAAAAAAATATAATCTAAAAAATCAGTAACTCAATTCTTCGAAAATAAAAAAAAAAGTTACAGGGAATTTTATCTTTTTTTGAATTTTGCCCTAAACGAAGCCCTTCCGTGAAGGTGGTTTGTATCTCTGCGACTTCTATGTTAGCGTTATCATATTACGCGACATACATATCTCATCTGTATGTAAATTACATCTTTGGGATAAACTTTACATTAAATACTTTCAACGCTGTTGATCTATTTTTTATCGTGGTTCACATTACGTAATCTGTTAGCCAAGCCCAACCCCCCCCCCACACACACACATTAACTTATAATATACGTAAACAACCAAATCAATGTATAAAAGAAAAAAAAATAAGTTTAATTCACTACTGGACGTAAGGTCATACTGTCGATCAGTCCAATCAATAGATCGATAATGACATACGTCCTTCTCATTGGATTTCATCAGTTCAGCACTAGCAGCTTGTAGGTGTCGTGCTACTTTAATACATCTAAAATCATTAGACACAGAAGCTGCCTTCCTTACTGTGCGCAATTACTGTTTATTGAGTTAATGTTCGGGTATGTGGATTTGTTTGGAAGTAAAATAAAAAACCAATTAGCCAAATGTACTTTGCCTGGTGGCTTAATAATAAACGTAATAATAGATTTGCACATGCATCTAAACTAATTCTAAACGCATTCTTATTCTATAATCTCACTAATTCTTTTACCTCACTAATTCTATAATCTCACTAATTCCATAGTCTCACTAATTCTGTAATTTCACTAATACAGTAATTTCACTAATTCAGTAAACTCACTGATTCTATAAGTTCATTAACTCTGAAGGTATTCTAATTCTATAAGTTCAGTATTTCTATAAGCTCACTAATAAAAAAACATTCTAATTCTACAAGCATTAGTGGACTATAAGTTCACTCTTTGTTTGATAATAGGCAAGGTTCCTAGTGCGTTAGGGCGATTCATCAATGGATGGTAAAAAAAAAAATTCTCCGATTCTAATGCATTGTGGTTAATTTTTTTTTCCTTTTGGCAAGCAAATCAAGAAAAACTAAACTTTTTGAAGAAATGACCACTTTTAGAGGTCGCTTAAGCGACCCGAACTTTTACAATATGAGATAATGCGGCAGTTCTGATGTGTCACTTGCTTGCTTTTGCTATAGTGCAATTTTAGTTCATTGTAAAATTAAAAGTATACCGTGATATTTGAATTTTAGATTATAACTAATTTTATTATTCAAGTTTGCTGGATAAGTAGTTTTTGACTAACTACAAATTATTGATTTGATATGGCATCCACATCAAGTGGTAATTCACAAAGTGTATTGACTGCGATGTCTCACAATCCTTGGGTCATGCTATGAAAATGGTTTTCTATAATCACAAGGTACTGAAGAAGACAATATCCGAAAGCATTAAGGTAATTGATAACGATCTTTAAAAAGAAACGCAGTCTTAGGGAGTTAAAGACTAGTTGAAGACGAAAGAAGACATCAGAAGTCTGCTGTCACTACTTTGTCTACAAGCAACAGCGAAAGTGAGGATGAAGGTAAAGATGGCGATGATTTTAAAATTTAGATTCCTGTTTACTACAAGAAGCTTCTGTCAGAGGGTTCGATACCAGACAAGAAATTTGAAATCATAATTTCAATTTAGAAGTAAATGCCCGATGGTAATTTCACTTGGACGGAAATATAATGGAGGAAACTACAGATTATCAAGAGCTGCAGTCACACGTAGACAGCTTAGCTATAGTTTTAACTGGGAAAGAATATAATATTTTAGGTTTAGCTAAAATACCAATCGTGCTGGTAAGGCCCAAACCAATGCAATAATACAGCTGTTAAGACTATGGGAGGTATCTGATGAGATTATTGGTATGTGTTTTGACACAACATCCTTCAACACTGGTGTTACTATGGGGACATGTAAATTGTTGCAAGAGGAGCTGTTACATTTTGCCTGCCGACCTCATGTGCATGAACTGATCATTGGAGTTGTTTTTTCTCTGTGGCTCCTCAAACAGCCCCAACATTCCACTGTTGAAACGTTTTAAACGATTTTGGCCTAAGTTTGATCAGCAGCTGTATAGTCCGCTAAATGAGTCGAGACTAGATGATCCGTTTATGGTGGAACACAAACATGGTGTTGTGTCATTACTGCAAGACAGTCTGTCAAGGGCCTCAAGTTAATACCACGTGAATTTTACAGAGGGATGATCAAAGCCTGATTGTTGGTATTTTGCGTCAGTGTAAGCAACCAACCGTACCACTTTTATGCGCTAGGCAGTTACCATATGGTTCGCTGGATGGCGAAAGTGATATACTGCTTCAAGATCTACTTGTTTAGAAATCAGTTCTAGCTCACACTTTCAGAGGTAAAGATTTTGCAAGAATTCTGCTTGTTTGCCACTCACATTGACGTCAAAGCCTGGATCTCATGTCCTGTGAGTCGTGATGTTTAAGAATCTCTTCTTATTCAAGCTGATCTCACGAAATTATACAAAACGGTGTTTAGTGGTGCGACAAAAAAAAATTTGAAAACCATCTTTGGTATAGTAGTCCAAAGGTGCTTTTTCTTGCGTTGTTTTCTGAAAAAGCTTCTGAAGCGATGCTGAAGAATGGCGATGATCGGACAGATCGAGTGTTTAAAGTGAAGAATTGCATCACATTGCAGGTACCTCATTACTATCTGCAATGCGTTCAGCCGGTATTGATACCAGCTTTGATAAAGTTGATCCAGTATCGTGGAATCAATTGCCGTCATTTGCTGAAGCTAAATATATTGTTGATTCCTTTAAGGCGTCAATGATGCAGCCTAGCTGTCAATTGCACTGATGTCATTATTTAATAAGTCAATCACTAAAACGGAATCTGAAATGCAGAGATTGCTGCAAGTTGTAGAAGATCGCAGACAGAGAGTGCCAAATTTGAAGAAGAGTACACTGAAATTATATAAGAAGCGTTGAACTGACAATCATTAGTAAAGTGTATTGTTTATGTTTTTTATACAATGTATACATGACTAAACATTCAGTAACTGTTGCATATCATAATATTTAATGTTATTTAACATTTCAACATGTCTTCTTCGCTATAATTAATGTTTAATGTTGATATTAAGAAATTGTTTAATTTAATGTTTATATTATAAGAATTCATGTAATTAAATAAGATACTATAACTTCAGTCTTGATGAGTGACCTCTAAATGTTATTCAATTTCAATAAAATTTGGCATGAAAGTATAGAAACGCAGTGGTTACGGTTCGGTCCGACCGAACCCGTATTTTTTTTCTGGGTACCAGCAATATATATTGCTCCACACCCTATCCCTAACTCTATCCCTAACCCCATCCCTAACCCTATCCCTAACCCTAACCCTATCCCTATCCCTATCCCTAACCCTATTCCTATCCTTATCCCTTACCCTATCCTTAACCCTAATCCTAACCCTATTCCTAAACCTAATATAATGGCTGGTACCCGAAAAAAAAATACGGATTCTGTCTATTTTTCTATTCTGTTTGGACCGAACCGTTGCCACTGCGGTATAGAAATATAAAAGGAAAAAAAAATGTAACAACAATGCAACAATCACCCTACTAGTGCGTATATGTTTGTGACCTGGTTTTTGTAAGGTCAAGCATACATTAATCTGTATGCAATCGTGTTATTCGCCACCAAGAATTTGAACACCCAAGTAATAACCTATACCTGTTGTTTGGCGGTAAACTGCCCACGTATTAAGTTGGCATGTCTATAGAAGGAGTTCCAGAAAGGTTCCAGTTCAGGAAGCTCAGAAAGAGTTTTTTTTTCGCACCAGATATTAGACAGAGTACACATTCTATGAAAGTGATGTATTCTGTTTTAGTATGATGATGCTTATATTGATCATACCTTGTTGGTTCTCTTCTATAATTATCACGTATTAAAGTGCATTTGTTATTATTATAAGGAATTAAGTCACTTACTCTAAAAGCTCTCTAATTGTATAAGCTCACTAATGCAATAAGTTCACTAATGCTAGAAGCTCACTAATGCTATAAGTTCACTAACTATATCAGCTTACTAATTCTATAAGCTGAGGAGTAATTATTTTGACTATCTATTCCCTGTTTTGTCAGAAATAGTGAAATGGTTTCGGTCCAAAAAATTGTCTTTTACAACATCTTAATGTTCCGACTCTTTGATCTTCACTTATTGATTACAGTTACACTTTTCATCAGCACACATTTACCAAGTCAAAAGTATTCGTTTCAATTCTTTAATTAGGCTGTCTACTAGTCTAGTATATGGATCAAAATAACACTGTACCAATTCACAAACAGCTACTTAGACCTTAAAAATAACAAACTTTTTTATTCATCAAGAAATTTGTAAGATTTAACAAATGCCCACTACATGTATAAAATAGAAACACAAATATTATTCATCTTCCCAACTTTCAAACTTTCATTGTACCGAGCTATCAACTGTTTATTATAACTATAAATACTTCATATCTGGTAAAAAAAAAACTACCGTTGACTTTGTAAAATCTAGAATTTCTGAATTTTAGATTTTAATTAATAGCAAAATATTTAAAAAAAACCTGTTTCTTATTTTAACAGCATTCACTTGATATGTTTTTAACATACATTTGATACTCAAATACTTCAAGGATGGGAGAAACAGAATGGCGTTGCCCGTATTAGGCGTTTATTTTGATGCATTTTTTTTGTGGAGATTAACATCCTCTGTGACATGTATGTCTTTTAGTGACATGTGGCGATGTGGTTCAAACAGTAACGGAAGTAGGACAGTCAACCAGTATTGACAGTGACTAACCGACCCCCCCCCATACTCCTAAACGAAAATACGAAGAGACTCTCTTAAATTTTGAAAAAAAATTGTTACATCGATAGGTGAAATTCACTAAAAATCTTTCTATTACAAAAAAAAATTCATCTTCACAGTTTAAGCTTTTATGTGTCTTGGCATTAACTGCTGTAGACAATTTATTAAAGTATTAATTACTGTGTAAGGTAGTATATTTAGCAATTTAATTATGACAGATACTTTAAGAAAATTAATAGTTTTACTCAAACCATCAAAGCTCTAGGCAAAGGTACATTGGGGTGCTCAAGAAAAAGGTACATTTGTGATCTACAGGGCAAAGATTGGGGTGCTCAAGAAAAAGGTACATTGGGGTGCTCAAGAAAAAGGTGCATTGGGGTGCTCAAGAAAAAGGTACATTGGGGTGCTCAAGAAAAAGGTACATTTGTGATCTACAGGGCAAAGGTACAGAGAGTTACCCAAGGAAAAGGTACATTTGGGTGCCCTAGGCAAATGTACATTGGGGTACCCTAGGCAAAAGTACATTTGGGTGCCCTAGGCAAAGGTACATTGGGGTGCCCTAGGCAAAAGTACATTTGGGTGCCCTAGGCAAAGGTACATTGGGGTGCCCTAGGCAAAGGAACATTGGGGTGCCCTAGGCAAAGGTACATTGGGGTGCCCTAGGCAAAGGTACATTGGGGTGCCATAATCAAAGGTACATAAGGTACCTTAGGCAAAGGATCCCTATGATCCCTAGGACATGCAGCTGCTGGAAAATATTGAAAAATAATGTGGTCTGCTAAGCATTCACTGTGAAATCATTTTTAGTACAGGGCCCCTGACACTTGCCATTTGCTGGCTGGCTAAAAATCACGACAGAAGCCCCCATACTGGTTGCCCTAGTGACAACCTAGTTTGCATATCTATAAGAACTGTTCTCCTCACGTTATTAATACATATTATGTACAGTTAAAAAGGTACACAACTATGAAAACGAGAAAGTGTATAGTTTTTGATAATTGAGTCGCTTGATTGCAATCATGTGACCTATCACCCAGCAGTGTCAGTCGTGCGACTTTCGAACTGACGGATCTATCTACAGGCTTCGATCAGGTCATCGTGACATTTCGCTCGGTATGTCTATCCTTATTTCATTCATGGTGGTGACACTATCGGCTATGGTGGGGGGGGGGGGGAGATGAAAAGAACTTTCCCGTGAGTATTTCTTGAGATCTAAAGAGATAAACACATCTCACCCTTATAGGAACTTCACAGATCGACCACAATAATTCTATGGCAATTGATAGGAATAACTTTAACCTATGTAAGGTAGATTTATGAGATTAAGATCAGTTGGTAGCAACTATTTAGAATTATAACAATATAAATTTCCATGTTGAGCACAACATGTAAACTTGGTCTGACTTACTTTCACTGAGTTCCGTACTTCGTTGGTCCCGTTTTTATCGCACTTTGAACGATTACTAAATTTATAAATATAGCAAAAGTAATAAATCAAAACGATTCTGTCGTAGCGATTTCGTCGTCAGGTAATGGAGATGTATTTGGTTGAGTCTTGGACATGAAGTGGGCGTATCCCAGGTTTGACAGTCGCAAGATTTAAAAATAGGTCAACCTGCCCGTCCAACCAACTTTTTTTGTTAGCTAACTCAGGCACGGCCTAATGTCGATTTGTTCAATGACTCTAAATTGGGCCCCGCTCGTGGCAGGGGCCCCGCAATTTACATTTAGGATTAATAACAATAGCTGTTCTGGTAAAAAAAAATTAGAAGAGGGGCCTCGCAAGGATCCGTTAAAACGGGCTCCGCAATTCGTAAGGCCGGCCTTGAGCTAATTTCTTATATAACAAAAATATATTATCAGTTGTTTTTTTTAAAATGAGATCAGTTTGAAATGTGACATACTTTTTTTTTAATGTGATGTGAATTTCTGATAAATGGTGACCTAATGCAACTCTATGTATTAGTTTGGATCGAACATGTTTTTGTTTTCTATAGTTTGATTTGGTTAATTCAATAATTCATGTCACACTGACAATGATAAAGTATTTCGTTCTATATAAAAAAAATAAAGAAATGTTCTGTCCACCCCTGTTATACACCTATGGGGCCGTCCATAAAGTACGTCACGCTCCAGGGGGGGGGAGAGGGGGTATAAGAAAGTGTGACAGTTTGTGACATGAGGGGGAGGGGGGGTCAGGCCAAGTGTGACGTCACATTTTTTATATATTTTTAATTTTATTTCTAATTTAATTTTTTATTCTTTTAGTAAAACTTAATAGTATTAAAAATAATTTTCAAAAAAATTTCTAAAACACTTGAATTAGTTTTATGCCAATATAGCATGAAATGCATATCTTTTCAATGTGTTCTTTACAATTCCTCATGCTAGTAAGGAGCGCTAGTATACTGTTGCGAAGCCTTGTTTTATTTGTGGCCTTACCAGAAGTGTTATTATTTCTTTGTTGCCTGCTGATCACTAATCAAGAAATTTGGAATTTGTATTATAATACAAAAAAGTAAATGAAGTTGCAATCCATCACTTCGTTCAAATAATATTGATGCCTTATTCCTTGCAACCAGTGCGCCTGGAAGAAGTGCTTATAATCGCGTGGAACATCGAATGGCTCCATTTAGCAGAGAACTGTCTGGTGTCATATTGCCCAATGAACAATATGGCAGTCACTTTGATTCGCAGGGCAGAACAATAAATGAGGATTTTGAAAGAACAAACTTCAAGTTTGCAGGTGAAACTTTAGCTGAAATCTGGTTGCATGTGATTGTTGACCAATTTCCAACAGTTGCAGAATATATCAACCCTGAGGAATATGAATTGGATGCAGTAGGAATGATGTCGAAGGATAAGAATGGTCTGACAATCATGTTCGCATCAGCCAATACTTCACTCAAATTGTGAAATGTCAGGACATAAAATGTTAAGACAAAGTACGGAGCTCATTTTTCAACGTTTTACCTTCGAGATTATTTTCTCCTCCAAATCCAATCCCAATCAACCAAACAACTGATGGACTCAGAGCTTCATAATGGGCAGATGCAGATGCTTATACATTTCCTTCATTGTTTGTTTGTGGCACAAAGTCTCAAATTTGATGACATTATGCCAAGATCAACAGGATTTTTTAAAGTGCAACCATATGATCTTTATTGTCCATCTTTGCAGACCATCATACATGATCGAATTTGCAAAGTGTGTCACTTATACTTTGCCTCACAAACAATGTTGAAGAAACATACAAGATAATACAGAGCTCGGGCGGAGGAGAATGTAAAAAAAGTAAAGTTTCCTTAGCCCTAAAGGGCCGTCGGGGCAGATGAAGTGTAAAATTCATCTGTTTATATAACCTACGCATATGAAGGGATTGTTTGGTTTGCACAATGCCCAGCCGCCTTTACTCCCTCAACATAAAGTCAGGTACCCCTTTAAAGCTGGGTGGACTTGGAGACTTTCACCAGGACCTGAAAAAGTCATAAGGTTCTCACTGAGATTCGAACCCAGGACCCTCCGGTCGACAGTCAAGCAGTCTACACCACTCGACCACCCATCCCCCTAGGAGAATGTGCCAACCCCAAATTTTTCAGAAACAACTCAGATAAAACGCATCCGTCCTTTGAGAATCGCTTCTAGAAGGCAAAGAGAACTCATGGCAATTATTGGCAGAATGGAAAATGCACATTCAGAGGATGTTGAGTGGCTAGATGGGGATGAAGTTGATCTGTCTGCAACTATCCTACCAGGAAACGATGATGGGGAAAGATTTATGTCAGTCTTAGCTATGGATGAACACTTCACTTCACCATGGATGGATGATGTCTAGTGAATATATTTTTTTTAACTAAACATAATTCACAGGCCCACTATAAACATATTCAATATAGCACCAGAGCTGCTCACATAATTTTTCAATCTAGTCCTTTTTTTAGTCGCATTATTTTGTTTCCATTTTTATTATTTAATCACTGGTTGAGGTCAAGTTTCGCTAATCTACTTCTTATCCTGTGTCAATAGAATGCATAATCGGAAGATTATCTCAAAGTTCACCTCACCCATTGTAAATGAACAGGTAGCAGATAAATGATGTTTATTATATAATTGTCAAGTCTAATTTTTGCAATTTTTTTTTCAAATTCAATTGATTGAGTTACTGTTTCAAAGAATAACTGAAACAACTACATGTATTGACAATTAGTTATTCTACTATTAAACTCATTTAATAATCTGATAGTTCTTTTAATATTTATATTTTAAGGCATTTTAATAGTGAAGTGCGATTTAAGTTTTCGATGAAACTTTAATTAGTTGTTAATTAAAAAAAAAATTCGGAAGTGTGACGTACTTTAGGGGGGGGGGTTCAGAGATTTGTGACAGGGAGGGGGAGGGGGTGGTAAAAAATCGTCATAAATAGCGTGACGTACTTTATGGACGGCCCCTATAGGGTGACTGTGGAGAAATGGTTTAATCAGAGTTTGATGACGCAATTTGGTAGGCTCCGCCAACCACAACCTCCATGACGTCATTCCTCCATCGCGTTGTTGTTTATTCTGAGTTGTACGTGTGTATACGTCATTTCTAACAAAAATGACGTATACTACAACCGACAGCGAGGAGCGCGTGCTTTATTTTAGCAGTTGTAAAATTAGTCCAGCTTTGGGCATCGCAGTATGCGGATGCATGTTGTAGTTTGTAACTAGACAGTAGTTATTCTACTCCTCCTGAGTTCACCATTATATGTCCGTTCATGTTCATACGTTCATATTCAATAATTAAATAGTATTATTGTAACTGTCAACTGGCGTCGAATTAATATATTAATGTTGTTGACTGAAATTGTAACGTCTACTACAAGTTTATAAAAAGACCCATTGTGGCACTACTCTATTATTAAGGGTTAAGTTTTTTTCATCTTATATTAATTGAAAGTATTTTTTCAACGTTATAAATAAGAGAAAACCAGCACAGAACGGAGCACCGCTTTTACAGACTTAATGTACCCACAGGCTTGTCCATGGGATGGGATAGGATGGAACAGAAAAATCTGTACAGTACTGGGATGGGATAGGATGGGACAGAAACATCTGTACAGTACTCACTTCTGTACTTTACTGAAATGACCACCAGCACACAGAGACGTGGCCAGCTTAACTCGCACCCGGTGCAAAATACCTTTTTTGCGCCCCTCCCGCCCCCATTCGAAAACCATACAATATTATACGCAAAATATACCATTTAACGCCCATTTGGGAGTAGCGCTCGGGGCACGATGCTCCCCCCCTACCCGCCCACCCCTGACTATGCCACTACAGCACACTGTTGGAATTCCGCCACATCATAACAATGGATGCATTGATAGCGAGAAGTGTCCTTTTAGTGTTTAATAGGATCAAAGATACACACCTCATCATCGACCAGGACTTTACAACACATAGTCCGTACACTGTTTTTTTATGTTTTATGTTTTACAAATTTAGAAAAGAAATAAATAGACTTTTAAAAATCAATCATTTTGTTTTTATCAGTCATTTAAACTTGTGAGTAAAATAAAAAAAAAAAAATTAATATACATTTTCAATATTTTTTTGGAATACCAGTTATGCTTTTCTTGGGCTCCACCACCATATCAATTAATAGACTGATTTGTTAATGCAGGCAAAATTTAAAATATAACTTTATTTTATTTATTTTATTTTGACGGAATGATACGAAACAAAACCATGGCTTAACGGACCTATGGGATATTGTTCATCATTCCACAAACTATGTACGTCAATCTGGTGCTTTTCAAATTCACTGGGGGGAGGAAGGAGGTAATAATTTGCTTCCATTACTATAAATGAAACTACAAATGTCATGGTTAGACTCAATTTTCCATTCTAACTTATAAGGAAGAAACTGTTGTCATGGCTACAAACTGAGACCGTCTTTACCCTATCGATCTCCATGTTAACTGCAAGGATTCGAACTTTTTGTTAATTGGTCAGTACTCCACACAAGTTGAGCGATTTCTAATTTTCTGAGAAAAAATGCGTAAACTGTGCAAAGAGTATGAAATTTAGTGTATTGGAGAATATCATAAATCATCTCAATACATACATATTTAATTCACATGAGTACACGGTGCATATCTACCGTAATACCGTGGATATAATATAATGTTCAAATTTTTTTCCGAATTTCGTCACTTTGTGTAGCACAATATTTACAATCAACTAATTAATATGTATGTTTTACACGGCGAAACGTCATTCACATTGATACAGCTAAAAAGATATACCTTTTAGCTGTGGTTGTAAGTAAAACTTTAGTCACTCATGGCCAAATTGAATGTAACTTTTGACTTTTTTTAAGATGTCTGGACTATTTGGCCATTTGTTACTGCCTGCTACAACATCGTTTTCGGCCAATTATTATGAATGAATCCTGTTAAAATATATATATGCATTAGCGTAACTATATAAACTGTAACTTTTTATTACTGTATATAAAACTCAAAAGATATAAAAAATGCATATAAACTATTAAATTCAGTAGATAAATTCAGATTTTGTTACCACTTTAAAGAGCTCTATATATTTCCATTCATTGCAACACAAATTTGTGTCTTAGTAATTTTTTTTAAACATTTGTTTTAAATATTTGATTGTTTTTTTTTTGTTTTTATTTTTTGCAAAGTATAACACATGTATTTAATACTGTATGAATAAATCTGTGAAGACAAACTGTGATGGTGTAAAAACCAATACACCAACAGCTGTTGCGTAGGTCTATGTTGAAACTGTTTTGTTTAGCTGATCTAAATTTATATGCCTATTTTTTTTTTATTTTAAATGCCTGAATGGAGGCCATCACATAATCGCATTATATGTAAATGGTATCAGATATCCCATATTGGCCTATATAAAGCTGAGTGTTACAGCTCACAGAAACTAAAGGCATTCGGAAGTCTGTTTGGATGTTGTGAGTGTAGCGGTCGTTGTCTAGGCGTATGAGAGGTGGTGGTTGGTGCGACACTGTCACTACACCGGTCACTTTCTTGATTCACTGCAAGTAACGAAACAACAACAACTTTGTGTATTGTCTTTTTAACAAGTTAATTAGTCAGCAACTATGTACAACTTTATATAACAGAAATATATATATAACGAAGATCTCTAACCCCATCTAACCAATGGATATTCCAGGCCATGGCTTACGTTCCCGCTATACCTCGCGTGGAGCCTCCACGGCCATCGCACTATCGGCTATGGTGGGGATGAAAGAAGGACACCATAAAACCCGTCCCAATGAGTGGTTTATAGGATCTAAGAGATCTCATCTCATCCTAAAATGGACTTCACACACATCTAACTTCAGCATTCACCTCCATTTTGCAATCTTTATGTTAGTCCTGCTGGACGTTTTGATACCATTATAATTGCACATAAAACATTGTCGGTAAAATATATTTCTACGAACAAAATAAGTATCGTTGAAATGATAGTCTATATTTTGCTTCATATAGGTTGTACTTTTTTTTTTAGAATTTCCACATTATTTGACTATTAATGTTAAACTGACAATGTTGGACTATTAGTATTAATGTTAAACTGACAATGTTTGAGTATTACTATTAATGTTAAACGGACAATGTTTGACTATTGCTATTAAAGTTAAACTGACAATGTTTATTCCTATTAATGTTAAACTGACAATGTTTGACTATTACTATTAATGTTAAACTGACAATGTTTGACTATTATTATTAATGTTAAACTGACAATGTTTGACTATTACTATCAGCCCCGTCTATGAAAATTCTACAGGAGGGGCCAGGCATTATACAGCAGGGGGCATGTAATACATTTTACTAAGTAGAACAAATAAGCAGGGGGCAGACAAAACGCAGGGGGCGCCCCCTGGCCCCCGGCCCCCCGCACTCTACGGGCCTGATTACTATTAATGTTAAACTGACAATGTTTGACTATTACTATTAATGTTAAACTGACAATGTTTGACTATTACTATTAATGTTAAACTGACAATGTTTGACTATTACTATTAATGTTAAACTGACAATGTTTGACTATTACTATTAATGTTAAACTGACAATGTTTGACTATTACTATTAATGTTAAACTGACAATGTTTTAAAATATAAAAATCGAACGTATCATACAAACATTTAATTTTTTTTAACAACGCAAACAAAGTCGATAGCTGAATTCGTCTGGTATTTGAGATGTGTTACCACTAACACATCGCTTGGTAGAGTATGAGTGGTATGACAGACCCTTAAATAAACTGAAGGACCCCCTTATCCTTTTCGGGCGGAGCAATAGTGCAATTACCCTTCGCGCCAACGGACACAATTTTGGGAAATCTGCTTGATCTGGACACATGACTTTCCCGCCTCTTTTACTTCACCTTAGAATGTTCTGCTTCATACTTTATTTTGGGCTGTCTTTTTTTTCTCTTGCCTTGAAGGATCCACCATTACACCGATAATGCATATATAAATATGCATACATTAATTATATTTCATCTTAGTTATACCCAGTCTATCTATTTATAATTGAAAAAGCATTACCATTTAATAAAAATGGCATGTTCTCTGTTACAAGGGTAGGCAAACATTTGAAATCGCAAGTCACAATAAGCTCTTAAATTCGATAGCAGGGCCGGATCAATAGATGATGGATTAAAGGCTTACGTTAAGAAATAAGTTAAAAGAATTAACTTAAAAAGTTCGGTCCTTATTGTCAAAACATCCAAGCTGGCCTTACTTGGCCCACGGGCCGTAATTTGCCCATCTGTGCTCTAATGAGACTCAGACATCCAGAAAATTATAAACTAATTTTGTTCATAAATCTTTCAAAAAATGTCAACTCAGACATGCAATCTAAAACATAGTTGGTTGCAAAAAGAGCCAAACTTTCCTTTCGTTGTCGCATTTATTCAATGCAAAAAAAAATATAAAAAAAAATTATCGTATTAAGTTATAAAGTTAAAAGCTGAAGCCCCTAAGTAAAGTAAATAGTGTGTTCCAAAATATTATCCAACTGAAAACAACGTTGGTGATCTCTAAACACAATTTTTCTTTTCTGGCTAAGTTTGGTAAAATGAGAGTCGTTTAATGGACAAAGAGATTCTAACAATTTGTTGGTAGTTTTCTGAAAAAAAAAATAATACAGGAGTATTACAAATATCTAATATTTATTAGAACAGAATTAAAACTTTTTCTGACATTGTCTGTCTATCTATCTATCTATCTACCTATCATATATTTATATGTCTATCTATCCATATCTATCTATATATCTATCTATATATTATAAAATTTCAATGGCTTCTCAAAATGATTACTTGGTGATGGAATAATAGATCTAGAATTGTCGTGTTAGCACATTAATGCTTTACTTTTTGTGTTTGATGATAGACATTTTCAGTTTTGTATTAAGCATTGTCATTTATATCTTCTTTAGCTTGCTCTGGTTTAAAAACCAGTTTTTGAGCAGGAGGAAGAAATAAATGTAATAATTTATAAACAAATTCTCGCCCTCTATCAACATTGAAAAGGACCTTATATTTTAATTGTATCTGAGATTCCCTAAAATGAAATTGAATCGACTTGTTTTATAATGTCATTAAAACTTATTTTCTAATACATATTGGTAAGTCATACTTAACGAGATATTCGTTCACCTTATACGGGGAAAGGGGGGGGAATCCATTTATAGACGCCATTATTATAATCTTAAATTTTAACTTTTTGATTTATTACAAGTTTAGTGTAACGAGTATGTACCACTGGAGGTGGGACGGATGGCCGAGTGGTGTAGATACTCGACTGTCGACCTGAGAGTCCTGGGTTCGATCCTCGGTGAGACCCATGGAATTTTTCCAGGTGAAATTTGGTGCAAAGTCGTCCCACAAGTCCACCCAGCTTTAAATGGGTACCTGACTTTAAGTTGGGGAAGTAAAGGCGGCTGGGCGTTGTGCTAACCACACAATCCCTTCATATGCCGAGGTTAGAGAAACAGATGAATTCTACACTTCATCTGCCCCGAAGGCCCGTTAGGGCTAAGAAGGGAACTTTTTTTTTTACCACTGGAGGTAAATCTTGTTTAATTTCTTCTTTATGAATATATTCCGTTTCTTTATGAAATTGAATAACTAAAATAAATTATTTTGTTATTTTTCTTTCATTAAATGTTTAAACCTAACCCACCTCTCCGTGCTAATAAAGTATTAGGGTCATATAAAATTGTTTACATAGGGTGATATATTTTATTACCTTATAATTTTATTAAAAAAAAAACAATTAGCATTTGTAATTTAAAAAAAATATATATATATTGACACTTTTATTTAAATCACATTGTTGTAACATGGACACATAGGCGAACAAAGTTCTGTGGAGATCACCGCGGACAGAGGAAAATGTTGGGCCCTTATGGAAGATCAAAAGCTATGAAATTCGACAAAAAATGGGGGTAGTTCAGTGGGCGTGCCGTTAAATCTGCCTCTTCATGTAACAATATGGGGATAATATGCTATACTTGTTAGATGCAAGACTTTATAGTTGATTGCAACGACTGTATTGTTGATTGCAGCGACTGTACTGTCAATTGCAAGGACTGCATTTTTGATTGCAACGACTGTATTGTTAATTGCAACGACTGTACTGTTCATTGCAACGACTGTATTGCTCTATTAAAAAATAAACTGTATTTCATAGTGAACAAAAGATGAGTGTATATTTGTTTATTTTTGTATTTTTCAATGCCAAAGATGAAAATCAAGATAACGTGTAAGACGCACAAAATTTTCTTTAACATTCGATGCTGGAGTGTAATATTTTCCTAGATCTGACATAATCACATTTTCTTAACTGGACCACATATTCCTATCAGTGAGACAGAGATTAGTCACTGCAATTCAATTACAGCTCACAAACATGTTCCATAGATATGTTCCATTCAATTCGCTCCATCTGCAAGTATACACTTTTATGTGAGATATACATATAAATAAATATAACATGTAAAGCAAGTCATTGTTTATGAATGTTGAAGCTAATTGCAAACTATTGATGATGTATACATCTTCATCAAGGACATTTTTCTTTCACTTTTAAATACTTAATATATTTCATTTTATTAACACTTCATATTTAATTTCACCTGTAGCAGTTTGTATTAAAATTCTGAAGACGATTTTATTGTTTTTTTTTCAGAAATGATAAACTTTAAAATGTTTGTGGGCGAAGTGAAATTCACCATCTTTCACTTAAACTGAAACTATTTTTTTTTTAATTTACTCACTTTGAAACAAAAAAAGTTCATGTTCGCAGTACGTTTTTCTTCAACCAATCTAACATTAAACTTACCGTTTTTCAATTGTATACCGTTGTATAAAAACTTTGTGAAGCAGCTAATAAAATAACTTTCAACTCCTAGTTTACGCCATACCTTGAAATGGGACATAATGAACATTTTTCTTAATGTTGTAACTATAATTATGTATATAATTAGCAAATCTTCCTGTTGATCCATCACATTATTCCATAAATACACACACATTTTTTTTTTGGGGGGGGGGGGAGAGGGGGAGGAGTGTTAGGCAGTAAATAATGGTAAGCATCAAAATTATAATATTGAGATTTTACGTTATGACAAAAACTAATTCTTGCAAATGATAATCTTGAGACTTGAGACATACTTTGTAACATTGCTCAACTTTTTGTAATAAATGTTTTAATAATACATTTTCTTTATAGTAAATCCAAAACTGTTTTCCTTCACATCTCCAAATGTGAAAAATGTCACTTATCATTATTCACGACCGAGCCCCTCATCGTCTTTAATTGTTATCAAATTGGCAAATCTTCCTTTGAAATTTAAAATAAATTATTAGGATGACTCACCACAATTTCCCATGAAGACGCACAAATTGCGTTCCGTACATAGAGACTATCCTGCGAGACTTAAAGACATATACTGTATCTATCTACTACCAGTTTTTTAACCTTTATTCATGTGAACAATTTTACTTCATTGACAATCTTATCTCATGAGAGAACAACTCTTGCCTCTCATTAGAGCATTTTCGAAAAAAAATGCTCTATTGTCCCCGTTTTGTCTGTCTGTCTGTCCGTCATCACCCTAGATCGCAACAACCATAAGTCCTAGACCCATGATGTATATATTATTTAGTAGGTCTTGGCCTGCCGTGTGTGCAGCAAAAGTTCATTTCGCGATCTGACCTCTGAGGGCCGTAAAAGGGGGCTTATAAAGTACCGTTTTTTACTATATAAGCTATATTAACAAAGCAGCGCCCTATATCTCAGCAACCATAAGTCCTAGACCCATGATGTATATATCGTTTTGTAGGTCTTGGCCTACCAAGTGTACATCAAAAGTCCATTTCGCGATCTGACCTCTCAGGGCCAAAATATAAGAGTTTCTTATATACCGTTTTTGCTTATATTTTAAATATAAATAATAAAAGCTAATCAAAGGGGCGTAATCATTATTTATCTTTGTAATAGTTATTCAACATGATTACTTCCCTCTCTAAATTTATCCTAATTTATACGCGTGGAGCAATATTTATGGCTGTAACCCGGAAAAAAAAATACCGATTCCGTCCGGTGTAACCGTAGCCGTACACGAAAATGCTCTAAAATGTCCTTTGTCCGAAACGGAAAAGACTTAAATTGCTTGTTTTTTTTATTTTGATTTTTAGAGCATTTTCGAGAAGTCGAATGCGCTATTGTTTCCGTTTTGTCCGTCTGTCTGTCTGTCCGTCTGTCATCACCCTAGATCTCAGCAACCATAAGTCCTAGACCCATGATGTTTATACTTTTTTTGTAGGTCTTGGCCTGCCATTCCTGAATCAAAAAAGTCCATTTCGCAATCTGACCTCTTGTAATGGCAGTTTGACCTTCTGGAAGTGCCAAATGACCTCATTTTCCATGCACAATTTTTTTTTTCAGTAAAGTATTCAGAATTTAAGCAGGAAATTCTAACTACTGATCAAACTTATTGTTTCGACTAAAATAAATTATTTTTTTTTTTATAATTTCAGATTAAAAAAAAAAAAAAAATTCTACTGGATAAAAATGGCACCAAGAAAATCACTACATACGTACTGATACATACCACGAAAATGCGCGAACACGTCCTGTGTCCATAATAGAACAGGCTTAAGATGCTGGTTTGTTATTGACATCTTTGTTCCACAAATGTCAAGATAGAGAAAAACCTCATCACATTTCTCCGAAGGTTTTTGTTTTAATTTGAATTATCTTTTTTTTTAACTTTAAGTACGATTTGTACTTAAGACTTCCAGATATAACCATATTTGAAGAATACATATCTATATATTCAAATAACGTAAATAATCGTAGCACTATTACTATTTATCCATCATCTTTTTTTTTTTTGATTTATTAATAAATTGATAAGAGGCTAAATTAAAACAAAAAAATATCATTTTCTTTAACCAATCGTTCAACTTTTATTATAACTTGATCAGTTGATCACATTTATCGATTTTATGAGCATGAACTATCAAGCTATAATAATTAGATTTGATTTCTTTGAGCTGGTCCATATTTTTCACTCTGCTTGTCATTTGGTATCATGCCTACATAAGACTTCCTGCACCAATATTAGTTTCTCAAGGCGTTTTAAGTAATCACCTGAACAACGTGGCTTTGATTAACGCCAATTATTAAAAACGGTAATGATTAAATTAACTTATCACTTTCAAAAATAAAGAAACTTTTAAAAGTTTTTTTTAGTAATAGTAATTTACCATGGGCATTCAGTCCTTTGTTCGATTTTTTTCAGCTTATGAAAATTGGTAAGGCTAGTAGTCGTTAATACTGACTTTTTGTTTCTTTGCTTGTCAATTTGGATCACCATGTACAAATCTCAATTGTCCGCTAACCTGCCTTTTCAATTCTCAGATTGTCCACTAACCTGCCTTTTTCAATTCTCAGATTGTCCACTAACCTGCCTTTTTCAATTCTCAGATTGTCCACTAACCTGCCTTTTTCAAATCTCAAATTGTCCACTAACCTGTCTGATACTGTCAACACTAACATTGTTATCTGGGAAAATACACATCTCGTAAAATAACTCTAAAACATTATGAATAAATAAAAACACACATATGAATGAGATGTAAGCAATTATACAAAGAAGATTGTAGTTAAAGTTCAATTTTGTCATCACTTTTAAAATAAAGTTTTATTCGCCTTGGTTTTCAAACACTGCATTTTTTCAAAATATATATTTTAAAAAAAGCATACAAAAATCCCATAAAAAGTAACTTTATTTCAAAACTGTGTTTATGGGTCTTCTACTTCTGGGTCCTCTACTTCTGAGTCCTCTACATCTGGTTTCTCTACTTCTGGATCCTCTACTTCTGAGTCTTCTACTTGTGGGTCCTCTACTTCTGGGTCCTCTTCTTCTGGGTCCTCTACTTCTGAGTCCTCTACTTCTAGGTCCTCTACTTCTGGGTCATCTACTTCTCAATCCTCTAATGTATTATTAAACCGATCCTTATCACACGCGCACGGGTCACAAACCTTACAATGTAATTGAAACCTCGTTGTGAGCAGTGATTGAAATTCAATGTTTAAAATAAAAAAAAATGATTACGTGAACTGACTTTGATTTTATATCTGCTGAATACTCGATAGCCGAGTATAGAAATGTTATCATTACATTAACTAAGGTAAAGATGCCCAAGTATATTGATTAGCTTCATTTTGAAAACAAACATTAAAATGAATGCACGGATTTCTTCAATTCACATATGTGTTGCTCTATTTCTCTAAGAATTATTTTCCTCAGCAATGTACTATTAGACTATTAGACCATTAGACTATTAGACCATTAGACTATTAGACTATTGGACCATTTGACTATTAGTCTATTAGACCATTAGAATATTAGTCTATTAAACTAATAGACCGTTAGACTATTAGACTATTATACCATTAGACTATTAAACTATTAGACCATTAGACTATTAGACTATTATACCATTAGACTGTTAAACTATTAGACCATTAGACTATTAGACTGACTACTCGGCTTGTTCAAATCATCCAGTATCTGTATCTCACCATAAAGCTAAAAATAAATTTTCCATGTTATTAATTTTGGACCAAATGGTAGTTCCAATATTGGATAGTTGTTTATTTTTATTTATATTTTTATTTTAGTAGGTATGGAAATAGATAAACTTATTTATAGATTTCCCGGTATATTCAAATTAGGTCATAAATGCATTTACTTTTTTTTTTACATTAGGCTTGATAGTCCAAAGTCTTCATAGCTCACAGTATAGTTTGCTCTGCCTGTTGTAGATGCATTACTTTTATTTACAATCTGTTTAGTTTTATAGAGACTCGGGGGTCATTCTATATTGTAATTAAACTTTATTTAACACATGTATATATATTACGTACGTATATTTTGTAGACTTTTATACATGAGTACCAGTCATTCACAGTTTGTACATTTTTAAGGCAAATACTCATTATCTTTCATAATTATACTGGCACATTAATTGTTATCAAATTGTATTTCTCTCTCTCTCTCTCTCTCTCTCTCTCTCTCTCTCTCTCTCTATATATATATATATATATATATATATATATATATATATATATATAGACACACACATAAATGTGTGATGAAATGGATTGTGTTATTGCTAGTTTTAGTTACAAGTTCAATTTACTGTTTACATATTGCATTTTTAAACAATTGTCGAAGTCTGTCAAGTATGTATCTTCTGATGTCTTATTATGTAAAATAAGATGTAATTCAATAACATTTATTAAAAATTGGCATCTTTCCCTTGTTTTTGTTACATTTTTTTTGCATTATATGTGTAAATATGGTACCTACAGTTCGATCAACAGTACACCACAGATAGAAGAAACAAAACAAAACAACAATGCTTCCATTTAAAAACAACCTTCATATCTAAAAGGCTAACCACAAAGGTAAACATTTATAGTAGTCAATCAAAGTAAAGTTCACTTAGCTCTAGTAGGCCATCAGGGCATATGAAATGTATGATTCATCTGTTTCTATAACATCGGCCTATGAAGAGATTGTGTAGTTAGCACAACGCCCAACCACCTTCACTTCCCCAACTTAAAGTCAGGTGACCATTAAAAGCTTGGTGGACTTACGGGACATTAACCTACTTTTTCTAGGACTTTGAAAAATATGCATAGGTTACAGTAAGAGATGTATTCTACACTTTATCTGCCCCAATGGCCCTTTGGGGTTAAGGGAACTTTACTTTGTAAAATAAATTCTAAAATATTTGTTAAATTACTAGGAAACATTATTTTTTAAACAAATTTAAATGTATTACTTCAGTAGATATGCATCATCTAATTAAGTTCGTTTTTATTATTCCGTTAACTTACAAACACACAAAAAAAAAGAAACAACACAAAACACATGGTGAGATTGTTTGCTTCATATTATTAGGAAGCATATTGTTTACATGAAATGATAATTCGTTAGTTCAACTTAAATAGTCAATATTATTTGGACAGAACTATAGGCAAAAGCGGCACTAAACATAACTATAGAAATATAACAACATGCCATTGTAAAACACTGCAGTCAGTAAAACAAAATATTTTCCAGCCAAGGTCAGGTCTCAAGGCGACTCAAGTTCTCTGACCCGATAAAGTTCAATGTAAACTTTAGAGCTTGAACCCTGGACATGCTGCTATATTTACTGAACAAGAAAGGAAAATATGTTGTGGTTACCGATTAAATTAAAAATAAAACCGTTAAAATTGTAATAAATATCGGGAACAAAATATGAAATAAAAAATAATAAAATAATACAAAATAATAACACTTTTAGACAACGTGGTTGTATTTTTGATTCCATGCAATAGTCTCTTTGATTCTATTATCAAACAATGAATAACTAAATGATGGGTCAACAGACTTATTGCCAATGACCATCTCACTCCTCCTCTCCATACACTTTTTAGAATCAACATCGGATGACTTAACAGTAGCATGCATTCAGTGGTGCATGTCTAGGTGTATGTGTATTTCTGTAAGGATGAGATGAAATCTCTTAGATCCTATGAGCCATTAATGGAACGGTTTCTATGGTGCCCTTCTTTCATCCCCATCATAGCCGATAGTGCAATGGCCATGGCGGCACCACGGCAGACATGGCGGGGAATTAAGGTTGACGTGGAAAATCTCCTTGGTCCTCGCTGGAGATCGAACCAGGTACCTTCACGTCATTACTCGAGCGCTTTACCGCACGACCATCCGTACGGCTCTGACAAAATTACCACCAAGCGACTACTTGCATAGGATGAGAAATATTCGGGACCAACGTGGCATCAAATGTGGTAGTACCTTGTTCTGAGAGGCGGCCATTGTAGCATCAAATGGTGTAGGACAAATGGTGTAGGACAAATGGTGTAGGACAAATGATGTAGGACAAATGGTGTAGGACAAATAATGTAGGACAATGGTGTAGGACAAATGATGTAGGACAAATGATGTAGGACAAAAGGTGTAGGACAAATGGTGTAGGATAAATGGTGTAGGACAAATGATGTAGGGCAAATGGTGTAGGACAAATGATGTAGGACAAATGATGTAGGACAAATGGTGTAGGACAAATGATGTAGGACAAATGGTGTAGGACAAATGGTGTAGGACAAATGGTGTAGGACCTTGTTCTGAGAGGGAGCCCTTGTAATGTCAAAGGTTTAGGGACTTTTGAGTAGCGGTAAAAAAAAAGTGTTGGAGCTGAAAGGTATGCTTTCTTAGATACATAGTTTACTGCAAATATTTATCCATCTCTCTAAAGGGCATATTTTTTTTAATTTAATGACGTAAAACGGTAAATATGTAGTTTTTATATAAAGAACTGAATCTAAACTTTAAATAATTCAACTTTTGGACTAAGATTTTGTAAAAAAATAAACATAAATAAACAAAACAAACAAAAGTATAATGTTTTTTTTTTTTTTCCTTTTCTCAAAAAATAAATAAGATATATAAATATATTCTGACCTATTGTCACCTGAGTAGTTGACACCCCAATTTTATGTTTTATTCAAGGATGTGAAGATATTTCAATAACCAGCTATGGCTCTTTTAGCAAAACAACAACAACAAAAAAAAAAAACCGAAAAAAAATGTGATATTTGAATTTAACATAACAAGTGTAAAACATATATGTATAAAGTTAATCAACATTGTATTAAAATAAGTAGCGACGTGAACTCTCAAAAATGAGCTGAATGTTATAGAATACAGTTTCATTATTGGTTTTCTTAACTGAATTAGGCTACATTAAAACAGCTATTTCCCTAAATTACAGATGAATATTATTACAAAAATTTGATGATTATTGGTCTATGACAGAGGTGGGCAAATCGTGGGCCACGGTGGGTTTGTAAATTTGACATGTGGGTCAGACCAAGAGCAGATGGTGTTGCCATGAGCTAATATTAATTCAAGGTAAAGGGCATAACGTACAAGTGTTGTGTTTTTACTTTGAAACGAGTAGCCGCCTCGATAAAACAGTCGGGGGGGGGGGGGACGGGGGGCTGGGTTTAGCCAGCGGGACGCAGTCGGCTTCATACTGGTCAAATTTGAGGAGCTAAAAACTGTCTTTTTCAAATTGGTGAAATATTTTGACAAAAACGTTTGAGAATCACAGATCTACAGAAATAAAATGGTCAAATAATAATCAAGATAAAATATATAATGTATTCAGAGAAAAAGTAATTAGATATACACATTCACTAGACTTTAAAAACGTCATTTCAAGCAATAATTTACGTTTTAGCTGACAACAATCACTTGAGACATTTTATAGAGGAGAAAAAAAAATATGTTGATGGTGCTGCAATACCGCCAAAAAATGAATGAGGTATTAACATTAGCAAGCAACCTTATATTAAAAAATGTGTATCACTCAAGATTAACAATTCATCTGTTAGTTAATATTTTAACTAAGACAAGTTGAATAAGTGTACGGAATTAACAGAGACAAACGTTTTGTGTTAAATAGATGAATACGTACATTCTGATATTGAGCAGAAATACTTTAACACCACCATCTGTATTCACTTACGGATACTTTTTTGAAATCAGGATTTATCCAACCATCGCTAATTAATAAACAATCGAAGCTCAACTAAAATAAAATTCTCATAAAAACTGATTGTGTAAACATAAATGAAAAAGGATGTCATTGATGTGCAATGAAAATTTTAGGTGACAAATTCTAAAGTGGAAATCAATCATGGGTTTGTACAGTTACCGGTAAAATGAGATCCGTACATGACGTTAAGTCATACTGTAGTCATACGAGTGTCAAACAGGTGTTGTAAAGGTGTCATATATTGTTGTAAGGTGCCAAACAGGTGTAATGTAGATGTCATTCACGTATCATAATGGTAACATTCATATGTCATACATTTGTCAGACGGGTGTCATAAGGTGTCTTACAGGTGTCATGCATATGTCATTCACGTGTCAAAACAGGTAACATTCATATGTCATGCATGCGTCATACGGGTGTCATAGGGTGTCATAAGATATCATGCAGGAGCCATACAGGTGTCAAACAGGTGTCATGCAGGGACATACAGGTGTCATATGGTGTCTTCAAGATGTCATATAGGTGTCATACATGTTTCATAATGTGTTATGCTGGTGTTATAAGGTATAATGCAGGTATCATAAGGTGTCATAAAGGTGTCATGCAGGTGTCATACAGGTATCTAAATAGTCAACTTTATAAGGTGACAAGAGAAGATCCAGTGCACTGTCCTAACCAACATGAGGACATTCCAAATAGTTTGCTATCTTTGTCCCCGTTTTGTCTGTCTGTCTGTCTGTCTGTCACCACCCTAGATCTCAACAACCATAAGTCCTAGACCCATGATGTATATATCATTTTGTAGGTCTTGGCCTGCCATGTGTGCAGCAAAAGTTCATTTCGCGATCTGACCTCTGAGGGCCGTAAAAGGGGGCTTATAAAGTACCGTTTTTTACTATATAAGCTATATTAATAAAGGAGCGCCCTATATCTCAGCAACTATAAGTTCTAGACCCATGATGTATATATCATTTTGTAGGTCTTGGCCTGCCATGTGTACATCAAAAGTTCATTTCGCGATAGGACCTCTGAGGGCCGGGCTTCAGGGCTCCTAAGGGGCTTATATATTATATATACACCTTGTACGTTCAATAACCCATTCATTTGGTGCGAAATACTGCAGCACGTATTTTTACCAAGATTTATTAAGAAACTCATCAAATGAAATAGTAAGCTTGTGTTCTGAGTTTAATTGAAAGTATCAGAGCTATGCAACAATTGACGGAGTTTTCGGACAATTAAATGACTATAATTTCGAATGTTTTCAATTATGAGTCCTATTTCAGTAACCACAAACCACTTGTAGTTAGATTTAAGAGACAATAATTTTTTTTCAAATATAAAGAAACGTCTTTATAATTTTTTTTTACAGATATATGCATTACACAATTGAATTTATAAACATTTCCAAAATTTACAAATATTTACTGAAAGCTAACAAACGTACTGATACATAACACGAAAATGCGCTAGCACGTCCTGTGTCCAGAATGGAACAGGCTTAATTGCTTGTTTTGTTTTTTCCTACTGTGTTAGAACAAGACTGCTCGTAAAATATGTTTCATGTTTCGTAATATTAGCTCCCCTAGTCATTCCCTAAGATAAAGGGTTCAAATCCTTTCATCAAAGAACACAGTTTAGATAATAATAATCTCGTCTGGTTATCAAGGTTTGATAATACATACGCACATACTTGTATGTGCACCAATGATATCAATATTCATTTAAATCAGTTTTTAGTATGAAGTAACGGTTGTCCAAAGCCCTTCCTTTAATGTAAACCTATTGCACATGAATTAGATAATGTGATTTTCGTCTTTTCGTTTTGTTCATTACAGAATGTTCATTGTTGAATTTGATTTTTAAGAACTCCATATTTCACCAAAAGCACAAATCTACGTCTTTTTCTGAGGAAATACAAAACATGGTTTGAACTAAGGCCAGCTGTCAGTGTAAATACAAAACATGGTTTGAACTAAGGCCAGCTAATCGTGTAAATACAAGCGAAAAAAAAACAGCTCTATTTGACGCCTTCCACAAACCAGCATTGAAGATCTTGGTCACACATTGTATAACTCTGGTAAGAGTAACTAAATTGTGTACATTCTTTCCAGATTTTCCTGGGCTGAAACTAAAAACTTAAAAGAAATAACACCTATTTGTTTTCAATATTTCCATCATGCTGTTTTGAAAATTGGTATTAGTGCCCAGAAAGTTTTTCTGTATTTTGAACTCATTTTGTAATAAATAATTATATTAAGACTATAACATAAAGTCTCAACCAAACAGGTAAAGTTATAAACAAAATTTGAAACGACGAATAAAGATCCACCAATTTTCATCTCTTTGACAATCCCTACAGCCGTGGTCAGTGAGGAATGTGGTATGAGTGACACAATGTAGATGACAGACACGAAGACTAACATCGTTACAGTTTTTCTCTCTCTGTAATTCACTGCAGCTTCATTGTTGGACGCTTTCTTTCTCCAAGTTACGCTTGATTTGATCTTCACTATTAAGATCATAGTGAATACCAGCAACATGAACATGGTGAGAAATGGGACGCATATTCCGTTCAATAGATAGTAGACATTGATAATAGATTCTCTATGGTCTTTAAAATAAACAGACAAAACACTTCTGTTGTATTTGGGTATAACAGTCCAGTCCACATATAACAAAGAATAGGGAAGGATGAAGCAAAAGGTTAAACCGATAAAGATTGAGACGTTAACGAAGCAAGCAGCTTTGACGTTTAAGATAATCTTAACTTTTAATGGCAGGAGAACACATAGGCATCTTTGAAATGCAACGAATGACGTAATAAAACCACTGACTCTGATGAAATAATCATTTGGATAGATCAGCAATAACGCCATGTTGTATTTGAGCATAATGAACTTTGACTCATCGGTCCAAGGGTCAACAGCCTGGATATATACAAACTCAATGACCAGTACAAAAATATCACTGACAGCCAAAGCAGTCAAAGTGATATTAACTCCATCTTGGTAACCCTGTTTCCTGAAGACTAGAATATTGATGAAGTTGGAAACGATACCAAATATAACAATCATATCGCATAAAAAAATCAATACGACACTATAGACTACATTGAATACTAACAGATCGATGGCTTGATTTGGTCCAAGTACGGAGTTGTTAGATATGTGCATCATGGTAAAATGACCATCAGTTTACATATTACTTTTTAATGAAATAAAGATTGGAATTAAATCCAAAACTGTCGAATATTCAATGATACTTAATGCAATGACCCTATTTTGTATCTTTACAGAAAGTTCAATGTTGAATAAAGTCTGTTTTATTCATTAAAGAGCATTCATTGTTGAATAAAGTCTGTTTTATTCATTAAAGAGCATTCATTGTTGAATAAAGTCTGTTTTATTCATTAAAGAGCATTCATTGTTGAATATGCTCTATATTGTTCATTAAAGAGCATTCATTTTCTAATGTGGTCTGTACATATCATTAAAAGAGCATTCATTGTTGAATAAGGTCTGCATTGTTCGCTAAAGAGCATTAATTGCTGAATATGGTCTATATTGTTCATTAAAGAGCATTCGTTGTTGAATAAGGTCTGCTTTGTTCATTAAAGAGCATTCATTGTTTAATTTGATCTGCTTTGTTCATTAAAGAGCATACATTGTTAAGTGTAGTCTTTAAATGTTGAAATACACCATCATAGAATTTTATTTGGGCATCTGTAGCTGTTATTAAACAAACTGATTTCTATATATGACATGAATATCGAACTTCGTTGACCCATATGTAATTATGTAAACGTGAAGACATTATTTACATACCAGCTGTACCATGCAAAACCTTTGTTTAGTTATATTCCTTTAGGTTTGATCAGTAGGCTAGGTTATTTTTGGTTTCGGACAGATCCGATTTTTTCATGGTTTTATTTCAATTTAAAGATGCAAAAAGTTGTAGAAATAAAAAAAAACACACACACATACATAATTAAATGGAATTATTTAACACTTTGGCCTCTGTGTTTAGTGTTGGAAAAACGCAGAAACTATTGAACACTGTAGATATTTATCAAACATTTATCGAATCGGGACGCCGGCAAGACACCATTTTGAATTCTTGATTTCTACTTTCGATATAAGGCAGTCGCGAGACAGATATAATTACATTAGATGTGTTTTTTTTTTTAATTTTGTTTTTTTTTTTACCAAGTACAAATGGACTTTTTGATATTTACATTGAAAACTGTTTAATACATATATCTGTCTACTAAATTGTCTAAATCAATTTAAACTATTTGATAGTTAGTAGTTATTTCGGCAAACGAGATCTGCATTTGTGTTTTCTTTTATTTCACGGTCGGAACTATTGATTGAACAACAAAAACAACAACAACAACATAAAGATGAAAAAATACCGCGTCTTAGTCTGAAATATCTCTTATTATTTCCAGCGACGTATCAGTCTGTCCGACGAAGCACTAAATTACACACACAGATGATTAGTGTTTTAAGTTTATAAGTAATGAACGTCTATCATTTCAATCTCTTTTTTTTGCTTTTCTTACATTGTTTGATACATCCCTGTTATTACACTGTGTGTCTGTAATCTGATGTTATAATTACCAGTGTAATGTTATCTTAAACAATGAAGGCAACGATTATTTATAACTGTGTATTTATCAAAATTAAAATTCATGACAACAAATGATAATATTATCAACCCTTTTTTTTTGTACATTTCTTTTTAATCAATATTTGTCTAAAATAAGATAAACAATACTATTCATGACGTTTAAATGAAATTAAATATGGGTAGCTATTGCAAATTAAATCTCATACTGACTTTTGATAAATATTAACTTTAATGGGACAGTCAATTAGAGTTTTACAGTCAATATAAAATGGACTTTGCATTGTTAGTAGCTGAAAATGTAGGCGCGTATAATTTTTGTATCTATTTTTCTCATGATGAAACTAAACGTTGACATAGTATATTTCTATACAGTAGTACAAGCTGTTCATACTGAATATGCAATTATGTTTATAACTGTTGGAATATTCATTGTGGCGATATCAAAAGTTAATATTATTTGAAAACAAGTTGAAGTTAAACATTTTACTCTTAGTATCTATAACACAAATCTACATTGGAAACAATTATAAAGAATGTAACAATAATAGATGTTGGTTGGACATGGGGGAAAACAATATTAGAATTGAAAGTAAGATTAATAACAAAAATTCACTGTTTGTGACCAAAACAATGGCTAAATATATGACTGGTCAACATATACATTATAAATCAACAGCATAGGGTGAGAGATTTGTGTCTCAATTTAATGTCACAGGAAATTCACCAGAATGATACTCAAATAACATTAACTAACTTTGCTAGACAAGTTTATAAACAATAATACGCTAACTTGATATCCTAGTCAAGCTTATTAACAATAATACACTAATTTGATATCCTAGACAAGCTCAAAAACATGCATGACTTAAAGATGACATTAAATATCTAACTAAACCATTTCTTCAAAGGCTACATGCAACCAATGGTGACAATGAAAAGGCCAACAAGACTCGAGACACTCGTGGGATCTGGAGGGGGGTGGAGTTCACATGTTTCTAATACCCATAACATTTAGTAAAGTTATTATGTGTACTAAGATATAGCTTCTCTACTAGGTCTTAATAATGCTACGTAAATATTTTAACATGTTTGGAACTGTGTCATTTGTAAGTGACTCAGTACGGACCTGAAAAAAACAGAAATATGTCTCTAGGTCATATTCTTTTATGGTTAGCAATTACTTCCAACTAAGAACTGATGCAAACACATTTATTGTATACTTGATCTACCCTGCAAAACCATATTTCCTTAGGTGTGATCAGTAGGCTAGGTTATTTTTGGCTCGAACAGATCCGATTTTTTTCTAGATATTTATTACTATTGTTTAAGTTTGACGATGTTAAACTGGAATACTTTTGTATTAATTCCTAGCTTTCGATTTAACGCATTACCCACACCGCTATTATTTATATAGATTACGTATTTGGAACTTTGAATATTGCTGAAGTTTGAAAAATGGAGGGACTTATTACAACATATTCAATTGTACAATATTTTAAATTAATAGTAATGTTCTACCAATGACAAATAACCTATTAAATAAAATAAACATAAATGAAAAGTGTATATATATATATATATATATATATATATATATATATATATATATGTATATATATAAACCAATTTTAATAAAAATATGTTTTTTCCAGTAATTTAGCTCTCCAGGGCTAACAAACAATACCAATCCTAAACGTTCGTTGTGTACAAGTACGATGAAAACATTGTGAGAATAAAGTTAGAAACTGTAATACAATACGTCTGGTTAATCATAAAGCCTGTTTAAATGATTCTATCTCAAGTACGTTTATTTCTAATTATTTTTGTCATTCTGCTAAATACACGATACTAATTTTATATATATATATATATATATATATATATATATATATATATATATATATATATATATATATATATATATAAGTAGTATCGTGTATTTAGTGATGCAAAGCTATATGATTTTTTTAAATTCTTTTATCTAAATGTGTGGTTTGCGAGCATCGGGTAACATCCTAAAGCCCCTATCCCCATATGAGCAATGACCTGACCAGGGCGTTGATAATACATGCTTGCATGATGGGAATGTAGAATTTAAGGTGTCGAGAAAGAAAATAATACAATTCACAACAGTAAACAACAAAGAGAAAATTAATTCATGGAACACGTCATACAAAAATGTTATCATTTTTAGCCAGGTTGGGGGGGGGGGTGAAGGAGGATAATGTTTTAATAATATGGACTATGAAAAAATAAGTTAGCTATTTTTAGGCTCAACTTTGTATTAACTGATTTATTGTGAAGCGAAAAAGTAAGTATTTTATGTTTGTATCGATTTCATAGCATGTATAGTAAAAACAGGTATTCATCCCATCGGCTATATATTCCTTTACACATTTTTAATAATCTGCTTTCTTGGATTAATTATATTTTCGCATTTAGCTCTGACCGTGAATAAAAATCTTTTTACATCATTAAGCATTATTGAATAGTACGTCAAAAAGTATTATGCCGCTTGAAAATTGAAATGAATGTCCAAAAGGTTTCTCTGTATTTTGAGCTCATTTTGTAATAGACTACAATATTTATGCTACAGCAGGCTGATTCAAACAGACAGGAAAAGATAAAACAAAAGTTGGTCACGTCGATCAACTTTCCACCAGATTTCATTTCATTGACCATCCCCAGGGCAGTGGTCAGCGCGGAATGTGGTACAAGTGTCACAATGTAGATTATAGACACAGAGATTAACATTGATACAATTTTTCTTTCTTTGTAATTCACTGCAGTTACTTTGTTAGACACTTTATTTCGCCACCTCATACTTGATTTGATCTTCACTATTAAAATGACAGTGAACACCAGCAACATGAACATGGTAAGAAATGGGACGCATATTCCGTTCACTAAGTAGTGGACGTTGATAATAGATTCTCTGTTATTTTTGTAAAATATGTACAAAACACTTCTGTTGTAATTGGGTAACATCTTCCAGTCCACATATAACAAAGAATAGGGAAGCAAAACGAACACAGTCAAACCAATGAAGATTGTGACGTTAACGACACAAGCCACTTTGACGTTTAAGATAATCTTAACTTTCAATGACAGAAGAACACAGAGGCATCTTTGAAATGAAGCAAATGAAGTAATGAAACCACTGACTCTAATAAAGTATTCGTTTGGATAGATCAGTAATACTGCCATGTTGTTCTTGAGCATAATAAAGTTTGATTCATCTGTCCAAGGGTTTGTAACCTGGATGTAAGCAATCTGAATGACCAGTACACCAATGTCGCTGACAGCTAGAGCGGTCAGTGTGATGTTAAAGCCGTCTTTGTAACCCTGTTTCCTGAAGACTATAATGTTGATAATGTTGGATGCGATACCCACAACACCAATGACGTTGCAGAAGAAGAGAAAGAAAACGCTGAATGCTATTTCATATAATGTTTGGTCGATGACGCGATTCGATCCATGTACAGAACTGGTAGATACATTTGATTGGTTCATAGTAATAAGGGGAGAGCAGTTAGAATAATAATCTTTTAAATCTGATAAAAATGTAGGCTAAATTATAACACATTTTTTCTATATTTTGTATAGTTAAACAAATTCTTTTACTTTCTATGTTTAGACCAGACACAATTCTTTCTTTCTTTAGTGGTCAATAGAACCACTTGTGTATTTTTTGAAAAAGGGATAAATATTTTTTTAAATATTTTGTAAATACTCTTTAAGGCTAAAACTAGGCCAAGTCTAGTACATAGCTGGGAAACACTTCTTAATTATTTCCCTTATCAGTCTTGAAAACATTGGTCACACGTTGTATAACAACTATACATTTGATTGCTTCCCTTTGATATGTTAAACCATATTATAATAAATGCCGTTTTAAACAAATTCATTTCAATCCTTTAAAAAATATATGTGGAGCATTGTAGTTGAAATTTATCAAGTCATTTATCGACTAAACAATACCATACTAAAAATGTGCACACAGTGTTTAAATTTAATTTATAGTTTTAATTTTACCTTTTTTCTTTTTTTTTCTAAATTTATGTTCAAGTACTTAGTTATTAATAATCTGTTGCTATGCAAGACTGGTAATCATTTAGGCCAAGAGATCAGACATATCATTTTGTGACACTATCATTATTATAAATGTCATATTTTAAGAAACGATATAATTGAAACATATCAGAATCTGTTGTTAAGAAAACATATGTTTATGTAATACGCAATTTTTGGTCCACATTACTGTTAAATTATCTAAGGATTTCACTAAAGCAACGGTTTGGGTTTAAAAACACAACATTTCATAATTTATTTACTATCAAAAACTTCAATGGCCATATACTTCACTGTCGGTTTCATTATCACAACTCCGCTGCTCTTCAGTCACAAAGGCACTGCTTGCAATACTTTCATTCCCTGTAAGGATACAATGAAATCTCTTAAATCCTATAAGCTACTAATGGAACCTGTCCCATTGTTGCACAAGCACGGCCCGTCTTGCCGATTGAAGAAGTGGGAAAATGGTGACACTTCAGTGATCAGTGACTTGCACAAATTAATCCAACAATGTCCACTGCATGAGTCTGGATGTCAGGAGCTCAGCACTTTGATCAGATCGTTAACGTCTTTCTGGTTAGTGAAGTGGGGCCTTCTCTCCTCAACCAAATCATTGAAATCGTAGTCTGCATCTCCAAAATTTTCCTCGCAGGCTGACTTGGTGCTTTCTGCTCGGGGCAATGTGGTACTTGTTCATTGGAAGAAGGAATGTCTAGATAAACGATATGAGGTGCATTCTTGCCAGTATGATGTTTGCAGAAGTATCAGTTGCTTGAGTGTTGAGTCGGTAGCCGTGGAAATGTAGTAGTACTTTGTTCTGAGAGCGACCCTTGTAGCATGAAATGTAGTAGAACTTTGTTCTGAGAGCGGTCCTTGTATGAAATGTAGTAGGACTTTGTTCTGAGAGCGGCTATTGTAGCATTAATGCAGTAGGACTTTGTTCCGAGAGCGGTCCTTGTATGAAATGTAGTAGTACTTTGTTCTGAGAGCGGTCCTTGTATGAAATGTAGTAGAACTTTGTTCCGAGGGCGGTCCTTGTATGAAATGTAGCAGAACTTTGTTCCGAGAGCGGTCCTTGTATGAAATGTAGTAGTACTTTGTTCTGAGAGCGGTCCTTGTATGAAATGTAGTAGGACTTTGTTCTGAGAGCGGCTATTGTAGCATTAATGTAGTAGGACTTTGTTCTGAGAGCGGTCCTTTATAAAATGCAGTAGGACTTTGTTTTGAGAGCGGTCATTGTATCAAATGCAGTAGGACTTTGTTCTGAGAGCGGTCTTTGTATGAAATGTAGTAGAACTTTGTTCCGAGGGCGGTCCTTGTATGAAATGTAGTAGTACTTTGTTCTGAGAGCGGTCCTTGTATGAAATGTAGTAGAACTTTGTTCCGAGGGCGGTCCTTGTATGAAATGTAGCAGAACTTTGTTCCGAGAGCGGTCCTTGTATGAAATGTAGTAGTACTTTGTTCTGAGAGCGGTCCTTGTATGAAATGTAGTAGGACTTTGTTCTGAGAGCGGCTATTGTAGCATTAATGTAGTAGGACTTTGTTCTGAGAGCGGTCCTTTATAAAATGCAGTAGGACTTTGTTTTGAGAGCGGTCATTGTATCAAATGCAGTAGGACTTTGTTCTGAGAGCGGTCTTTGTATGAAATGTAGTAGAACTTTGTTCCGAGGGCGGTCCTTGTATGAAATGTAGTAGTACTTTGTTCTGAGAGCGGTCCTTGTATGAAATGTAGTAGAACTTTGTTCCGAGGGCGGTCCTTGTATGAAATGTAGTAGAACTTTGTTCCGAGAGCGGTCCTTGTATGAAATGTAGTAGTACTTTGTTCTGAGAGCGGTCCTTGTATGAAATGTAGTAGGACTTTGTTCTGAGAGCGGCTATTGTAGCATTAATGTAGTAGGACTTTGTTCTGAGAGCGGTCCTTTATAAAATGCAGTAGGACTTTGTTTTGAGAGCGGTCATTGTATCAAATGCAGTAGGACTTTGTTCTGAGAGCGGTCCTTGTATGAAATGTAGTAGAACTTTGTTCCGAGGGCGGTCCTTGTATGAAATGTAGTAGAACTTTGTTCCGAGAGCGGTCCTTGTATGAAATGTAGTAGAACTTTGTTCTGAGAGCGGTCCTTGTATGAAATGTAGTAGGACTTTGTTCTGAGAGCGGCTATTGTAGCATTAATGTAGTAGGACTTTGTTCTGAGAGCGGTCCTTTATAAAATGCTGTAGGACTTTGTTTTGAGAGCGGTCATTGTATCAAATGCAGTAGGATTTTGTTCTGAGAGCGGTCATTGTATCAAATGCAGTAGGACTTTGTTCTGAGAGCGGCCTTTTCGAATCGGCAGGGGGGATAATCATCTACTTTCGAGAAGCTGTTAAAAAGTGTGAGAGCTGAAATGTATGCTTTCTTAGATGTATAGTTTGGTTAAAATAATTATCCATTTATTTAACGGGCATATTTAATTAATTTATTGACGCAAATATGTTGTTTTAATATGAAGACTTAAATTTAAACTGTAAATAATTCAACTTTTGGACTAACATTTTGTAAAATAAAAAAAGAAATTAATTAAAAAAATATAAATCATTATGTAATCACCTGTTGAGCAACTTAACTTTATGTTGAAATTCTGTGATGCAAATGTATTTGAAGAACCAGTAATGAGTAATTTAACTAATGATCCTTTATCAACACAAAAAGTAATCACGTCATGGCTAAAGTCCTTGCTATATCTCACGTGGTGCCTCCATGGCCTCTGTTTATTGGTGGGGATGAAAGAAGGGCACCAAAAAAACCGTCCCATTAGTGGTTTATAAGATCTAAGAGATTTCATCTCATTTTTACAGGGCGCTTCACACTCTTCAGAACAGCTATTTTCCTAAATTAATTATGACTCTTACTATAAAACTTTGATCGATGGTGGATGACGGGGCTGAACAAATGGTTTCATGTATTTGACAGGTGGGTCAAACCAAAACCAACGGATTGAATATGAATATGAATCGAAAGGTAAACAAAAGAACATAATAGGCCAGTGCTGTGATACAATTAAAAACGAGTGTGCGGGACAGTTTAAACAGACCGATGGGCTAGATTTAGCCCGTGGGCTGTAGATTGCCTATGGCTGGTCTATGATGAGGATCTGAATACATTCTCTTTAAAAAAAGGAGACATTAGACAAATCTGTATGAGAATCACTGAGGTATAGTAATCCAATTATCAAATGAAATAAAAACAAATCTTGATACTAAAATAAAATATATTTTGTATTTAGAAAAAAAAATAGTAATTCAATTAAAAAGCAAAATGTATCAAACAAGAAACAGCGCTATTTTAAATAACATTTTATGTTTCAATTGATAATCAATATACTTCATACATTTTATAGAAGAAATATTTTAATTGTGCAACTAATACCGCTGAAAAAATAATGATGAGTAGCGTATTCACAAGCAATCTTTAATTAACATTTTTTTATTAGTCAAGATTAGCGAGGACACAATTTGTTAAATACGTGCAGGACATTAATAGAGACACTCATTACGTATGAAATTGGTGAACACCTCATTATGACGTAAATACGGACACTGAACAGAAATACTTTAACGACACCTTTATTCACTTAGAGAAAAAAATTTTTGAAAACATAATTCATAAAATGATCGAAGCGCAACTATATAAAGAATTAAAAAAAAACCTAAAATAATAAAAACACCTAAATAGAAAAAACACCTTAAAAAAACACCTAAAATAAAAAAAAACACCTATATAGAAAAAAACACCTAAAATAAAAAACACCTAAAACAAAAAACACCTAAAATAATAATTAAAAAACACCTAAAATAAAAAACACCTAAATAGAAAAAAACACCTAAAATAAAAAAAACAACTAAAACTAAAAAACACCTAAAATAATTAAAGAAACACCTAAAATAAAAAACACCTAAATAGAAAAAACACCTAAAATAAAAAAACACCTAAAACAAAAAAACACCTAAAATAATAAAAAAACACCTAAAATAAAAAACACCTAAATAGAAAAAACATCTAACATAAAAAACACCTAAAATAAAAAAAAAAACAAACAACTGTTTATAAAGGATCTAAATGATGAAGAATTTCATTGGTCCGTGGTTCAAGGCAGACTAGGAAGCAGATGGTTAGAGGAAGTGGAGAAAGATTTTAATGCTATAGGAATGAGAAAGTGTAGGAAGAAGACCATGGAACGGGAAAAGTGGAAAAGAGTAGTATGGCAGGCCAGGGCCCTTAATTGGGTGTAGAGACATGAGAAGAAGGAAAATGAAGTAGTTCAAGTGGTTGGGTGATGATACAAAGTCAAAAGAACAGTTGCCGGTAAAATGAAATCCAATTCATTTATTCATACATGTTTTTAAAATTCATCTAGTACATGGTCCACTTAAAGAAAGCCGACAAAGGAACATCCAGTCTGCTGACCAAACAGGCATGTGGACAGTGTTAATAGATTGCTATTTTTCCCCCTGATGTGTTAGATGTTTAAAACGCACCACTCTTAATTTCTATTTTTGTCTAAAACTTAACATTTTATTTTGCATGCTGTTAACAACACTCTAGTCACTTCAGACCCTTTCATCATGCAACTAAATTTCAACAATACCATCTTGTCTAGTAATCAAGGTTTGATAGTACTAAATACAACTGAACAAAATAATGTGTTTTTCGCTTTTTTCTCACCCTTGCTCCATTTTTCACTCAAAACTAAATCTACGTCTTTTCTGAGGAGATGCTTTCCAGTGGTTTGAACTTGGCCTGCAGTCCGTGTCTAGTTAATAGATTAATCACTTCTACTCATCTACTTCCTCAAACCAGCCTTGGTTGTATACTTTAAAGTTCTTGTTACCATAACTAAATTTTGCAAAGTGTGCCACATTTTATTCTTGGCGTAAAGCTAAAAATAAAGTGAAAATAAGTAATACCTCTTGGTCTCAGTATTTTCATTATGCTGTTTTGAAGAATAGCATTAGTGCCCTAAATGTCTTTCTGTATTTTGAACTCATTTTGTAATAAATAATTATATTAAGGCTACAACATGCAGCCTCAAACAAACAGGAAAAGATAAAAAGAAAACTAGTTACGTCAAACAAAGATCCACCAATTTTCATCTCTTTGACAATCCCTACAGCCGTGGTCAGTGAGGAGTGTGGTATGAGTGACACTATGTAGATGACAGACACAGAAATTAAAATTGTTACAGTTTTTGTCTCTTTGTAATTCATTGTAACTTCATTATTGGACGCTTTCTTTCTCCAAGTTGCGCTTGATTTGATCTTCACTATTAAAATTACAGTGAATACCAGCAACATGATCATGGTGAGAAATGGGACGCATATTCCGTTCGCAAAATAGTGGACGTCGATTATCGATTCTTTGTTGTCCTTAAAATAAACAGGCAATATACTTCTGTTGTATTTGGGTATAACAGTCCAGTCCACATATAACAAAGAATAGGGAAGTAAGAAGCAAAAGGTTAAACTGATAAAGATTGAGACGTTAATGAAGCAAGCAGCTTTGACGTTTAAGCTAATCTTAACTTTCAAAGGCAGGAGAACACAGAGGCATCTTTGAAATGCGGCGAAAGACGTAATAAGACCACTGACTCTGATAAAATATTCGTTGGGGTAGACCAGTAATACTGCCATGTTTTTTTTGAGCATAATGAACTTTGACTCATCGGTCCAAGGGTCAACAGCCTGGATATATACAAACTCAATGACCAGAGCACCAATGTCGCTGACCGCCAGAGCAGTCAAAGTGATATTAACTCCATCTTGGTAACCCTGTTTCCTGAATACTAGAATATTTATGATGTTGGAAACGATACCAAAGATAGTAATCATATCGCTGAAGAAAAGTAAAGCGATACTAAAGACTGCGTTGTATATTACTATGTCGATGGCTTGGTTAGGTCCAACTACAGAGTAGTTGGATAGTTTTAAGTACGTCATGATAAGATGAAAACAAGTTTAGATACAACTTTAGAATTAGATTGTAATTTTAATTTAGTCAAAAACATTAAATATTTCTTTTATTTTCCTAAAATAAAGTTGTTTTTATATATAAAAAAAGTTCATTTATTTATTAGTCAACTATTTAGTTTAAATCAAGTAAAACTTTTGGATAGTTAGTACTTTTTTAAGGAAATGACATAAATATTTTGTTTCTTTTATCCAATAATCGGAGCTATTGACTTAACCAAAATAAATAAATAGATAAACAAGACAAAGCACGTTATATCCTGTTGTTATTTCCGACACGTTTTCAGTCTTTCGGACAATGCATTAAATTACAGATGTAGATAAAGAGTTTTTGTAATTAATAAGTAATAAAAGTCTATCACATATAAATGCTACGTGCTGCTTTGCTTCAATTGTTTGACACAGCCCTGTAATTGCACGGTGTGTTTGTAATCTGATGTTAGAACTACCAGAAATATTGTAATACACAATTCAACCAACGATTACTTATAATTGTGTATTTACCAAAACTAAACTCGATGAGAAGAGAAGACAATTTTATCAATTTGTTTACATTTCTTTCTAATCAATATTTGTCTTAAATACCATCAACTCTATTATTATTTAGGTTTAAATGAAATTATTTTATATTCATATGGTTAATCAAATCTCTTATTGACGTTGGTTTAATATTAGCTTTAATGAGACAATCAATTATTGTTTACTGTCCGTATATAATGGACTTTACATAGTTAGTAGCTGAAAATGTATGTACGTATAGTTTTTTTACATAATGAAACTAAACATTGAGACCTTATATCAGTATACAGTAATGCAAGCTGTTCACACTTTTACATTAAGGTGATTCAGTTTTTTTTTTGCAATTTAATATTGCAATGTTGTTAATTTTTTTCCTTTTATATTCCTATACTTCCATGCAAAATTTTATTGAAATTGAATTACATTTAGAGGTGGCTCATCGAGACTGAAGTTTATAGTATCATATTTAATGACATAAAAATTTATATTATAAACATTAAAATAAACATTATCTTAAAATCAACATTAAACATTAATTACAACGAATTAGATATGTTAAAATGTTAAATAACATAAAATATAATGATATCCTACAGTTACTGCTTGTTTATTCATGTATACATTGTATTATAAACATAAACAATACACTTTACTAATTATCTTCAGTTCAACGCTTCTTATATAACTTCAGTGCACTTTTCTTCAAATTTGGCACTCTCTGTCTGTGATCTTCTACGACTTGAAAGAACCCCTGTATTTCAGATTCCGTTTTAGTGATTGACTTATTAAATGATGACATCAGTGTAATTTACCACTCGGCTGCATCATTGACGCCTTAAAGGAATCAACAATATATTTAGCTTCAGCAAATGACGGCAATTTATTCCACGATACTGGATCAACTTTATCAAAACTGGTATCAATACCGGCTGAACGCATTGCAGATAGTGATGAGGTACCTACAATGTGATGCAATTCTTCACTTTAAACACTCGATCTGTCCAATCATCGCCATTCTTCAGCATCGCTTCAGAAGCTTTTTCAGATAACAAAGCAAGAAAAAGCACCTTTGGACTACTATACCAAAGATGGTTTTCAAATTTTTTTTTGTCGCACCACTAAACACCGTTTTTGTATAATTTCGTGAGACCAGCTTGAATAAGAAGAGATTCTTAAACATCACGACTCACAGGACATGAGATCCAGGCTTTGGCGTAAATGTGAGTGGCAAACAAGCAGAATTCTTGCAAAATCTTTACCTCTGAAAGTGTGAGCTAGAACTGATTTTTAAACAAGTAGATCTTGAAGCAGTATATCACTTTCGCCATCCAACGAACTATATGGTAATTGCCTAGCGCATGAAAAAAGGTACGGTTGGTTGCTTACACTGACGCAAAAAACCAACAATCAGGCTTTGATCATCCCTCTGTAAAATTCACGTGTCATGGAGGAATGACACAACACTATGTTTGTGTTCCACCATAAACAGATCATCTAGTCTCGAATCTTCCAGCGAACTATAGAGATGCTGATCAACCTTAGGCCGAAATTGTTTAAAACTTTTGAACAGTGGAATGTTAGGGCTGTTTGTGGAGCCACAGAGAAAAAACAACTCCAATGATCAGTTCATGCACATGATGTCTGCAGGCAAAATGTACATGTCCCATTAGTAACACCAGTGTTGAAGGATATTGTGTCAAAACACATACCAATAATCTCATCAGATACCTTACATAGTCTTAATAGCTGTATTATTGCATTGGCTTGCGCCTTACCAGCACGATTGGTATTTTAGCTAAACCTAAATCTTTTCTTTTTTCCAAGATAAAACTACAACTAATATGTCTACGCGTGACTGCAGCTCTTGATAATCTGTAGTTTCCTCCATCATCTTTCCATCTTTCTAAATTGAAATTCTGATTTCAAATTTCTTGGTCTGGCATCGAACCCTCTGACAGAAGTTTCTTGTAGTAAACAGAAATCTCAATTTCAAAATCATCGCCATCTTTACCTTCATCCTCACTTTCGCTGTTGCTTGTAGACCAAGTAGTAACAGTTGCCTCCTGATGTCTTCTTTCGTCTTCAACTACTCTTTGATACTCTTAGACTGATTTTCTTTTTGAAGATCGTTATCAGTTACCTTAATGCTTTGGGATATTGTCTTCTTCAGTACCTTGGGATTATAGAAAACCATCTTTATAGCATGACCCAAGGTTAGTAACACATCGCTAGGTAGACAAGAATCCGTTTGTCCCATCAACAAAACTTCAGTTATACGTCTTGTCAATCACTTTGTGAATTACCACTTGAAGTAAATGCCATATCAATTCAATAATTTGTAGTTAGTCAAAAACTACTTTATTATCCAACAAACTTGAATAATAAAATTAGATATAATCTAAAATTAATATATCACGGTATACTTTTAATTTTACAATGAACTAAAATTGCACTATAGCAAAAGCAAGCAGAACTGCCGCATTATCTCATACAGTGAAACTTCGGGTCGCTTGAGCGACCTCTAAAAGTGGTAATTTTTTTCAAAAAAGTTTACTTTTTCTTGATTTGCTTGACAAAAGGAAAAGAATGAGCCACAATGCATTAGAATCGGAGAATTTTTTTTTCCCATGCAATGATGAATCACCCTACTGTTACATACAGTAGTACAAGCATGTTCATATTGTTACATACAGTAGTACAAGCTGTTCACACTGTTACAAACAGTAGTACAAGCTGTTCACACTGTTACAAACAGTAGTACAAGATGTTCACATTGTTACATACAGTAGTACAAGCTGTTCACACTGTTACATACAGTAGTACAAGCTGTTCACACTATTACATACAGTAGTACAAGCTGTTCACACTGTTACTTGCAGTAGTACAAGCTGTTCACACTGTTGCATACAGTAGTACAAGCTGTTCACACTGTTACATACAGTAGTACAAGCTGTTCACACTGTTACATGCAGTAGTACAAGCTGTTCACACTGTTACATACAGTAGTACAAGCTGTTCACACTGTACCATGCAGTAGTACAAGCTGTTCACACTGTTACATACAGTAGTACAAGCTGTTCACACTGTTACATACAGTAGTACAAGCTGTTCACACTGTTACATACAGTAGTATAAGTTGTTCACAATTTGTTTGTAAATAATGTATGTCTGTGGGAATAAATGTATTCATTGTAGTCATATCATTTATTGCTTTCGTATTTCATGGCACCATAATTTATTATATTTTCTTAGTTCTTAAATAAATTCAATATTCGCAATACATTTAAAAAAAAAAGAGAAGATAAAATTAAACAAGCAATTAAGCCTGTTCCATTCTGGACACAGGACGTGTTAGCGCATTTTCGTGTATCAGTACGTTTGTTAGCTTTCAGTAAATATTTGTAAATTTTGGAAATGTTTATAAATTCAATTGTGTAATGCATATATTTGTAAAAAAAAATTATAAAGACGTTTCTTTATTTTTGAAAAAAAATTATTGTCTCTTAAATCTAACTACAAGTGGTTTGTGGTTACTGAAATAGGACTCATAATTGAAAACATTCGAAATTATAGTCATTTAATTGTCCGAAAACTCCGTCAATTGTTGCATAGCTCTGATACTTTCAATTAAACTCAGAACACAAGCTTACTATTTCATTTGATGAGTTTCTTAATAAATCTTGGTGAAACTACGTGCTGCAGTATTTCGCACCAAATGAACGGGTTATTGAACGTACAAGGTGTATATATAATATATAAGCCCCTTAGGAGCCCTGAAGCCCGGCCCTCAGAGGTCCTATCGCGAAATGAACTTTTGATGTACACATGGCGGGCCAAGACCTACAAAATGATATAAACATCATGGGTCTAGGACTTATGGTTGTTGAGATATAGCGCTCCTTTATTAATATAGCTTATATAGTAAAAAACGGTACTAAGGCCCCTTTTACGGCCCTGAGAGGTCAGATCGCGAAATGGAAAAAAGCCATTTCTTGGCAGGCCAAGACCTACAAAATGATATATACATCATGGGCCTAGGACTTATGGTTGTTGAGATCTAGGGTGATGACGGACGGACAGACCGACAGACAAAACTGGTGTAATCAAGAATAAAATTCTACATGGGAAACAATTAATTCGAATTTAACAATAACCGATGTTGTTTTCAAACGAGGAAAATAGTATTAGAAATGAAAGTAAGTTTAATAACAAAAATTCACAATTTTGGCCGACTGGGATTGTTCGTTGAATTCAAAATAACATTTTTGGATTCTATTTCAAAACATTGACTAACTAAATGATAGGTCAACATACACAATGCAAGTGACCTACACTGCTCGGATCAGGGAATGACATTCATTTGACAATTTAATATCACATAAAATTGACCTGAGTGATAAACGTGTATCAAGTCCTGATCACTATCTTGTGATCCAAGCCAAGTTCATACAAATTTTATAACTTAATGAGAGTAAATATCAAATCATTTCTTTAAAGATAAGCTTCAACCAGGGGAAACAATAAAAGGCAGGGGTGTCTCTTTAAGCAAAAATGGGGGTTGGGGGCCCGAGTGCAATTGGTTCCAGTACCCACAACATTTAATACGATTATTATGGCTACTGGGATCAAGCCTCTTTACTCTATCTAAACAAATATTAGGTACCTATTTAAACATGTTTGGAACTGTGACATTTGTAGGTGACATAGTGCGGACCTGAAAGAAACAGCACTATGTCTTTAGCACAGGGCAATAGGCGGCCCATCTACCCGCTCTGCCCTTCCTCCGTTGACACCAATCAGAAGCGACCATTTTATAAAAGATATCGTCTTATTGTAATTTTTGTATTAATATATTCACAATGGTATCACAATTTGTCAAGAATCTGAACGAGTTAACTTTACAATATAATTACATATGCATTTTCATATGATTTCGAAATAAGTCGTCACTTTCAATACATTTTTATGATGAAATGTGGCAAAGTGATGTTACTTATACATCGTATTTCATTGGTTAATATTTTCATCATCGTTCTAGCTTGAAAGTACGTCACAATTGAGGGGGCCGATGGCATAGATGTATAGAGCGCTTGACTGTCGAACTAAGCACCTCAGGTTCGATCTATCGGTTTTCCACGTCCTAGTAAAATTTAACTCCACCCAGCTTCCAATGGGTACCTGAATTTAGTCGTGTAAGTAATGGCGGCATAGTGTTGTTCTAGCCACACGATCCCTTCTTATACCCTACTTACATAGATAGATAAATTCTACATTATCTGCCCCTTTGGCCTTTTGGTCTACTTTACTTTATTGTACTATTAAAATATTAGTATTTTAAAACCCCAAGAGAGAACACTTCGATAAACGATCAATATTTTATCAAGGTATAGATATTTCACTAAGCGTGCTTTTAATGACCTTTCAATTTTTTTTAAAAATTATTCCATTGTATATCTAGTTATATTTATATATGTAACGAATGATATATTAGAAATAAATAACATATTAAATGATTGTAAGGTTTTACTTTTTAGTTTGTGTTGTTATTTCATTTCGTGTCTGTTTTGATTTCTACTTGAATTAATTATTTTAGATCATTGGTCCCCAACCTTTTTCTCCCTGCGGACCGGTCACCGTTAGATAATTTCACTTCGGGCCTCTTTGGGTAGGGTGGTTGCAGTTGATTATATATATATATATATATATATATATATATATATATATATTAGATTATTTTGATTTACTATGCCACTGTCAATCAGTTCCCGGTCAACCTCTTGTCCTGATAGAAATACACCACAGTCGGTATAAAGGAATCAATTTAATGTTTCCTTGAGCGGCCCAATACTATTTGATCCACGGTCCCGTATCGGTCCGCGGATAGGGAGTTGGGGAAACCACTGTTTTAGATGACAGACTGTGTTTTGACTTGTCCGTAGTTGTGTGTGAAGCCCCTGTAAGGATGAGATGAAATCTCTTAAGAGACTTCAAACCATTTATGAGACGGCTATTGCTTTGGCGTGCATTCATCCCCACCATCGCCGATAGTGCAATGGCCGTGGAGGCAACTTTAACCATGACCTGAAAAATCCATTGGTCCTCTCCGGAAATGGCACCAGGGAACCTCAGGTCGACAGTCGAGCGCTTTACCACACGACCATATGTCCTACTACTAGCCCATAGTAGTAGGGGTGGATCTAGACAACTTTGACGTTGGGGGGGGGGGCTTAACTTTTTCATAGTTGAAAATTGGTCTTAGAACAAAAAAATATTTCGATAATTTAATGATGTCTTACCTAAACTTGCGGTAACGGGAGGGGGGCATGCTCCCCCCCCCCATAAATCCGCCCCTGCATAGTAGAACAAATTACATCGTATATAGAGTAATGAAGGTTTTGTCACAAATAAAGGATAGAAGAAAATTAAATAAATTGAATTTTGAATTGAAGTTTAAGGTAAAAAATTTATGAAAAAGATATTTTATTTATTTTCCACCAAATTCTACTAAACAAATAATGCATTGAAAAAACTCATAACAAACTACATTGATAAGAATGTTAAAGCCGTCTTTGTAACCCTGTTTCCTGAAGACTATAATGTTGATAATGTTGGATGCGATACCCACAACACCAATGACGTTGCAGGAGAAGAGAAAGAAAACACTGAAGGTTACGTCATATAATGTTTGGTCGATTACGCAAATCGACCCATGTACAGAACTGGTAGATACATTTGATTGGTTCATAGTAATAAGGGGAGAGCTGTTTAAACAATCAATCTTTTCAAATCGATAAAAATGTTGGCTAAATTAAAGTAGGTTTATTATTTACTTTGTGTAGTGAATAATTTATTTTACTTTCAAAGTTTTGACCAGTCAAAATTATTTCGCATTTTCTTTTTTGATCAATAGAACCATTGGTGAATTTTATGAAATTAGGATATAAATTTTATAGAATACTTTAAAAATACCCTATACAGGGTAAAACTTGGCCCGTTGTTAGTTTCTAGAAAATAACTGCGAAGAACCAGCACTTCTGAACTACTTCCTTGTATAACACTCTTGATAGCTTCCCTTTGATATCTTCGACTTGGAATATGCTACAATCTATGCCCTTTAAATCAAATTTACTTCAATCCTTTACTACCTTTGCGGACCATTATAGTTGACATGACAGAAATGTTAAAAAAAATCAAGTTTATGTCAGTTACACTGGTAAACAGTGAATTCATTGCCAGTGATATTTGAATCATTTTATACAAAGTCAACTATGCTGATTTAGAATATGTAAGTGCTTTTGCTAGATTGGCTCTATTTTACGAGATAATTAAAATTAATTAAATAATGTATGCACCGTATTTGGAATTCGTCAGACATTGCATGAAGTATAATAGTATACTAACAAATAGTAGTGAAACTGTTAATAGTCATGCAGAAATTTGTTCAAAATATATGTAATAGTGTTATAGAAGAAAACATTTCCATTTGAAAAACTAATTATTTCTAATTAATTAATTAATATGTTAATTGGTCTATGGTAATGCATTAGCAAATCGCTGTTTGCTCGACTTCCTTTTGTATGTGTCGTTGGTGCAAATGCGCTGGAGGCTCCAACAGTAGTCAGCCATCATATATATGTCACATCTTCCTTGATATCTCTCCTTCATCACCCTCATATCCTGATGGAACCTCTCGCCTTGTTCCTCACTGAAGTCCCCAAGATTACCTGGAAATTTGTCTAGATGACAGTGCAGGTAATGTACCTTGATGCTCATATTTGTTCCAATGTTTCTGAAGTTGTCTTGCACCAGTTCTTCGTAATTCTCTGCTCTGTAATTACCTAAGAAGTTCCTGACAACTGAAACAAAACTGTCCCGTGAAGAAGCTTCAAGGTGATCCATGAAATTAGTAAAATTTCGATCGTTGATGAGTTTCCAAATCTGAGGACCGTAAAAAAATCCCAGCTTTCAGCTTCTCCAGGCTCAATCCGGGAAATGATCTGCAAATATACTTGAAGCAATTGATAGATTTGTCCAAAGCCTTAACAAATTGTTTCATTAAACCTAATTTGATAGGAAGCGGTCCGAGAATGATCTTATTTTTGTCAAAAAGTGGCTTGTTGATGATATTTTCTTTACCTACAGTCATGGTTTCCCTCTTGTCCAATGATCTTGCCTTGCCCTGCTATCACAAAGGCACATGAAGCATGGGTATTTTGTGTATCCTGAATGCTGTCCAAGCAAGAAGTTTACCATTTTTATATTAACACAAATTGACCACTGATGCTCATAATAACGGACTCTCTGCAATACTGTTTTGATATTCTCATACTCTTCTTTAAGTGTTGTTGAGTGGGCAATGGGAAGAGATGCATAACGGTTACCATTGTGTAACAGAACACATTTCAAGCTTCTGATGGAACTGTCTATAAAAAGACGCCAGTTTTCGGAAAGGTAGTCTTGTAGTCCCATTTGGAGCAGAAGTCCAGGGATGTCATTACAGTAAATAAGATCTTCCTCTTGGCTGAAATATGGAAGAAAAAACTCTTCTCTTTTCCGATAAAATGTTATTTTAACTTCTGGTTTGAGAAAATTTCTTTCATTGAGCCTGGACTCTAAAAGCTCAGATGCTTGTTTGAACAGATTTCGGTCTCGTATTAGGTCATTGAGTTCTTCTTGGCTGAATGGTTGAGGTGTTGAAGAACTTCCTTCATAATCGCTTCCACTGTTTTCACCTGCCAAAAACTCCAGATCTTGCCCCTCGCCGGAGTCTGATGGTAAAAGCTCTAATAATCCAGTAAACACTGGTATAGGAACTTTACTGCTATGTTGAATTGGTGTCCTTGCAGATTCAAGATCAGGATAATCCCACTTAGATTTCTTGTGGCGATTGAAGCCTTTAACATTCACAATTCAATCATGTATTCTCCACAGATGTAACAGAATACATTCGGATTATTTTTGCAGCATCTTCGTGATGAACTCATGATGTCTTTAGAAAGCAGCATAAAAGAGAAAAAAATAAACCAAGTTATAACTTGGTATAGTTAAATTAAACAAAAGACACCAAACTTAGTGCATTTGTTTTACACAAAGGGTATAATCATATTTTCAAGGATGTCCAATATCTCAGAAACTAGAGCCAATTTAGCAAAAGCAGTGGCGGTTTTGAAATCAGCACCCATGAATTTTTATAAATTCATTCAAACATTCTTGGCAACTCGAAAAAAAATTTTTTTGTTGAGCTGTGTTATCGACTATACAATACCAGACTAAAAATGTACACACACTTAGTGTTTAAATGTCGTTTATATTTTATACATTTTGGTTCTAGTACTTAGTTATTAATTATCTTCCCCTTTTGCTAGACTGGTAATCAGGCCAAGAGACCAGTCAAATCATTTTGTGTCATTATCTCAGTAAATGTCATCAGGGAAGAAAGGATAATTATACAATTCAAGCTTATCAGCTAATATGTTGTTTTTAGTACACAATAATTATGCACAAACCGTTTTTCGTCTTTTTTATATCCGTAAGCATTTATCAATGAAGAAATAAAAATTCCATCAAACTATACGATAATACACATTTTTTATACCTCAATATATCTTTACATCTTAATACAGAGAATTAGTTTTTTTAATAAAAATAATTATATTTTTTTTTTTCAACTTATCAATTCTTTAAATTGCTAGATTAGGTAAATTGCTAGTGAAAAAGTCTTACTTTAGTGTAGTAATTATATGTGGTCTCTACTAAACAAATTACATATTTGCATCGTTTTGATTTTTTATTAATTCTTACTACTCATAAACTGATGATTGTTTCGTCTGACTTAAATATATATATATATATATATATATATATATATATATATATATATATATATATATATAATTAGCGGGTATGCGTTTAAATATGCAACTTCATTCCCTGAATCAGAAGTACATAGACCAGGGTCAACGTGACCTGGCAGGCGAACGCGTCTAGTTCGTGAGCGTTGAAGGTGGTTCCATACAACTCACCATCTCAGTGAATTGATTGTGATATAAAAAAAAACAAAACCCAATATTTATGAACTCATTTCAAAAAAATTGTTGCTGTCTTTGAGAACTTTTTAGAAAACATTTTCTGGAAACACCGGAATTATTCGCTCATAAAAAAAAAAAAACTAACGAAAAGAAATACCATGTTTTCTGACAAAAACTAATAAAAAAAAATACTCTAGTTTTAAAAAATTCAAGTAAAACGTTCAAACAGTGTAATATTTTAGCAAAATCATTTCAATTTGAAAAATATATTCGAAACTGAGAATCAAGATATAGTGGTTGACTATTGTTGATATAGTATGAGTAGTTGTTTATATAACTTTGACATATACATATATCATGAATTTTGATCTATATCTATCTATATATCTTTCAGTCTATCAATATATTGATATGTCTATCTGTCTCTATAGCTATTTATATATATATATATATACATATACACATTGATATAACAGTTGAATTTCCCCCTTTATAAAATCCAAATTCTGCAAACCACTCCATTCTGATCGCTGTCTTTCTTGTACTTCCAAAATGTTCAGTATTGAAAAAAATGTTCATATGTAATCAGGGGAATATATATCACTGTACAACATCAACACGCTGGATCCGGAATCGGAACGGGATCCGGATATTACCAAATTTAAATGCAAACTATTCCTCAATCATAAATTAACCAAATTTACTAGACTAAATACGATTCAAATCTTCCTTTTTAATATATTTTTACTTACATATAAAACTAAAAGTGATCGACGTTTTTGTATTTTTAAAAAAGCAGGAAAGAAAAAAAGGAAGTTATTGTTTTAATTTAATTGTGTAGCGCTAAATATTAAATAAATTTATGTTGCGTCAAAAATATTTTCTTACACCAAATTTTTAAACAACAAATAAATCCGGCTTAAATCTGACAAATTTTAATCGGAACCGGATTTATTAAAACTGCCAGAATCCGGCTTAACAGGAACCGGAATCAGATTCCGGTACAGCCCTAGTACGTATATATTGAATTTTTTGTTTATATATGTAAATGTGTGTATGTATGCTTGTGTGTTTATCTTGCCAGTTTAGGTGTAAATATGTTACGTTAGTGATTTTGTTGACGAGATGGAGATGAATTCGTCATAGTGAAAATGGACAACAAATATATCATTGTTTGTTTACAATTTGTTGATTATTTCGTATTTAAGAATCGTGAAACAATACACAATACTCGGGGCGGTAAAAATAATCCGGTGTTAAAACTTAGCCGAACACTGGGGCAGAAAATGGACGTGAAGTGGGAGTGTCGCCGGGTTTTCAGTCCAATTAATCCTTAAGACATGCTGCAAAGAATATTGTAACATTAAACAAATATTACATAATCTGTATTAAAATTATTAGTAAAATAATGTTGGATGGCCGAGTGATGTATATGCTCGACTGTCGACGTGAGAGCCCTGGGTTCGATCTTTGGTATAAACGAAGGTCAATTTTACATGTTCTAGTGAAAGTTGGTTAAAGTCCCACATTTCCACCTTTTGGGGAAGTAAAGGCGACTAGGCGTTGTGCTAACCCAGGGGTCGGCAACTTACGGCTCGCGAGCCGCATGCGGCTCTTTCGATGTCAAATTGCGGCCTTCCAGTTCCATGTACAAATAATAACAGTTATATTACTGTATATACCTAATCCTAATCAAATGCTATAATATTGAAACAACAAATTTCATGGCTGTTTAAAAACTCGAGAAAATTTTAAATTACAACTTTTGCCTCTTCCCTCCCAAAAGGTTGCCGACCCCTGTGCTAACCAAACAATCCCTTTAAATGCCGTGGTCTACAGAAATATATGAATTCTATACTTCATCAGCCGTGAAGGCCCTTTACCCCTTTCGATGCTAAACATTCTAAATTTGATGTCTTGCCTAACCTCAGAAATACAAAACTTTCTCCCTGTGCCGAGTTATTTTTTCGACCTCAGGTGACCCCATGACACCAACGAAACGCGACGGTGTTGGTCAATTTTAATGTACCAAGAATATTTTAGCAGTCGTTGTGTATTGCCACCTGCTTTGGCCCAAGGCTACCGTATTTGCACTTAAGCTGTTTAGGTGGAGGGTTATGGGAGTGGCAAGCAAATGACAGGTTTGGTAGTATTACTATCTGTGTAATTAGGAGTGTTTTGGGGAGGTGCTAGGCTTGGAAGAGAAAGAAGGAGATAAAAAAGGGATATCGAGAGAGAAGATAGTGAAAAAATCCAATTTACAATGTAGATTGTGGTAAATAAATTAATGTTAATTTGTTTTTAGTAAATACATAAACGTTATTTTAATGCAAGATAGATTTAAGAATGGTTTTTTAGTAGAATACTTCAAAATAAGGTGCGACATACAAAGGTACGTCACACGCCTTGTAAACGTATCTCTATTCTCTGTGAGTACTCCGTTTAACTCACATAACACACCTTTTTGTAAGCTCCTTTTGTTATGAGGTTTTGGCTGAACAGTTGACGGAAAATGTTTCTGGACTATTAGTCTTTCACCTCTGGTCGATCTATCATTGTTTAGCGATTCTCTAATCAGATCTTGCCTATTTATGGCAACTATGGTTGACTAGTGCATACTTTCTCAAACCATCGGTGAGCAATAAAATTCATCAACTGCCAGCTCTAATGTGTTGCAGTGAATATATTCATAAATTTAGATAACCTAAATTCTTAGCCCGACCATTATGCACATTTCCGTCAGCCGTGTTTCCACAATTGTATTGTAAGACAAGCAATAAATCTGACTTCTTACATCAAGCCCCAAATTTGGCCAATTAGAAATACGTTTTAATTCCTCACTAAAGTCTTGGTCATTCCAAACGTTCCACGCACCTCTCCTTGGACTGATGAACAGACAGATAACTTCTAACACTATTTTTTTTTTTGAGATGGTCACCCATGATAAAAAATCGAAACAATAAATGAGTTTCTCTCTCCAAGGCTCCACCAGTAGAACGTTTAAACATTCCTATCCGACAATCACTAAATTTAAAAGTGGTAAAACGAACTACTCGGGGCAGTAAAAATAATCCGGTGTTAAAACTTAGCGGAACACCGCGACAGAAAAAGGGCGTGAAGTGGGTGTGTCGCCGGTTTTCAGTCTAATTATACAATAAAATGAGTTTAATCTCAACCTTCTAAAGTTTTTTTAGTGAAACATGTGCAAAGCTAGACACTGGACTTCCCCTCCAACTTTTTGCTGGAAACAAATGTTTAGTTTTGGTACAAATGAATGAAAGCGACTAAAGTCGTCGTTAGCAATTTTGCGTAGGAAAAAAAATTCGACTTAAGTCGTCCATAGCAGCGAGACTGTGAGCGACTATAGTCGTCAATAGCATCGAAAAGGGTTAGAATTAAGGGAACATTACTTACTTACTTGACTAGTGTTTTTTATGGCATGTAATGTTAGGCACGCATGCCATGTATTGATTACTTCTGCTCAAAGGTTTAAGTAAAGTAATTAGCTATGAAAAAGGTACTAATCATTTTGCTTTTCAACAAATATGCAAGCAGGTTATTAATAGTTAACCATAAGTCACTTTTTTTTAGTTGTAGGAACTGTTTTTAAACACAAAAAAATATCTATTAGTCTGTACTTTGAACTCATTCTGTTGGTAACCAATTTTGACACAATATAGTTCACAGAATTGATCAAATAGTCCAAGTAACAACACGACTTACTCAAATCATTATAAGATCCTACAGATGTGAATTCATTCACTATACACAGACGGTATTGTTTATTAAGTGAAGGATGATGTTAATAGTACAAATTATGGGCCACGACAGCTAACATCTTCCTAACTTTCCCTCTATTTGACATTTACTGCAGCTCCGTCATTGGACATCTTATAGTTTCACATAGCAAATGATTTTATCTTTTCTATTCAAAATGTAGTAAATGTCATTAGCATAAATAGTGTATTATATATGGATATAAATAGTATGGCCTAAAGATAGTGCACATTCATAATACCTTATAAGAAAACAAAACAAATTATATTTGTTATGGGTATGAATCTCATTCCAAACAAACAATAATAAACAATAACAAACAATAACAAACAAGAATAAACAAGAATAAACAATAACAAACAATAACAAACAATAACAAACAAGAATAAACAATAACAAACAATAACAATCTATATGGTAGTTCTTGGTTTAGTGGTTAAGAGAATGAAAATTGAGACCATCACCTTTGACCCCAATACTAGAGTGTAAGAGTTTTTTTTTAACAGATTTTATAAGGATTAAATTTATGTTTCCTTTATTTGTTTCATGTACAATTTTGCTATTATTCTTGATTGTGAAATTATTGTTGTTTTTTATTTCCCTTTTTCTTGTAAATGTTGTAATTCACACTCTGACACAACAGTTATTTATGGAGAAATGTTTATGTAAACTCGACTGTTTGTTTTTCAAGTTGATATCTCAAAGAGTGGATTTTTATTTTTTTTAAACTAGCCATTTTTAGCACTAAATTTGTTTAGATAAATGGGTCTATTCTAATAGATCAAAGTTTTAAACTTATGAAATTGTCAGCTAAACAGGCGGTCGAAATGGATTGTATTCCTTCAAATTATAACAACGGCTGTTGGCTAATATTAAATTCAAACATAATACATCACACTTCCTTCCACCAATAAACAAAATTACACCGTTGATAGACATCTGTCACCCTGTCGTATTGCTATTTAAGGTTATTAAAGCTTCAACTGATGTATTCATTTACCTAGTATGTCATTATTCGCAGCTATTCCATACAATTATTCTTTTCGTCCATCGTGTAATTTATAAATAATTTGTACGTTTAAAAAGTACAAACTTTTCTAAGTTCGTTATTATTTTTTTATATTATTTATAAACGAGTTTGTAGTAACTTAAATTTTATAGAAAGGTTTAATAGTACTGTAAAAATAATATAATGACAAAGGTTCAGTTTTATTGTTTTAACAAAAATACAATTATTAATATAAGCGCTGGATTTTCTTTAAAAGAAAAAGTAATTTGCACACTATCTATACTAAGATGCGCACAGTGATTTACATTGTGTAGTGTTTTGATAATGTAAAACATGTACAACTGAGATATAAAGTACTTCTTGTAGATTTATTTTAGATAGACGAGACAGCAGGCACAGTTTAAATGTGTACATAAATAAATTATTTACATTTGTATAAATCTAGATTTGGCTGTTTTTTTTTAATTGTTCTATATTTGCGAATGTTTATTTTAGATCATCTGAGCTGAAGATTGTTTCTCCATGATTCTCTATATCTGTAAAAGAGTCTGGTATTTAATACAAAACATCGGTAATTGACGGTTACCTGGCTAGCGTCAAACTAAGGGGTGGGCTTAATTTTTAAGTCATGGGCCAAAAATAATTAAGTTTGCAAGGAGTGCCTGAAAAAAAGGAGAAATTTAACAGCATCCAATTAAAAAAAACTTACAAAAATAAAATTCACAGCTCTAACCGTAGTTTACCCACGAGCTGTAGATAGCCGCCCCATTATAAACTATTTATGGGTCTCCTCTTGAGATTCTAGAAAGACGTTCTTTCAAGTCAATGCCTTTTGATCTTAGCCTGGTTTTTTCATCGAGGTATGAGGCAATGCTTACCTGGTTTTCACCTGTCTTTTCACATCGGCTGTACATAATTGTTTTTTTTAGCAAAGTAAATGGGATCAATCGAAATACGATACTGAAATTGGAGTGGTGAAAGGATGAGTAAGTCCAGTGATCACTCTCCAGCTGTTTTGGGATAAGTTTACTTTAAAAGCTACTACTTAGTGTGTACACACTAAGTGTACTGTGACTCTGGAAAGTTTGAATTTAGGGGAATGTTATAGTTAACATTGTGAGTCATGTGCCTAGCGATACTTATGCATTTTGTGTGTACTATTATATGACCAGCTGTACCTTGCAAAACCTTTGCATACAGTTATATCCCCTTAGGCTTGATCGATAGGCTAGGTAATTTTTGGTTTCGGGCCGATCCGATATTTTCATTGGTTGTATTTTAAACTGGAATACTGTTGTATTAATTATTTACTTTCGATTTAACGCAGAACCCAAATTGGTATTATTATATTAGATGGTTACAATATATTCACCTCAAGAGACTCAGTAATGACGTATATTTTAAGTGTTAAAACTATATTACGACAAAATAAGTTGAATGCTTTTATCTTAGTCAGATGGTCACCAAACTACGGCCCGAAAGCCGGAGACCAATTTATCCGGCTCAACAATTGGACTTGATTTTGCACTATGTAAAATATATCAGTGGTTCTCGAGTTGGGACGATTGGGTGACGGGCAGAAATGTCCAAGCTAAATTTGAGTGGCCGTCAAAAAAACTGTCCATTGGTGGGGGCTAAGCTAAGAAGAGTCTGGCACTTACAGCCCCTTTTCGCCCTGGGGCATTTACTGTTGGTGCGTACTTTAGGAAGCTAAGGCCCAAATGTCGATTCCCTATGCCCCCGCTGCACTGATGTCGATGAAACAGTGGAACATGTGCTTTTTGAGTGATGGCAGACCACAGGGTAGACCAGTATTCTTGCCATTGGCCTGTATAGCAGTTCACATGAAATCAGGAACATACAGAGTTTGATGTTGTAGGATTAAGAGGAATAAAATAGTTGTAATTTATTGAAATTTTGAAATGAAAGTATTAGTCACAGAGTATTATTAACTGTAGTTAATGTAAGCTGTTGCCTGTATGCTGTATCCCGATCTGCATGCTGTGGACTACGGGCTCAATTCCTGGGTTGTCCCCACACCTTCCAATGTCTCCTGTGGTGCCTTCATAGCCATTGCACTATCGGATGTGATGGGGATGAAAGAACGTTGCCACTAAAATTGTCAAAAATGTATATTATATGACACAATGGATTAACAACATATCATTCTATAGACTTTATAAATACAAACACAACGCCAATCCTCCATTACTATTACCATTTAAGTCAGGTACACCCATTCAAAGCTGGCTGGACTTGAGGGACTCCAACTCACTTTCACCATGACATGGGGAAAATATGTATTAGCTCTCACAGAGGATCGAACCCGAGTTAAGTTATTCACCTACCTTTTAAATGCCCATTGTTCCAAATGACACATCGGCTATGGCGTTAATGTAAATAGGTCACTAGAAAATTAAAAAAAATAACGTTGTCCTGTTTGTGTTGATAAGGTCATGAGATGGACATGAGATGGGCATGATATGGGAATGAGATGGACATCTTATTCGAACAGGAAATGAAATGAAATATAATAGCAGGTAGATTTCTCATCCAAAAGTGTACAAGAACCTGTTTGTCTTTTTTAAAGTTAACAATTGGATAAATTTCAAAAACACTTCCACTTTTTCAGTTTGTATATGAACTAACAAGTATAGGATTTCAATACATATTACAGCTTTCATTACACAGTAATGGTTTGATTCCATTGAATGACAACAGTTTAACTAATAATGCTAAATTACGAAGTATGTAATTACACCTATATACATTTAATAACTACTAAAAACAAGTTAATTGAAAATGTTAGGAGCATTATAGTTTATTACTGAATTTTTTTTTTAAACGCATTTAATGAGTAAATTATAAAGATCGCTTCTGAAGTATCGATTTTCGACATCGTCTTCTGAAGTTTCAGTAGCTGTATAGTTATATCGTATCGGTTAGCATTTAATTTGTTATTAAGAATTTATAACTGACTTTTGTTGACCAGTAAATGAATGTAAAATGAGTATTGGCTAAAACAGTTTTAACATTACATCTGTAATTCACGCTTGATATTTGTATTAGTTACATTTAAAATGTAATTTGCAATGTAGAATTACATACTGTATATTAAAGGAGTGGCCAAATGTAGCTTATTACAGCAACATAAGGCCTCTTTGATGAGTTATCTGCTGCCGTTAAATTAGTATTTTTTCCTTCCATTGGCTGAAAGCTTTTGTTAGCGAAACTATTTCAAATTGGTCTATGGTTGTGACCTATAGGACATACTGGACTATGGTGCTGACCTATAGGACATACTGGACTATGGTGCTGACCTATAGGACGTACCAGACTGTGGTTCTTAAAGGCCGTCCGCGTGGACCTGGTATGGGGAGCTGTATGAAAGCAGTTTTCATTTAAAACAAAACACACACACACAAACAAAAGGGTCATCGCGGTACATGAAGTGTAGAATTCATCTGTTTCTATAGCCTCGGCATATTTAGGGATTGTGTGGTTAGCACAACGCCCAGCCGCCGCCTTTACTCCCCCAACTTAAGTCAGGTACCTATTTTAAAGCTGGATGGACTTGTGGGACGACTTTGAAACAAATTTCACCTGGAAATATTAAATGGTTCTAACCGAGGATCGAACCCGGGGGTCTTAGGTTGACAGTCGAGTATCTACACCATTCAGCCACATATATATACATATATATATATATATATATATATATATATATATATATATATATTTATACATATTAAATTTGAGATTATGTTTTTATTTTTTTTTTAAATAATTTTTGAGTCATTAAATGTAGTTGTTTGTTTCGTATTTATGTTTGGTTTTTTTTACAAAACAAAGCAAAACTTTAGACAAGATTTATTTGAGACTAGTTGCAAGTACCCGGCTTTATCCGGGTTTAAAATAAGGTTTTCTGTTTACCTTCTGTTTTTTCTCCCTACCCCCTCTCTCCCTTCCTCTCTCTCTCCCTCCCTCCCTCCCTCCCTCCCTCTCCCCCCTCCTTTCCCCCCTGTCCACCCCCTCCCTCTCCCCCTTCCTCCTTCCCTCTCTCCCTCCCTGCCCCCTCTCTCTCTCTTTATCTCTTCCTCCCATTTCTCCCATCCTCTCTCCCTCTCTCCTTTTCTCCCCTCACTCTCCATCCCTCCTCTCTCCCTCCCTCCCCTCTCCACCTCTCTCCCTTCCCCTCTCTCCCCCTTCTTCCATCCTTCATTCCCTCTCTCTCTCCCTCCCTGCCCCCCCTCACTTTATCTCTCCCACCCTCTCTCTCTCTCTCCCTCCCTCCTTACCCCCTCTCTCTCTCCCTCCCTTCATTTCTCTTTCCTTCCCTCCCTTTCTCTCTCCCTCTCCCATCTCCCTCTCTCTCCCTCCCTCTCCCATCTCCCTCTCTCCCCTCTCCCCCCTTCTCTCCCCCCTGTTCTATTCGATCATCGGGAAATGACGTCACAGAGGAATTTTATCTATGGCGCCGTCGAGATTACTTTAATATAGTAAAATACTAAAATAAAAATAATTAATTACAATTGAACTACCCATCGAGATGAAACGAAACCTGTCCTATAACCTTCCCCATGTAATTATGTGTATGTGTAACAAATTTCACGTTATTTGGTTGTCTGGATCTTGAGTTATAAGGGAACAGATAGACAGACAGACAGACAGACAACAAATGCGTCTTATAAGTATAGAGATGTATCTGTGTCTTGGATTTTACAATTTTCGATTGAGCCACTTGTTTATATACTTCGATAATTTAATGTCATTTTAAGCAGTTGAATTTGTAAGTCTGTAATGAGAAAAATAAATCAGCTTTTTGCTCATTCAAACGCTTTTTCTCTCTCTTTCTCTCGCTCGCACACTCTTTCTCGTTGTTTTCTATCTCTCTCTCTCTCTCTCTCTTTCTGTGGACATGTTTGTAAGTAATTTATAAGGAAGTAAAAACATTGGTTATAGAGAAACAAACAATTTTATTTCATTCTTCGTATATACTTTTTTCTGTCTAAAACAAAATAACAAGTTCTTCCTAAACTATATATTGTATGTACATTTAAAAAAAAAACATCTTTTAATTAAAATCGAAACATTTTTTTAGGCGTTTGAATTTTGTTAGTAGACAGGGGGGGTGAGGGGTCAAGTTTAACTCCTGACAGAATCAAGCAGATGGGTTAGGCCCAAATGGGGACAAAAAAGCGAGGAAATCTGAAGGTCCGAGTGGAACATCGTTGGCCGTCACGCTGACCACTCCGCCGGTGACGTCACTGATGGGCCCAGACACTGGTTTGTCGTTGATGCTGACTTTTACTTGAATGTTGACCACCTCCTTGTTGGCCTTGGAGACCCAGTCCTTGACCAGCTCTACCAGTTTTCCTCCTGTGGTGCTGTTGAGCACCTGAAAAATTGGGCCTATGACGGACGACGCTATCTGTACAGTTGTGGAGACCAAGGGATTGTCAGACGAGGCTGCATCGGCCCTTTTACTGACCGGGGAGTTGATAATACCGGAAACGGCCTCTGAAGAGAAAAAAATAAAACAATGAGCTACATGCTGTATTTATTTATCTGATACCCAAGTTACATTAAAAAAAAAACACATTTGTCAACTCTTGACATCTATCTGTCTGACCTTCGTTAAAATATTACAAAAATATTACTTTCTTTTGTCTAAATACATTAAAGATAACAATTTCATAATGATTTTGGTTATAAGTATTAACAATTGTGTGTTTTATCATATTATACACCGTTACGTGATAGGGATGGGTAGAGCGCACGGCTGTCGACCGGAGGGGTCCAGGGTTCGAATCTCAGAGAGAACCTTGGGATTTTTTCAGGTTCCCTAAGTCCACCCAGCTTTAATGGGCTTAGGGGAATGTTATTTGTATCATTACAAGACAATGATTAATTTTTTGAGTAAATAAATATCTATCTATCTATCTATCTATCTATCTATCTATCTATCTATCTATCTATCTATCTATCTATCTATCTATCTATCTATCTATCTATCTATCTATCAGCTGTGTTTCTATCTATATATCAATATATCGCTCTTTCTTTCTATAAGTATTTCTCTCTTTCTATCAACTGTATTTCTATATGTGTGTCTATCTATCTCTCTTTATATATATATATATATATATATATATATATATATATATATATATATATATATATATATATATATATCTGTCTCTCTATTTATCAACAATCTTGCTTTCTATATGTCTGTCTATATGTGTGTCTATCTATCTATCGTTATGTCCATTTATCTATTGATCTACTGTTTTTCTATTTATAAATTCCCTTCGGCACTTAAGAGTTATCGGGGAAGATGAATAGTAGAATTCATTTTTTCTCATCAACCTCGGCATATAAAGGCTTGTGGTTAGCACAACGACTAGCTGCCATTACCCCCCCCCCCCCCAACCTAAAGTCAGGTTTCTATCTATATGTCTATCTATAAATCATATGTCTTTCTATCTTTATGTCTATCTATCTAATAACAGTATTTCTCTCTTTATGTCTATCATATTTCGGTACATCTATCTATCTGTCTATCTATCTATCTATCTATCTATCAACCTACTGGACTTTATCTGACTATCTATCCTTTGCTCTAACCGAATATCCCGGTGTGTCTGAGAGCATCGGTGTCAACAAAAATGTACGCGTCTTTGAATTGCATTGTTTGGAAACTGTACTCCATTTTTTTTTTGAGACGCAAATAATTTTTTTTATTACTCACTTGGAACAGATTCAAAGCCAGCCAGGTTATTTGATGCCAGGCCCTTGTAGAACTGATCGACTATCCCATCGGGCCCTACTTGGGCACCGACAAGATTAAAAACATCTCCTGCCAAACCATTTTTAGGGTCTCCAAAATTAAAACAAACGTCTAGAGATCTTTTACTTCTGTCTCCTCCATCAACGTCTGCAAGGGAAAATTGAAAGTTATTGTCGACATCCATAAAGTTAGACCATTTGTACAAGGGCTCCATATATATAGCCTAAATTTTAAAGTCTAGGTAAATGGTACATTTTCAGATGAAATATTAAAATCCTCGCATGAAAGTTATTGTTTCAAATCAAAATGATTCATTATTCACATGAACGGTAAACCAAAAGCATTATTGCATTAATGGTATTTAAAAAATATTAACTATGTTTTAATTGTGTACATATTTTGTATTCAAATATTGAAGTTTTTAGTAGGAAATAACTTTTTTTGGGATTGAGTCCAAATTTGTGAAACTAAAAGTTTTATATCGACATGCTAATATCATATTGTCTTTGAAAAAAAAAATAAAAACTTAACGTCCAGTTTATACCATGTAGCCTTCAAAACATTACAAGACTCACCCCTGCCTGCTAATGTCATGCCTCACATTATATTACAAGACTCACCCCTGGCTGCTAATGTCATGCCTCCGATTATATTAAAAGACTCACCCCTGCCTGCTAATGTCATGCCTCCAATTATATTACAAGACTCACCCCTGGCTGCTAATGTCATGCCTCCGATTATATTAAAAGACTCACCCCTGCCTGCTAATGTCATGCCTCACATTATATTACAAGACTCACCCCTGCCTGCTAATGTCATGCCTCACTTTATATTACAAGACTCACCACTGCCTGCTAATGTCATGCCTCTCATTATATTAAAAGACTTACCCCTGCCTGCTACTGTCATGCCTCACATTATATTAAAAGACTCACCCCTGCCTGCTAATGTCATGCCTCACTTTATATTACAAGACTCACCCCTGCCTGCTAATGTCATGCCTCACTTTATATTACAAGACTCATCCCTGCCTGCTAATGTCATGCCTCCCATTATATTAAAAGACTCACCCCTGCCTGCTAATGTCATGCCTCACATTATATTACAAGGCTCACCCCTGCCTGCTAATGTCATGCCTCCCATTATATTAAAAGACTCATCCCTGCCTGCTAATGTCATGCCTCCAATTATATTAAAAGACTCACCCCTGGCTGCTAATGTCATGCCTCCCATGATATTTTGAAAAGCTGCAAGTAACATCTGGAAAGGGTTGCCTGCTCCGCCAAAAGACTTGGCCAGATTTGACAGGAACTCTCCAAACCCTGGTGCAACCTGGGTTATGATTGACAGCGGCAATGAGAAAAGACTTTGTAAGATGGAGCTGTAGGTGGCGTACACACCTTGCCATAGACCCATCAATTCGTTGACATTGCTGGGCAATCCGAAGGAGCTTAAGAGGGGGAGGAAAGTCTGCACTACGTAAGCTGCTGGTTTCCCGCTCAGTTCACCTATTCGTTTCACGTCTGCTTTGACACATAATTCAAGTTTTTGGTTGTTTTCTTCTGTTTAAAAAAAATTAAAGAATAAATCAGAGACTGAACGTAAGTCTGTACTTTGCTTCAATACAAATAATAAAAAATGCATAATTTCGTAAAGTATTTTTGTAATAGTTTATTGCTTTCAAGACCAAACTACACCTAATATTGGTAACGCTCCTTATTCTTTTTTTTTTTGGGGGGGGGGGAGTTAGGTGCATACTTGAATATGAACACTATGCCATTTTATTTTGCTATAGATCAGGCTGTATTCCTATTAGATCTTCATTCTATATTACTATATTACGCATGTAAAAAAAATAAAAGTAAATTTCCTTTAGCCATAAAAGGGCCATCGGGGTAGATGAAGTGTAGAATTAATCTGTTTCTTTAATCAGGGTAAAAGGAAAATGTGAGGATGACACAACTCCCAGCCGCCTTTACTTCCTCACCTTAAGTCAGGTGACCAATTAAAGATGAGTTAATAAGGGACTTTTAACCAGCGTTCATTGGGACCTGGAAAAACTCATTGTCTCTCGCAGAGTATCGAACCCGGGACACTCAGGTTCACAGTCATCCACCCGGCCCTACAATGATGCATGCACAGAAACGACATCTTTCCCCGTGAGTCGATTCAGCCCCAGTGATGTCAGATCCCAGTGACTTCGTGTTATGGTAGCGACACATCCTAGTTTATAATGTTTGACGTGGAGATGGCACCACAGATAACATTAGTAGGGATACTCAAGATATGTGGTTCAGTAGAACATAGACCTGTATAATGGTGACAAATACTGTGTTTAATAAAACAAAAAGAGACTTCGTACTGGACTCATTAAGTGTTAATTCTTACCTCTTCTTCCCTTTGCTGTACCATCATCTGTAAACAAAAATAAAAGTATACACATGTTACCCTAAGATTTTTTTTTTATCTTGAAATCATTTGTCACCAACAAAGTTATCTTTACTATCTCAATTGTCAAGTATCACATACATTTCTTTATCAATATTATATATGGATGCTAGTCAAAAAGTCACATAATATTAACAAAAAAAATAATAATAATTAATTAAATAGCTAAAATTACAATGAAAAACAAATGTTCTTTTTTTTAAAAACGTTAATTAAATATTGCGTGGATAATTAATTGTCATTGATTTACTCAAATTTGAGTATGTTTGTTGATATTTAAACGAGTTTACCTTAATACTATCTGCGCAGATGAAGTTTAGGGTGCATCTATTTCTGTACCAATTCTTATTAAGTGATTGTGTGGCTAGCACAATGTCAAGCCGTCTTTACTACCCCCGAAACAATGTAAGCTGGGTGGACTTGGGAACTTGCTATCCTAGTATTTAGCATGTTCCCTCAAATAGACAAAGTCACCAGATCTGTTTACATCGGAAAGTGAGACAGTGTTTGTCTCTGTGAAGATTGTCTCAGTGATGACTGTCTCAGTGGTGATTGTCTCAGTGAGGATTGTCTCTGTGAGGATTGTCTCTGTGATGATTGTCTCAGTGAAGATTGTCTCAGTGATGATTGTCTCTGTGAGGATTGTCTCTGTGAGGATTGTCTCAGTGGTGATTGTCTCAGTGAGGATTGTCTCAGTGAGGATTGTCTCTGTGATTATTGTCACTGTGAGGATTGTCTCTGTGATGATTGTCTCTGTGATGATTGTCTCTGTGATGATTGTCTCAGTGAGGATTGTCTCTCTGATGAGTGTCTCATTGGTGATTTGTGTGTTATTCCAAGGTATTACTAAACCGATAGATCAAAATCATTTAAATGTTACCCCAAATTTTTATTATCATTTTTTTTAAATACATGTACTCCTCTTCAGTCATATAATGCCATTTTTATTGCTTTAAAATTAATTGACGTCGTATTTATTTTGGAGGTAAATAATTTAAATAATGTATTTCATAAAGCAAATTAGTTTGTGTGGTGTCATGAGAGAGTAAACTGTGTGGTGTCATGAGAGAGTAAACTGTGTGGTGTCATGAGAGAGTAAACTGTGTGGTGTGATGAGAGAGCTAACTAGTATAAGTTTCTTCAATGGTGGGCGCTAGCTGATTTTGAGCTTCTTAGATCTCCACATAATTACCTCCCTCCCCCCTCACCCCTTTCCTTTATTATCACGCCTCAAACCCCGTTTACTAAGCAACTTCAAAGATATCTGTACCATATGGGTTTTCTGAGAGCACATGATTTGGGATTGTACACTATGAGGCGCTCATACTTTCTACACAGCCTCTTTATACAAAAAAAAAACAACAACAAAAGTTTTGTAAAGATAAGTTCTTGAATGATCTATTTATTACACAGTGTTGTGAATTCTTAGCAGTTAATTTTTTTTTTAGCTTTAATACCCAAATATTAGTATCGTTACATGTAATGATCTATTTTTGTTGACATGAAATAAAGTATTATTTGAACTGCTATTCAATAGGGAATTACGAAGGTAAGTTTATTGTGAAAGGAAATGCAAGTAACATATAACCTTTCTGTACTAACTTCTAAAAAAACAGCAATATCATATTGAACGGGAGAGCTGCATCAATTACTTTAAAAAAAAATATGATTTTTTTTCAATTGTTTATATTTTTATAATCATCTTGTCATACTTTCAGCTCAATCCATTTATATTTGTTTGTTTGTAAAGTAAGGAACAAAAAAAAAACACGGTATTGCCTAACATTTCCAGCCATATTGTGAAATTTAATAAAGCTGACCTGGTTGTGGATCTGGGTCTGCTACAGGCTCAGACGTTGGTCCTTGACCTTCTTCGTCAACTGGTGCGGGGCAGCTGGCCACTAGAAAGGCCATTGAGGCCAACACGAACAGGCTGAGTTTGAACAACATCTGAAATAAATAAAAAAAAATAATTTCACAAATACCAATTAATGTTTTTAGATCATTGCCATATGAAGTGTATGGTATACATTAATTCGATCTTTGATTAATTGTTCTCATGAAAAACAATTGAAATGGATGATCTATGTTATAACAAAGTACTAAGAGTCATAATAAGAGCATTCCGGTATATAAAAGCGTGTGAATCTGATCCTGCAAACCAGGCTTAAAAGAAAACCTTTTCAGCCCTAACGGCCACACTTAGCGTTCTAATCTTGTTAGAAATATATGAAAAAATAATTTTACTATAAAACCATCATTTTAATACCACGTTCATAATATTAGTCTTATAAATATAAAGAAGAATACATATAAATAATAGCGGTGTGGGTTCTGCGTAAAATCGAAAGTAAATAATAAATACAACAGTATTCAAGTTTAAAATCGTCAAACGTAAACAATTATAATAAAAAACATGAAAAAATCGGATCTGTCCGAAACCAAAAATAACTTAGCCTACTGATCAAACCTAAGGGAATATAGCTCTATGCAAAGGTTTTTGCAGGGTACAGCTAGTTTATAGAAAACATACGTTTCCATACAATTTTTGAAAAATGGTGCAATAAATATTTCAATGTTTCAGATAACATTTTCATAGAAACAGTTACTGGAATAAATGTGTTCGACTTATCAGTTGTCTAACCTTACGATGACAAAATAAATAAAGCAGGTACATTAAAGAAAACAATGCACTTTGATATTGTCATTACAAAAAAGAAAACAGACTTTGTCCTTCATTTTAAGTTGTCTTCGTTATCTCCTAGACATTAAAAAAAATATGATGTAGAAAAACGTACTTAGTAAAAAGCGTTCCATAATCAAGATCTTACTTTCCTAAAGCCAAACGCAATGTAACCAGAAGCCATGTTGTAATGGTATAATTTTATGTTTAATCTAAGAGTATCAATTTTAGAAAAGAAGACTGTTAGAGAGTACAATTTTTCCTTTTAAAACTTTCAGTAACGTTTATATATATATATATATATATATAATTATATATGTCTTACCTTTTGTATAAGTTCTTACGGTATGACTTCGTTATACCTGAGTACAGCAGTTTAGCGGACAACTGTATTGTTCGCTGTAGATTTGTCCTGTACGGTCTACAGAATAGGTAGATACATATATATTGCCCGTGACTTATGCATATTTGGACACTTGAATCCACACACGCATTTATGGTAGGCTGATCCAATTACACAAAGGACATCAATACATGACGACAGCGGAATTTTAGCAACGAGTTCAGGATTGGCATACCTTTAGGGCGGTAAAATAAAACGCAGGAAAGCGTAATGCGATATTTCTTTTTAATAGTGAGTAGTTTTTAAATTATGGCATGACGTTTGTAACCTATTTTAAACTAATTTGATGAAAATATGACGACAGAGCAACTAATGTCTGTCTGTCTGTTTTTTTTGTAATGAATGATATAAACCAAAAAAAAATTCAAATATTTATTGCAAATTTTAGACTTTAAACTCATTGAAATTCGTCATTATCTGTTATATTAAAATTTGAAAAAAAAATTAAAAAATTGTAGATTTAAAGTCTAAATTTGATATTTAATAGCAGGACTCATTAGCTACCTTAATAGCAATGTTCCTAGAATGGGATTGTTGTACGATGTAATTAAAAACTAAAGTACAAATGTAAGTTGTCTACCCGGTAGAATATTAAATGTGGCTCTTTTTTAAATCGGCTCTACCATTTCATAACTAAATCTTGTTAATCAGACTTTGCTGCCACTCTTTATAGTAATGATCTTGATGAAATGAAAACACTGATTGCGAGTTTCATTTTGGCTAAGTCTACACTAGAATATCAATTCTGTAAACATGGTCTTACTTAAAAACTTCATAAATTGCACACTACATTGTTACTGCACACTGCATTGTTAAACATAGAAATACAGACCGAGTAATCTAATACATCAAATGACAGATTTAAAACATTCCTAAACACGATCTCAGCATCGTTTCATCACATTGTGGATTAAATCCACAAACTATGTGGTACTTAGTCTATTCAATTTACTCTATTCAGCTGAGTCTATTCAACTAAGTCTGTTCAACTGAGTCTATTCAAAGACAATAGCAAAACCAACACAAAACAACAAAGTGAAGTTATATCAACTTAAAGTTCGTAAAACGTGGAATGGAATCAAAAATTTCTTAACGTGCATATAGGTTGGGGGTTGGGTGGTAATCAATCATCAATGTATCCAAACTGAGGACAAAACCATTGTCTTCCTTGCGCCTCAGTAGTTTTACATATTGGTGATAATAGGGATGAAGTAAGGACATCACACACACACACACAAACGTCTTGTTCGTATTTTATAGTTGTTTTTTTTAATCATGAAAGTGATTTTAATAAAACGTCATTGAGCGGATGCCGCCAGACACCAACGTAAACCCCATAAAGTTTTTTTTTTCATTTTTTTTTTTTAAGAAATTGACGCAAAGTTTAGTTTTGCGCTACAATTTTCATAAAATTATTAATACACATTTAAAAAAAAAAAAAAAAAAATTATGGTTGACATCTCCCTTCTCCCCCGTCCCTTCTCTCAACAATAATTTTGTGTTGCACGCCCGGGACTTGATCCAGTACTGATCGAAACATAATTCCAACAGGTAAACTAATTAGCGGTCCAGTTCAGTTTGTGCTAGACATGACATGTCACCACGTTGGGGGGCGGGGTTTTGAGCCGAAACATGTAATTACTAACGCCTTTCAGTTATTTTTTTTTTACTGTGATTATTTAGTATTTTTTTTAAAGGCGTCAAAGTTTAGATATCACTTGGGCGCTAGCAATAATTAGGCCGGCACTAAAACTAGGAACGTAAAGCCGTTATTTTGTATTTCTTAATCAGCTTTTAAAAAATAAAATGATGCGTTGTTGTTGTGTGTATGTGTGTCTATTCGTGTGTGTGTATGTGTGTGTGTGTGTGTGTGTGTGTGCGTGTGGCTCGTTATCCCCTTTTATGGCAACAATTAAGTTAATTTAAAAATAAATAATCTGACGCAGCCCTGGGACACACCTGAACCATTTCGAAGCCATATTTATTTCAAACCGTCTGTTTCATCATCACACACAGAATAGTGTCCTCATATTTGTGGGAGTATCATGTCACTAGAATTAACATAAGTTTCAAATGTTCATAAGCTGTTGAAGTTAGCTTAAACCAGTCAATTCATGTGATGAAATGTGTTATGGTTGGTCATTTCGAGGTATACAAGTCTACAGTTGACAATACAAGTGACAACAAACTGCCGATTACAATCTGATGAACAAATATTATGTTATATTCAGATTTCGATTCGATTCAGATCTATACAAATAATAGGCTGATGAGTAGTCGAAAAATTTCGTAACTTAAATTTTCTAATTACGATACCGTTTATAACAGTAATCCCCAACCCCCCGGTCCAGTGGCGCAACCAGGGGGGCAGGGGGGCTTGACCCCCCCCAGGCCAAATCGTCAATACGTAATTAATGTTATAAAATTACAAAAAAAGACTGTCTTTTTTCATAATGTGAGCCCCCCACACCCACCCCCAGCATTTTTTGCTGGTTGCGCCACTGCCCGGTCCATGGATCAAATTGTACTGGACCGTCCCCAAGAAACTTTAATTATCTTCTTTTTATTTACTGTGGTGCATTTCTCACGGGGTTGTGTGACGCCTCATGGATGATCGATTAACCGCCGGGAGGTGAGCAACTATAATCGGCAGTGGCATTGTAAACTCAAAACAATTCAAAATTAAAATAATCAACGCCCGCCCCCCCCCAACCCAAGCGGGCCGCGGCAAAATTATCAAACGTTGATCGGTCCGCAATGAGAAAAAGTTTGGGGGATCACTGGTTCAACATACAACTAATACTATTTGGTTTTCTAGCTACCGATATTCTGACTCCTTTTGGCTCATCACACACAGTCAATGATTATCTTAATGGTACCAATGACTGGTTTAAGCTTGTTATGATAACATGTTTATCTGTTAGATCCTCACCATATCCGACAGTACGAAGGAACCTGGGCACTCACTCTGTGAGTCGAACCCGACACCCGCAGCATGATAATCATGCTCGCCACCAAATCGCCCTCTAGCCACGCCTTTTTTTATTTCTTTTTTAGCTAGATTTGCTTATGTTAACGGTCTACTAAAGAGAGATAGTGTTGTGTAATCTCTAAACAAACTCCGTGAACAAATTAGCACTATGCTATAAACAACCACAGAATATTTAATAAACAAAATGTCTAAGTGTGTCTGTGATTTTTTACACAATGTTTGATTGATTAAATTGAGTTTTCAAAAAGTTACAATGGATGATAATCAGATAAACCCTTTAAATGTGTGAAGTCCCCGTAAGGATGAGATGAAATCTCTTAGATCCTATAAACCACTGATGGGAAGGTTTTATGGTGCCCTTCTTTCATCCCCACCATAGCCTATAGTGCAATGGCCATGGAGACACCACGGGAGATATAGCGGGGACTTAAGCCAAGACCAGAAACATTTCCTTGATCTCAACGGTGATCGAACCAGGTACAGTCGAGCGCTTTACCACACGACCATCCTTCCCCTAGGGATTCGATCGATCAACATTTATATTTTAATAGTACAATAATTTTCTTGAACAACACAAGACAGAACATGACTTAATAGAGGATGTTAGTTATTTTGGTTCGTCGCTAAGCATCGATAGTGAATTAAACAATGATAATCCTCTGCTAGGATATTTTCTTTTGTAGACTGGATGTAGTAAGATTCTAAATAGATCTAATGATAAAATCAACTAATTGACTGAAATGTTTTTGTAAATGTTTTAAGCTATAATTTTCAATAATGCGAAATTCTAGCAAATAACGAATTACAATAAATATGTTCTGTTGTGACCGATTCGTTTTTGCTTCAGGCGTTTTAGTTCTGTCAAATGACTTATAATAGTCAAATTTGTATCTACGGTAACCCTCTTACTTGACAATAATGATATACGAAGAGTAATTTCAAAGTTTTGCTCAATGAAAAGAAACTACTATTATAACACTGAACCTAGATGTTTAAAATGTTTTTAAAACACAATCTAGTTCCGTCGGAACATACCGACGTTGGGCGAGACACAATGATAAAGATATCTCAATTGAGTGAATTATTTTTAATGATGGGCTTATCAATCACAAAACACAAAAATGCGCATTAGAAATTAAGTTGCAGACGACCTAATCTGTATGTAAAAAAATGATAAAATTGGTTGAAAATAAAGCAAAAAGCCATGAAATTCATATTTAGAATGTATAATCTAAACGCATATTTATGATCTTTTCTAAAAGAAACGGATAAAATATTATTGTACAAATTATTTCCCATTTAGACTTTAAAAAGAAACGTAATGTTGTCTTTATGGATCACAGTAATGGTTTGTAGGAAGAAAGATAAGTCCTTAATCCGATAAATAAATGAACAAACAGAATAAGAAAATTAAATAATTTGTCTTAACGCCTCTCCTTGTTAGATTTTTTTTTTAAATGAACTAATTGCTCATTATCCCCTTTTATCTGCGCTGCTAATTATATCTACAATTAACTTAACGATAAACACTTGTTTTCTGGAGTACATGTAAATTGTGTATTCAAACAGCTATCACTGTCACATCTTTCTCAAGTACAGGTTTCACTCGTTATTCAAACAAAACTCCAATTATGGGTGATTGAAATAAGTCTGGGACGTTGATTCATATTTACATTTTTTTGTTTCTCCGAAGGAATGTTGTTTGAATAGTGAACCAATGAAAATGTCAACAATGAATAACCTTTTTTTATATATATTGATTTTTTTTTTAGTTTTCTGTTGTGATACTTTATGATAAAAAAAAAATAATTAATTGCTTGGATGTTTACTTAAGTACAATTAAGATGAGTTCAAGGCTAGGTTAGGCAAACTGTCCAATCAGGCAAGAGATTGACACGTGTTTAGAAACTTCATTTAAAAACAAATATTTCACAAACAAAGACCTTGGAAGCCATTCAAGCGATGTTCTGATTGGTTTAATTTCTTTAATGTGCGTTTACATATATTTTAATAAATCATAATATACTTTTACTTATCCACACGTTTTTAAATCATAAGCTGTTTTTATTACTTGAACAGTTCATTTTATCCACTAAAAATTTTACAGAAGTTGACTATTCAATGTTAGAAAAGAATTATACAATTTAATGAATTAAAAAAAAAAAAATTATTTTTCTCAGATACAATTCATTTTTACTTGATCAATTAACTATTACAATACAAATTTAACACAAGTGTCTGCATACCAGATTACGTTAAAACTCTTTATAAAAAAGAACAAACAATCAAAGTCAAAGTACAGCACACGATGGAAGTTTCCACACAAATAGATGTGTCCGTGTTAATAAATAACGTTCATTTGACTGGTCAGCAGGCTAAAAACGTTTCTATAGCAGAGTTTTACCCACCTGATATTCTAATGACCGGAAGTCAGCGGCACCTGATGGAGATCGTCATCGACATCACCTTCAACTTCATCATCTCCTTCGGCGGCATCCTCACCAACATCATCGTCATCACCGTGTTCACCAAGCAAGGGTTCAAAGACAGCGTCAACATCTCCATGACGACCATAGCAGTGTGGGACCTGGTGAAGAGTCTCGGCGGAGCCATGCAGCGCATGTCCGGCCTAATCGGGCTGTGGTCTCCGTCCGCCGCCCAGAGCTGGTCGAACATATGCCTGGTCATCTTCAACTACCTCATCTCCTTCTCCACGTACGTGACCAGCGTCCTGGCGGCGTACGTGGCCGTGGAGAGATGCCTTTGCGTGACCATGCCCCTGAAGGTCAAGTGGCTACTCACGCCAAAAGTGTCGTTTATCATCTGCATGACGGTGTCGTTTGTCGTCTTCGGATGTTTCGCGGTCATCTTCGGAATATATGACGTGGTGTGGGTCTGGGACCCGCGCTATAACTCCACAGTAGCGATCTACCAGTACAACGGGTTCTCCACCCAACACAGCGTCACCTTATTCGCTTACTACAACCTGTCCGGCACGCTTTGGCCGCTGGTCAGCCTCATCGTCATTGTGATCTCAGCGGTCATCATTTCTGATAAGCTTCGGCAGGCGTCAAAGTTCCGAAGCCAGTACCAAAGCGGCGGGGCGGGCAACAATAAAACTGACCCAACAGGCACCGACCCGGCCGCTCATAAAATGAAACAGTTCGCAAGCCGGGACCAAAAGGTGGTAAAAATGCTGCTGGTCATCATCGTCTTGTACATTGTGAACCTCAGCCCTCGCGTGGCCCATTACCTGGCCAAGTACTTCATCGCCGAATACTACTACCTGCGGCAGTACCACAACCTGGCTTCGGCCATGGCCTACATAGTTTTCTTTTTTGATTTTCTCAACGGTACAGTCGGACTCTTTGTCTTTCTGTCCATGAGTTCTTCATTCAGGGCCACCTTCAAGCAACTTTTTCCGATCTGTTCGTTCAACAAAACAAACTGATAATACAGTCAATATTTTTATTGAAAATATATGTACACTGCTTGGGAATGTTCGACCTGACGAAGTTTGAAATGTGTCTTTGAAATGCATCAAGTAATTTATGTTGTTTGAGGTTTTAAAAAAAAATGTCAGTTTTTATTTTTAAAATGATTTAAGACCTTTAAACGAGATTGCATAATTACATAATTAAATAACGATATTGTGTATGTAACCTCCAATCCGTAGTGGATAAAGCGCGTTTTACTGAATCTAGTTAAATCGAATATTGTGAGACTTTACAACGTATGAAAAACCTGAATGCTTCTATCTTTGATAGACCATGTGAATAGTACATATGTCAATTCAATACAGTGATGAATTGTATACAGCTTCTTTTTTGTCTTTATTAATCTATAAATAAACGAATCCTACAATACAGCTTTTATAAATAATATCAAGAGAAATATATTTGGCTGTTAACATTTTCTTTATTTATATTTACGAAAAAGTAATCGAGGAATCAAATAATGCAGGAGAAAACATTTTTTGTAAAGGGAGATAACGCAAGCTATTGTAAGGATAAATCCACCCTACATATTTGTCTCCCCTAGTTTTTGCAATTTATTTTTTTTCTTAAGTCGTTCTGACAAGAAAAAAATATCATCAATGATGACTAGTGTGTGAAGTCCCTGTAAGGATGAGATGATATCTCTTAGATACTATAAACCACTAATGGGACTGTTTTTATGGTGCACTTCTTTCATCCCCACCATAGCCGATAGTGCAATGGCAATGGAGGCACCACGGAAGATATATCGAGAACTTGAGCCAAGACCTGAAAAATTTCCTTGGCCCTCACCGGAGATCGAACAAGGTACCTCCAGGTCGACAGTCGATCGCTTTACCGCACGACCACCCATAGTAACCAGCACAAATAAGATTTGAACTGTTGCCTGCACCTCATTATTCTTGCTCGTTATGTCAACGCCCATCACTGATATGTATATATATATATATATATATATATATATATATATATATATATATATATGGTGGCAAAAAAAAGTGAGAACAACGTATAACATACGAATTTTTTTAAAAATAGAATTTAATTAATTGTATTGTTTCATGTAATTTTGTTTGCAAAATTATTTAGCCAATCAGAAATCCTGTTCAATGTGTCCTCCCTGCTTATCAACAACTTTTTCTAAGCGTAGACGTCACTCCTTTATGCAACTGTCAATACATCGCTGTCCCAGATTTCTCCACTCTTCAATTATTGCCAACTTCAGCTACTCCACTGTGGTAAATTTTCGTGGAAGGTAGACTTTTTCTAGCAAAGCACCCCATATGGCATAATCTACTGGGTTTAAATCAGGACTGTTCGGTGGCCACATGTCTGGCTCAATAAAATCGCGGTAATTTTTGTCATTCTTGGGAAAAAAACTTACATTTTCTTTTGTAAACAATCGTCACATTAAAATCCAAAATGGCGCCCAGAAATTGTCGAACTAATGACGTCATATATCTAAACGGGCAAGTAAATGAGTTAGCAATTTAAGATATTATGCATTCAGCTTAACAAACTTTGATATAATTATATTACTTTCTACGCATTGTTCTCTTTTTTTGGCCCACTCTGTATATTTATATATATATATATATATATATATATATATATATATATATATATATATATATATGAATTGTGTTCGAGAGCAGATAAAAAAGTTAAATATCATGACAATTATATTACATACAAAACAACACAATTTAATGTAAATAATAACAATAATGTTTGCTCTATTCAATTTTATTTCGAATTTCAGAAAAAAAAGCTAAATATATTTAAATCTACTTTTCATAAATTAATGATTACTGAAAAAAAAATTATATATATCTATATATGTTTTCTTGTTCTTTTAGACTACGTTTAAAAGACCTAAAATGTCTTTGTCTACGGTTCCCAGTAGACCATCGACACTTCCACCAACTTTTGAAATCACGTCTTTCATAAGGGATTGAACGTGTTGCAGAACCTTGGATAAGAATGTCTTATCGGTTACGACCGTTCCGTTTACACTGACTTGGCCATCAAGAATACAAACATTGGCTGAAGCTTGGATATCTAAAAAAAAAAGGAGAGGGGGGTGAAAAAATTAAATCAATAAATAAAAGAAATTTAATTACTTACTTTATAATTGCGTCATTTACGTACAATGTATATTAACAGGGGGATAGGCAAATTATTAGACTCAGCGGGCCACCAAGGGTTTGTTAAACTTGGAAGAAAAGGGCCGGAGAACGCGTAGAAATCTTACATGTCAAGCGCGCCCGTAGTTTAGCCTACTTTAGTGGCGTAGATGGGGAGAGGGCTGGAGATCAAAGGTCATGGAGGTAAGGCACTGGAGATAATATGTCATGGAAGTAAGGCACTGGAGATAATATATCATGGAAGTAAGGCACTGGAGATAATATGTCATGGAAGTAAGGCACTGGAGATAATATATCATGGAAGTAAGGCACTGGAGATAATATGTCATGGAAGTAAAGCACTGGAGATAATATATCATGGAAGTAAGGCACTAGAGATAATATGTCATGGAAGTAAGGCACTGAAGATAATATGTCATGGAAGTAAGGCACTAGAGATAATATGTCATGGAAGTAAGGTACTGGAGATAATATGTCATGGAAGTAAGACACTAGAGATAATATGTCATAGAAATAAGGCACTAGAGATAATATATCATGGAAGTAAGGCACTGGAGATAATATGTCATGGAAGTAAGGTACTGGAGATAATATGTCATGGAAGTAAGGCACTGGAGATAATATATCATGGAAGTAAGGCACTAGAGATAATATGTCATGGAGGTAAGTCACTGGAGATAATATGTCATGGAAGTAAGGCACTGGAGATAATATATCATGGAAGTAAGGCACTGGAGATAATATGTCATGGAAGTAAGGCACTGGAGATAATATATCATGGAAGTAAGGCACTGGAGATAACATATCTTGGAAGTAAAGCACTGGAGATAATATATCATGGAAGTAAGGCACTAGAGATAATATGTCATGGAAGTAAGGCGCTGGAGATAATATGTCATGGAAGTAAGGCACTAGAGATAATATGTCATGGAAGTAAGGCACTAGAGATAATATGTCATGAAGGTAAGTCACTGGAGATAATATGTCATGGAAGTAAGGCACTGGAGATAATATATCATGGAAGTAAGGCACTGGAGATAATATGTCATGGAAGTAAGGCACTGGAGATAATATATCATGGAAGTAAGGCACTGGAGATAATATATCTTGGAAGTAAGGCACTAGAGATAATATGTCATGGAAGTAAGGCACTGGAGATAATATGTCATGGAAGTAAGGCACTAGAGATAATATGTCATGGAAGTAAGGTACTGGAGATAATATGTCATGGAAGTAAGACACTAGAGATAATATGTCATAGAAATGAGGCACTAGAGATAATATATCATGGAAGTAAGGCACTTGAGATAATATGTCATGGAAGTAAGGTACTGGAGATAATATGTCATGGAAGTAAGGCACTGGAGATAATATATCATGGAAGTAAGGCACTAGAGATAATATGTCATGGAGGTAAGTCACTGGAGATAACATGTCATGGAAGTAAGGCACTGGAGATAATATATCATGGAAGTAAGGCACTGGAGATAATATGTCATGGAAGTAAGGCACTAGAGATAATATGTCATGGAAGTAAGGTACTGGAGATAATATGTCATGGAAGTAAGACACTAGAGATAATATATCATGGAAGTAAGGCACTAGAGATAATATGTCATGGAAGTAAGGCACTGGAGATAATATGTCATGGAAGTAAGGCACTAGAGATAATATGTCATGGAAGTAAGGTACTAGAGATAATATGTCATGTAAGTAAGGTACTGGAGATAATATGTCATGGAAGTAAGACACTAGAGATAATATGTCATAGAAATAAGGCACTAGAGATAATATGTCATGGAAGTAAGGTACTGGAGATAATATGTCATGGAAGTAAGACACTAGAGATAATATGTCATAGAAATAAGGCACTACAGATAATATGTCATGGAGGTAAGTCACTGGAGATAATATGTCATGGAAGTAGGACAATAGAGATAATATGTCATAGAAATAAGGCACTAGAGATAATATATCATGGAAGTAAGGCACTGGAGATAATATGTCATGGAAGTAAGGTACTGGAGATAATATGTCATGGAAGTAAGGCACTGGAGATAATATGTCATAGAAATAAGGCACTAGAGATAATATATCATGGAAGTAAGGCACTGGAGATAATATATCATGGAAGTAAGGTACTGGAGATAATATGTCATGGAAGGAAGGCACTGGAGATAATATATCATGGAAGTAAGGCACTAGAGATAATATGTCATGGAGGTAAGTCACTGGAGATAATATGTCATGGAAGTAAGGCACTGGAGATAATATATCATGGAAGTAAGGCACTGGAGATAATATGTCATGGAACTAAGGCACTGGAGATAATATATCTTGGAAGTAAGGCACTAGAGATAATATGTCATGGAAGTAAGGCACTGGAGATAATATGTCATGGAAGTAAGGCACTAGAGATAATATGTCATGGAAGTAAGGTACTGGAGATAATATGTCATGGAAGTAGGACACTAGAGATAATATGTCATAGAAATAAGGCACTAGAGATAATATATCATGGAAGTAAGGCACTGGAGATAATATGTCATGGAAGTAAGGTGCTGGAGATAATATGTCATGGAAGTAAGGCACTGGAGATAATATATCATGGAAGTAAGGCACTACAGATAATATGTCATGGAGGTAAGTCACTGGAGATAATATGTCATGGAAGTAAGGCACTGCAGATAATATATCATGGAAGTAAGGCACTGGAGATAATATGTCATGGAAGTAAGGCACTGGAGATAATATATCATGGAAGTAAGGCACTGGAGATAATATATCTTGGAAGTAAGGCACTAGAGATAATATATCATGGAAGTAAGGCACTGGAGATAATATGTCATGGAAGTAAGGTACTGGAGATAATATGTCATGGAAGTAAGGCACTGGAGATAATATATCATGGAAGTAAGGCACTAGAGATAATATGTCATGGAGGTAAGTCACTGGAGATAATATGTCATGGAAGTAAGGCACTGGAGATAATATATCATGGAAGTAAGGCACTGGAGATAATATGTCATGGAAGTAAGGCACTGGAGATAATATATCATGGAAGTAAGGCACTGGAGATAATATATCTTGGAAGTAAGGCACTTGAGATAATATGTCATGGAAGTAAGGTACTGGAGATAATATGTCATGGAAGTAAGGCACTGGAGATAATATATCATGGAAGTAAGGCACTAGAGATAATATGTCATGGAGGTAAGTCACTGGAGATAATATGTCATGGAAGTAAGGCACTGGAGATAATATATCATGGAAGTAAGGCACTGGAGATAATATGTCATGGAAGTAAGGCACTGGAGATAATATGTCATGGAAGTAAGGCACTAGAGATAATATGTCATGGAAGTAAGGTACTGGAGATAATATGTCATGGAAGTAAGACACTAGAGATAATATATCATGGAAGTAAGGCACTAGAGATAATATGTCATGGAAGTAAGGCACTGGAGATAATTAGTCATGGAAGTAAGGCACTAGAGATAATATGTCATGGAAGTAAGGTACTAGAGATAATATGTCATGTAAGTAAGGTACTGGAGATAATATGTCATGGAAGTAAGACACTAGAGATAATATGTCATAGAAATAAGGCACTAGAGATAATATGTCATGGAAGTAAGGTACTGGAGATAATATGTCATGGAAGTAAGACACTAGAGATAATATGTCATAGAAATAAGGCACTACAGATAATATGTCATGGAGGTAAGTCACTGGAGATAATATGTCATGGAAGTAGGACAATAGAGATAATATGTCATAGAAATAAGGCACTAGAGATAATATATCATGGAAGTAAGGCACTGGAGATAATATGTCATGGAAGTAAGGTACTGGAGATAATATGTCATGGAAGTAAGGCACTGGAGATAATATGTCAAAGAAATAAGGCACTAGAGATAATATATCATGGAAGTAAGGCACTGGAGATAATATGTCATGGAAGTAAGGTACTGGAGATAATATGTCATGGAAGGAAGGCACTGGAGATAATATATCATGGAAGTAAGGCACTAGAGATAATATGTCATGGAGGTAAGTCACTGGAGATAATATGTCATGGAAGTAAGGCACTGGAGATAATATATCATGGAAGTAAGGCACTGGAGATAATATGTCATGGAACTAAGGCACTGGAGATAATATATCTTGGAAGTAAGGCACTAGAGATAATATGTCATGGAAGTAAGGCACTGGAGATAATATGTCATGGAAGTAAGGCACTAGAGATAATATGTCATGGAAGTAAGGTACTGGAGATAATATGTCATGGAAGTAGGACACTAGAGATAATATGTCATAGAAATAAGGCACTAGAGATAATATATCATGGAAGTAAGGCACTGGAGATAATATGTCATGGAAGTAAGGTGCTGGAGATAATATGTCATGGAAGTAAGGCACTGGAGATAATATATCATGGAAGTAAGGCACTACAGATAATATGTCATGGAGGTAAGTCACTGGAGATAATATGTCATGGAAGTAAGGCACTGCAGATAATATATCATGGAAGTAAGGCACTGGAGATAATATGTCATGGAAGTAAGGTACTGGAGATAATATGTCATGGAAGTAAGGCACTGGAGATAATATATCATGGAAGTAAGGCACTAGAGATAATATGTCATGGAGGTAAGTCACTGGAGATAATATGTCATGGAAGTAAGGCACTGGAGATAATATATCATGGAAGTAAGGCACTGGAGATAATATGTCATGGAAGTAAGGCACTGGAGATAATATATCATGGAAGTAAGGCACTGGAGATAATATATCTTGGAAGTAAGGCACTAGATATAATATGTCATGGAAGTAAGGCACTGGAGATAATATGTCATGGAAGTAAGGCACTGGAGATAATATGTCATGGAAGTAAGGCACTAGAGATAATATGTCATGGAAGTAAGGTACTGGAGATAATATGTCATGGAAGTAAGACACTAGAGATAATATGTCATAGAAATAAGGCACTAGAGATAATATATCATGGAAGTAAGGCACTGGAGATAATATGTCATGGAAGTAAGGTACTGAAGATAATATGTCATGGAAGTAAGGCACTGGAGATAATATATCATGGAAGTAAGGCACTAGAGATAATATGTCATGGAGGTAAGTCACTGGAGATAATATGTCATGGAATTAAGGCACTGGAGATAATATATCATGGAAGTAAGGGGCACTGGAGATAATATGTCATGGAAGTAAGGCACTGGAGATAATATATCATGGAAGTAAGGCACTGGAGATAATATATCTTGGAAGTAAGGCACTAGAAATAATATGTCATGGAAGTAAGGTACTGGAGATAATATGTCATGGAAGTAAGACACTAGAGATAATATGTCATAGAAGTAAGGCACTGGAGATAATATATCATGGAAGTAAGGCACTAGAGATAATATGTCATGGAAGTAAGGTACTGGAGATAATATGTCATGGAAGTAAGACACTAGAGATAATATGTCATAGAAATAAGGCACTAGAGATAATATATCATGGAAGTAAGGCACTGGAGATAATATGTCATGGAAGTAAAGCACTGGAAATAATATATCATGGAAGTAAGGCACTAGAGATAATATGTCATGGAAGTAAGGCACTGGAGATAATATGTCATGGAAGTAAGGCACTAGAGATAATATGTCATGGAAGTAAGGCACTGGAGATAATATGTCATGGAAGTAAGGCACTAGAGATAATATGTCATGGAAGTAAGGTACTGGAGATTATATGTCAGTGAAGTAAGACACTAGAGATAATATGTCATAGAAATAAGGCACTAGAGATAATATGTCATGGAAGTAAGATACTGGAGATAATATGTCATGGAAGTAAGACACTAGAGATAATATGTCATAGAAGTAAGGCACTGGAGATAATATGTCATGGAAGTAAGGCACTGGAGATAATATATCATGGAACTAAGGCACTGGAGATAATATATCTTGGAAGTAAGGCACTAGAGATAATATGTCATGGAAGTAAGGCACTGGAGATAATATGTCATGGAAGTAAGGCACTAGAGATAATATGTCATGGAAGTAAGGTACTGGAGATAATATGTCATGGAAGTAGGACAATAGAGATAATATGTCATAGAAATAAGGCACTAGAGATAATATATCATGGAAGTAAGGCACTGGAGATAATATGTCATGGAAGTAAGGTACTGGAGATAATATGTCATGGAAGTAAAGCACTGGAGATAATATGTCATAGAAATAAGGCACTAGAGATAATATATCATGGAAGTAAGGCACTGGAGATAATATGTCATGGAAGTAAGGTACTGGAGATAATATGTCATGGAAGGAAGGCACTGGAGATAATATATCATGGAAGTAAGGCACTAGAGATAATATGTCATGGAGGTAAGTCACTGGAGATAATATGTCATGGAAGTAAGGCACTGGAGATAATATATCATGGAAGTAAGGCACTGGAGATAATATGTCATGGAAGTAAGGCACTGGAGATAATATATCATGGAACTAAGGCACTGGAGATAATATATCTTGGAAGTAAGGCACTAGAGATAATATGTCATGGAAGTAAGGCACTGGAGATAATATGTCATGGAAGTAAGGCACTAGAGATAATATGTCATGGAAGTAAGGTACTGGAGATAATATGTCATGGAAGTAGGACACTAGAGATAATATGTCATAGAAATAAGGCACTAGTGATAATATATCATGGAAGTAAGGCACTGGAGATAATATGTCATGGAAGTAAGGTACTGGAGATAATATGTCATGGAAGTAAGGCACTGGAGATAATATATCATGGAAGTAAGGCACTACAGATAATATGTCATGGAGGTAAGTCACTGGAGATAATATGTCATGGAAGTAAGGCACTGCAGATAATATATCATGGAAGTAAGGCACTGGAGATAATATGTCATGGAAGTAAGGCACTGGAGATAATATATCATGGAAGTAAGGCACTGGAGATAATATATCTTGGAAGTAAGGCACTAGAGATAATATATCATGGAAGTAAGGCACTGGAGATAATATGTACATGGAAGTAAGGTACTGGAGATAATATGTCATGGAAGTAAGGCACTGGAGATAATATATCATGGAAGTAAGGCACTAGAGATAATATGTCATGGAGGTAAGTCACTGGAGATAATATGTCATAGAAGTAAGGCACTGGAGATAATATATCATGGAAGTAAGGCACTGGAGATAATATGTCATGGAAGTAAGGCACTGGAGATAATATATCATGGAAGTAAGGCACAGGAGATAATATATCTTGGAAGTAAGGCACTAGATATAATATGTCATGGAAGTAAGGCACTGGAGATAATATGTCATGGAAGTAAGGCACTGGAGATAATATGTCATGGAAGTAAGGCACTAGAGATAATATGTCATGGAAGTAAGGTACTGGAGATAATATGTCATGGAAGTAAGACACTAGAGATAATATGTCATAGAAATAAGGCAACTAGAGATAATATATCATGGAAGTAAGGCACTGGAGATAATATGTCATGGAAGTAAGGTACTGGAGATAATATGTCATGGAAGTAAGGCACTGGAGATAATATATCATGGAAGTAAGGCACTAGAGATAATATGTCATGGAGGTAAGTCACTGGAGATAATATGTCATGGAATTAAGGCACTGGAGATAATATATCATGGAAGTAAGGCACTGGAGATAATATGTCATGGAAGTAAGGCACTGGAGATAATATATCATGGAAGTAAGGCACTGGAGATAATATATCTTGGAAGTAAGGCACTAGAGATAATATGTCATGGAAGTAAGGTACTGGAGATAATATGTCATGGAAGTAAGACACTAGAGATAATATGTCATAGAAGTAAGGCACTGGAGATAATATATCATGGAAGTAAGGCACTAGAGATAATATGTCATGGAAGTAAGGTACTGGAGATAATATGTCATGGAAGTAAGACACTAGAGATAATATGTCATAGAAATAAGGCACTAGAGATAATATATCATGGAAGTAAGGCACTGGAGATAATATGTCATGGAAGTAAAGCACTGGAGATAATATATCATGGAAGTAAGGCACTAGAGATAATATGTCATGGAAGTAAGGCACTGGAGATAATATGTCATGGAAGTAAGGCACTAGAGATAATATGTCATGGAAGTAAGGCACTGGAGATAATATATCATGGAAGTAAGGCACTGGAGATAATATGTCATGGAAGTAAGGCACTAGAGATAATATATCATGGAAGTAAGGCACTGGAGATAATATGTCATGGAAGTAAGGTACTGGAGATAATATGTCATGGAAGTAAGGCACTGGAGATAATATATCATGGAAGTAAGGCACTAGAGATAATATGTCATGGAGGTAAGTCACTGGAGATAATATGTCATGGAAGTAAGGCACTGGAGATAATATATCATGGAAGTAAGGCACTGGAGATAATATGTCATGGAATTAAGGCACTGGAGATAATATATCATGGAACTAAGGCACTGGAGATAATATATCTTGGAAGTAAGGCACTAGCGATAATATGTCATGGAAGTAAGGCACTGGAGATAATATGTCATGGAAGTAAGGCACTAGAGATAATATGTCATGGAAGTAAGGTACTGGAGATAATATGTCATGGAAGTAGGACACTAGAGATAATATGTCATAGAAATAAGGCACTAGAGATAATATATCATGGAAGTAAGGCACTGGAGATAATATGTCATGGAAGTAAGGTACTGGAGATCATATGTCATGGAAGTAAGGCACTGGAGATAATATATCATGGAAGTAAGGCACTAGAGATAATATGTCATGGAGGTAAGTCACTGGAGATAATATGTCATGGAAGTAAGGCACTGCAGATAATATATCATGGAAGTAAGGCACTGGAGATAATATGTCATGGAAGTAAGGCACTGGAGATAATATATCATGGAAGTAAGGCACTGGAGATAATATATCTTGGAAGTAAGGCACTAGAGATAATATATCATGGAAGTAAGGCACTGGAGATAATATGTCATGGAAGTAAGGTACTGGAGATAATATGTCATGGAAGTAAGGCACTGGAGATAATATATCATGGAAGTAAGGCACTAGAGATAATATGTCATGGAGGTAAGTCACTGGAGATAATATGTCATGGAAGTAAGGCACTGGAGATAATATATCATGGAAGTAAGGCACTGGAGATAATATGTCATGGAAGTAAGGCACTGGAGATAATATATCATGGAAGTAAGGCACTGGAGATAATATATCTTGGAAGTAAGGCACTAGATATAATATGTCATGGAAGTAAGGCACTGGAGATAATATGTCATGGAAGTAAGGCACTAGAGATAATATGTCATGGAAGTAAGGTACTGGAGATAATATGTCATGGAAGTAAGACACTAGAGATAATATGTCATAGAAATAAGGCACTAGAGATAATATATCATGGAAGTAAGGCACTGCAGATAATATATCATGGAAGTAAGGCACTGGAGATAATATGTCATGGAAGTAAGGCACTGGAGATAATATATCATGGAAGTAAGGCACTGGAGATAATATAACTTGGAAGTAAGGCACTAGAGATAATATATCATGGAAGTAAGGCACTGGAGATAATATGTCATGGAAGTAAGGTACTGGAGATAATATGTCATGGAAGTAAGGCACTGGAGATAATATATCATGGAAGTAAGGCACTAGAGATAATATGTCATGGAGGTAAGTCACTGGAGATAATATGTCATGGAAGTAAGGCACTGGAGATAATATATCATGGAAGTAAGGCACTGGAGATAATATGTTTATAGGAAGTAAGGCACTGGAGATAATATATCATGGAAGTAAGGCACTGGAGATAATATATCTTGGAAGTAAGGCACTAGATATAATATGTCATGGAAGTAAGGCACTGGAGATAATATGTCATGGAAGTAAGGCACTAGAGATAATATGTCATGGAAGTAAGGTACTGGAGATAATATGTCATGGAAGTAAGACACTAGAGATAATATGTCATAGAAATAAGGCACTAGAGATAATATATCATGGAAGTAAGGCACTGGAGATAATATGTCATGGAGAAGTAAGGTACTGGAGATAATATGTCATGGAAGTAAGGCACTGGAGATAATATATCATGGAAGTAAGGCACTAGAGATAATATGTCATGGAGGTAAGTCACTGGAGATAATATATCATGGAAGTAAGGCACTGGAGATAATATATCATGGAAGTAAGGCACTGGGAGATAATATGTCATGGAAGTAAGGCACTGGAGATAATTATATCATGGAATTAAGGCACTGGAGATAATATATCTTGGAAGTTACAGACTAGGAGATAATATGTCATGGAAGTAAGGTACTGGAGATAATATGTCATGGAAGTAAGACACTAGAGATAATATGTCATAGAAGTAAGGCACTGGAGATAATATATCATGGAAGTAAGGCACTAGAGATAATATGTCATGGAAGTAAGGTACTGGAGATAATATGTCATGGAAGTAAGACACTAGAGATAATATGTCATAGAAATAAGGCACTAGAGATAATATATCATGGAAGTAAGGCACTGGAGATAATATGTCATGGAAGTAAGGTACTGGAGATAATATGTCATGGAAGTAAGGCACTGGAGATAATATATCATGGAAGAAAGGCACTAGAGATAATATGTCATGGAGGTAAGTCACTGGAGATAATATGTCATGGAAGTAAGGCACTGGAGATAATATATCATGGAAGTAAGGCACTGGAGATAATATGTCATGGAAGTAAGGCACTGGAGATAATATATCATGGAAGTAAGGCACTGGAGATAATATGTCATGGAAGTAAAGCACTGGAGATAATATATCATGGAAGTAAGGCACTAGAGATAATATGTCATGGAAGTAAGGCACTGGAGATAATATGTCATGGAAGTAAGGCACTAGAGATAATATGTCATGGAAGTAAGGTACTGGAGATAATATGTCATGGAAGTAAGGCACTGGAGATAATATATCATGGAAGTAAGGCACTGGAGATAATATGTCATGGAAGTATGGTACTGGAGATAATATGTCATGGAAGTAAGGCACTGGAGATAATATATCATGGAAGTAAGGCACTAGAGATAATATGTCATGGAGGTAAGTCACTGGAGATAATATGTCATGGAAGTAAGGCACTGCAGATAATATATCATGGAAGTAATGCACTGGATATAATATGTCATGGAAGTAAGGCACTGGAGATAATATATCATGGAAGTAAGGCACTGGAGATAATATATCTTGGAAGTAAGGCACTAGAGATAATATATCATGGAAGTAAGGCACTGGAGATAATATGTCATGGAAGTAAGGTACTGGAGATAATATGTCATGGAAGTAAGACACTAGAGATAATATGTCATAGAAATAAGGCACTAGAGATAATATATCATGGAAGTAAGGCACTGGAGATAATATGTCATGGAAGTAAGGTACTGGAGATAATATGTCATGGAAGTAAAGCACTGGAGATAATATATCATGGAAGTAAGGCACTAGAGATAATATGTCATGGAAGTAAGGCACTGGAGATAATATGTCATGGAAGTAAGGTACTGGAGATAATATGTCATGGAAGTAAGACACTAGAGATAATATGTCATAGAAATAAGGCACTAGAGATAATATGTCATGGAAGTAAGGTACTGGAGATAATATGTCATGGAAGTAAGACACTAGAGATAATATGTCATAGAAATAAGGCACTAGAGATAATATATCATGGAAGTAAGGCACTGGAGATAATATGTCATGGAAGTAAGGTACTGGAGATAATATGTCATGGAAGGAAGGCACTGGAGATAATATATCATGGAAGTAAGGCACTAGAGATAATATGTCATGGAGGTAAGTCACTGGAGATAATATGTCATGGAAGTAAGGCACTGGAGATAATATATCAAGGAAGTAAGGCACTGGAGATAATATGTCATGGAAGTAAGGCACTGGAGATAATATATCATGGAACTAAGGCACTGGAGATAATATATCTTGGAAGTAAGGCACTAGAGATAATATGTCATGGAAGTAAGGCACTGGAGATAATATGTCATGGAAGTAAGGCACTAGAGATAATATGTCATGGAAGTAAGGTACTGGAGATAATATGTCATGGAAGTAGGACACTAGAGATAATATGTCATAGAAATAAGGCACTAGAGATAATATATCATGGAAGTAAGGCACTGGAGATAATATGTCATGGAAGTAAGGTACTGGAGATAATATGTCATGGAAGTAAGGCACTGGAGATAATATATCATGGAAGTAAGGCACTAGAGATAATATGTCATGGAGGTAAGTCACTGGAGATAATATGTCATGGAATTAAGGCACTGGAGATAATATATCATGGAAGTAAGGCACTGGAGATAATATGTCATGGAAGTAAGGCACTGGAGATAATATATCATGGAAGTAAGGCACTGGAGATAATATATCTTGGAAGTAAGGCACTAGAGATAATATGTCATGGAAGTAAGGTACTGGAGATAATATGTCATGGAAGTAAGACACTAGAGATAATATGTCATAGAAGTAAGGCACTGGAGATAATATATCATGGAAGTAAGGCACTAGAGATAATATGTCATGGAAGTAAGGTACTGGAGATAATATGTCATGGAAGTAAGACACTAGAGATAATATGTCATAGAAATAAGGCACTAGAGATAATATATCATGGAAGTAAGGCACTGGAGATAATATGTCATGGAAGTAAAGCACTGGAGATAATATATCATGGAAGTAAGGCACTAGAGATAATATGTCATGGAAGTAAGGCACTGGAGATAATATGTCATGGAAGTAAGGCACTAGAGATAATATGTCATGGAAGTAAGGCACTGGAGATAATATGTCATGGAAGTAAGGCACTAGAGATAATATGTCATGGAAGTAAGGTACTGGAGATAATATGTCAGTGAAGTAAGACACTAGAGATAATATGTCATAGAAATAAGGCACTAGAGATAATATGTCATGGAAGTAAGATACTGGAGATAATATGTCATGGAAGTAAGACACTAGAGATAATATGTCATAGAAATAAGGCACTAGAGATAATATATCATGGAAGTAAGGCACTGGAGATAATATGTCATGGAAGTAAGGTACTGGAGATAATATGTCATGGAAGTAAGGCACTGGAGATAATATATCATGGAAGTAAGGCACTAGAGATAATATGTCATGGAGGTAAGTCACTGGAGATAATATGTCATGGAAGTAAGGCACTGGAGATAATATATCATGGAAGTAAGGCACTGGAGATAATATGTCATGGAAGTAAGGCACTGGAGATAATATATCATGGAACTAAGGCACTGGAGATAATATATCTTGGAAGTAAGGCACTAGAGATAATATATCATGGAAGTAAGGCACTGGAGATAATATGTCATGGAAGTAAGGTACTGGAGATAATATGTCATAGAAGTAAGGCACTGGAGATAATATATCATGGAAGTAAGGCACTAGAGATAATATGTCATGGAGGTAAGTCACTGGAGATAATATGTCATGGAAGTAAGGCACTGGAGATAATATATCATGGAAGTAAGGCACTGGAGATAATATGTCATGGAAGTAAGGCACTGGAGATAATATATCATGGAAGTAAGGCACTGGAGATAATATATCTTGGAAGTAAGGCACTAGATATAATATATCATGGAAGTAAGGCACTGGAGATAATATGTCATGGAAGTAAGGCACTAGAGATAATATGTCATGGAAGTAAGGTACTGGAGATAATATGTCATGGAAGTAAGACACTAGAGATAATATGTCATAGAAATAAGGCACTAGAGATAATATATCATGGAAGTAAGGCACTGGAGATAATATGTCATGGAAGTAAGGTACTGGAGATAATATGTCATGGAAGTAAGGCACTGGAGATAATATATCATGGAAGTAAGGCACTTGAGATAATATGTCATGGAGGTAAGTCACTGGAGATAATATGTCATGGAAGTAAGGCACTGGAGATAATATATCATGGAAGTAAGGCACTGGAGATAATATGTCATGGAAGTAAGGCACTGGAGATAATATATCATGGAAGTAAGGCACTGGAGATAATATATCTTGGAAGTAAGGCACTAGAGATAATATGTCATGGAAGTAAGGTACTGGAGATAATATGTCATGGAAGTAAGACACTAGAGATAATATGTCATAGAAGTAAGGCACTGGAGATAATATATCATGGAAGTAAGGCACTAGAGATAATATGTCATGGAAGTAAGGTACTGGAGATAATATGTCATGGAAGTAAGACACTAGAGATAATATGTCATAGAAATAAGGCACTAGAGATAATATATCATGGAAGTAAGGCACTGGAGATAATATGTCATGGAAGTAAGGTACTGGAGATAATATGTCATGGAAGTAAGGCACTGGAGATAATATATCATGGAAGTAAGGCACTAGAGATAATATGTCATGGAGGTAAGTCACTGGAGATAATATGTCATGGAAGTAAGGCACTGGAGATAATATATCATGGAAGTAAGGCACTGGAGATAATATGTCATGGAAGTAAGGCACTGGAGATAATATATCATGAAAGTAAGGCACTGGAGATAATATGTCATGGAAGTAAGGCACTGGAGATAATATATCATGGAAGTAAGGCACTAGAGATAATATGTCATGGAAGTAAGGCACTGGAGATAATATGTCATGGAAGTAAGGCACTAGAGATAATATGTCATGGAAGTAAGGTACTGGAGATAATATGTCATGGAAGTAAGGCACTGGAGATAATATATCATGGAAGTAAGGCACTGGAGATAATATGTCATGGAAGTATGGTACTGGAGATAATATGTCATGGAAGTAAGGCACTGGAGATAATATATCATGGAAGTAAGGCACTAGAGATAATATGTCATGGAGGTAAGTCACTGGAGATAATATGTCATGGAAGTAAGGCACTGCAGATAATATATCATGGAAGTAAGGCACTGGATATAATATGTCATGGAAGTAAGGCACTGGAGATAATATATCATGGAAGTAAGGCACTGGAGATAATATATCTTGGAAGTAAGGCACTAGAGATAATATATCATGGAAGTAAGGCACTGGAGATAATATGTCATGGAAGTAAGGTACTGGAGATAATATGTCATGGAAGTAAGGCACTGGAGATAATATATCATGGAAGTAAGGCACTGGAGATAATATATCTTGGAAGTAAGGCACTAGAGATAATATGTCATGGAAGTAAGGCACTGGAGATAATATGTCATGGAAGTAAGGCACTAGAGATAATATGTCATGGAAGTAATGTACTGGAGATAATATGTCATGGAAGTAAGACACTAGAGATAATATGTCATAGAAATAAGGCACTAGAGATAATATATCATGGAAGTAAGGCACTGGAGATAATATGTCATGGAAGTAAGGTACTGGAGATAATATGTCATGGAAGTAAGGCACTGGAGATAATATATCATGGAAGTAAGGCACTAGAGATAATATGTCATGGAGGTAAGTCACTGGAGATAAAATGTCATGGAAGTAAGGCACTGGAGATAATATATCATGGAAGTAAGGCACTGGAGATAATATGTCATGGAAGTAAGGCACTGGAGATAATATATCATGGAAGTAAGGCACTGGAGATAATATATCTTGGAAGTAAGGCACTAGAGATAATATGTCATGGAAGTAAGGTACTGGAGATAATATGTCATGGAAGTAAGACACTAGAGATAATATGTCATAGAAGTAAGGCACTGGAGATAATATATCATGGAAGTAAGGCACTGGAGATAATATGTCATGGAAGTAAGGTACTGGAGTTCAAGTGTCATGGGAGTTAGGTACTGAAGATCAAATACGGCAGTAAAGCACTAGAGATGTAATGTCTTTAGGTAGGCCCTAGTGATCAAATGTCGTTAGTTATGCTGTTGAGATCAAATTTCATTAGCTAGAGATCAAATGTCGTTAATATGGCAGTTGAGATCAAATGTCATTAGCTAGAGATCAAATGTCATTAGCTTGAGATCAAATGTCGTTAGTAAGGCAGTTGAGATCAAATGTCATTAGCTAGAGATCAAATGTCATTAGTAAGGCAGTTGAGATCACATGTCATTAGCTAGAGATCAAATGTCATTAGCTAGAGAACAAATGTCGTTATATAAATTACGTACGAATATGTTATGTTCACTTAATGAATTTTCATTCATTTCAGTTTTTTTTTTCCGAATTCTGAATTATTTTCTTTTGTTTTTTGAGGAGAACATAACTAATCATAAAAGCTGTGAAATGTTACCTAAGCCATTGACATAAACAAATCCCACACATACTAGAGCAGTGAGCAAAATCAGGTTATAAGGCGACATCTAGTGAGGAAAAAATAGGACTGAATTGATTAAAATTATAACATTACATATTAACGATTTTGATATAGAAAATGTGAAATAATGACTTTAAAAAAGAAAAATTATAACATTTAAAATGTAAATAATTTTTCTCAAACGTAAATAATCGAATTCAATTCAAATTTTTTTTTTTTTTCATTTACACAATTTAAAATTTAGAATGATTATACTTTAACATAAAACAACTGTCACAGAGTGACCGTGTGCACTAATGGTTTGTGTGTGTCTGTGTGTCTGTGTGTGTAGCTGGACTGTGTGAACAGTTAGTTGTTGTCCAGTTAGTTATGCTATGACTCTGGGACGCTGAGGTCTTGATAGTAGGTTGAAGTAGCTTAAGTGGTCAGTTAGTTTGATTTCAGCGTTTCTGATATTATATTGTCCTCGTGTTAATAAAGTATCAGTGTGCATCAACAGTAATGACTGTTGTTGTTATTAACATTGTGATAACGGCAGAATATAAAAACATAATAAATAAAACTGATACTTACTTTTCTTCCAGCTAAAAGAAATCTTACCTTGTATTTACTAAAGATCTCTAGAAATCTTGAAGTGAGCAGTGTATAATGATGCACGTCAGGTGTACAGCTGTATAATGCAGAGGCTCACTCTTGGCGCAAATTTATAGAGGCTGAGCCAGACGTATCATTTTTTTTAATTACATGATATCAACTGGAAGATAAAGTTTATTGCTTATAGACAAGACATCTAAAATTACACATTCCCATTATTTGAAACCTCATATTGGCAAGGATGCTTGACAAATTGATTAATTTTGTTGATTTATTTCGACCAGCTTTTGTTTTTAATATAGGATGAGAAATACCGACATAGAGCGATACATATACAATTGGGATATTTAGATTGTCCATGTAAATAAGTATTAAATATTATACTCAAATACTTTATTTGTCATGTCAAATCGGTTGAGACCGGATCCATCCAATTCAGTCAGTGTCGTTTCCTATTACTCCCTTAATTTTTATTCACGAAACTCATGTTACATTGACTACCATATGGCTCTATATGATTTATCTAATATAAGATAAAAGTGAAATATGCTATCATCAAGGTTATTAGTTTCCAAAACTGGTCCAGGAGAGAGAGAGAGAGAGAGAGAGAGAGAGAGAGAGAGAGAGACAGAGAGAGAGCGAGGGGGAGGGGTAATAATGAATAGAAAAAAAATAATAAAGATAGATAAATAGAAAATAGTTACATCTAAATTATTCTCGATAAATATTATGTAAATAGCGGAAAAGCAAAAATATTACAGAATGAACTTTTCTTAAGTTACTCAACAACGTCGACATATGGTTGTATAACATATACAATATCGATTTGGGTTCTGCGTTAAATCAAAAGTAAAGAATACAATAGTATTCCAGTTTAAAATGCAATCATGAAAAAAATCGTATCTGCCCAAAACCAAAAAATAACCTAGCTTACCGATCACGCCTAAGGGGATGTAACTCTATCCAATGGTTTTGCAGGGTAAACCTAGTATATTATATAATAATATACACCAGCTGCCATCAAGAAATAATAATCTTCATTTTATGAGTTTTCAGCCTTCTCGTTATGTAACATTATCCTGCACTTGTTTATTTGGTCGAGGTATATATAATCCAGTGCATACTGTGACTTATTTACGATTAATGCAAAAAGAATCTATAAAAAGGCCGCAGGAGTTTTCTCTCTCTCTCTTTCTCTCTCGCTCCATCTCCCTCTAAATCTTCTCTCTCTCTCTCTCTCTCTCTATCTCTCTCTCTCTCTCTTTGAACTCTCAGTGAAACTGCGGGCTCAGACTTGATGCGTCTCTCAACATCTGGAGACTGCCATAAAGCCCTATGGCCATCAAGCACGGGACACTCGAAAAGCACTCCATCTCTCTCACTCCATCTCTCTCTTCATCTCCCATTCCATCTCCTCTCTCTCTCGCTCCATCTCCCTCTCCATCTCCCATATCTCTCCCTCTCTCTCTCTCGCTCCATCTCCATCTCCATCTCCCCTCTCTCTCCCTCTCTCTCTCCCTCTCCCTCTCCATCTCCCCTCTCTCTCCCTCTCTCGCTCCATCTCCATCTCCCCTCTCTCTCCCTCTCTCGGTCCATCTCCCTCTCCATCTCCACTCTCTCTCCCTCTCTCTCTCTCATCCTGTCTTTATCTCACACTCATTCTCCCCCCCCCTTCTCTCTCTCTCTATGTCTCTATCTTTACATCTAGTTGTTATTTATTTTCCTGATAATGAACGCTAAGCTACATATCTTGAAAGAAATTGTCAATTGTTACACAGAAAGTTATAATGATATAAAAATATCAATATATAAACTGGCGGAGAGATTTACCTCCCATTCTCTCTAGCCCCCCCTACCCCCAACCCCGCCCAGCTAAAACTTACTTCGTCATCATTAAAAGGCAGCATTTCACCAATTTAATAGATTTGGACACAGTTATTGGGCGGCATTTTTAGAGTCCGTCCGAGCGCCACCAGCATTAGTTTTTAGTTGATAAAAATGTTATCTAAATAGATACATATGTTACATGAATTTGAAGATAAAAAGTAGAAACATATAGAGTTATACATACTCAAATTTAATTAATAATATATAGACTGAGTGTCAGTTTAATAGAAGTTGCTTAGATACTAAATATGCACAATGTCTAGAATGCACATTTTGGAAATAATTATAAGCAACATTATTTGATATTGTACAGTTCACATTATGATAACAGAAATTATCGCTTTCTCTTTTGAGATTTGAACTTGATATTTACGTAATACTGTTTTGTATTTATATAATTTCTGAACGGAAATTTACAACCATCAGGTGCAGTTATTGTTATTAATAGATGAGTGAACCACTATTCTGAGATGACAATTCTTATTTAGTTGCAGTGGTCATTGTACGGGTCAATATAGACTTTGGTAGTTTCTTTCTTCATTTGACATTTTTAGAACCGCGATATTCGTATTATTAAGTTTCGATAATTAGGTGCTATACAATTAAAAATGAAAAAATAACAAAAATGTTATAAGAGTACTTTTTTTGAAAAGTGATGCTCTTTTATGTATGATATACTTTCTTTTGTTTCATGTAATTCACTTTAATTTAATTTAATTGACACCACCTCATCAAACATCCTTGACCTTAGAAACCTTACAAGCCTTTAACATTACCAAATAAGGAAATAACACAGTAACTAAACAATGCTTGGTTGCAAGGGATGGAACAATACCAAATAAGGCAATAACGCAATACGTAAACAAAGCGTAATCATAACGGACAGAACACCTAGGTTTGGCACTGGCTTTACAGTAGTCGATCTCTATGCAAAGGCTTTGCAGGGTACAACATGTTTGTGTGAACTGGTGGCTGAATGGCTAAGCAACTAACGTTATTCTTTTTTACGCTGAATATCCAGGTACGATACCTCGCTTGGACATTTTTTTTTTAGAATGTATCCTTTTAGTTGTTTTAATAAAAAGTAACTAATTAGATCTCTTTGACATTTTTTTTATTGAAATAATTTATCCTCTAGGATGTTGTAAGAAAAAGAAACCACAACTAATTAGGTTTTTAACTATTTCATAACTTATAAAAAAAAAATTTTTGAAAAAATGTATCAAATCAGAACACAGACGCGTAACTAGGGTGGGGGGGGGTCCAAAATCGAAAGTCCCGTCATGCCCCAGCTTGAGGGAAGCCCCCACAATCTTTTTTTTTACATTAAATATTAAGTACATAATCTCATGTCATGGTATCGAATGTCAAAATGCAGGGCCCCCATATCCTAGGTTCGGCAATGGCTTTACAAGTCTATCTTCCTGCAAAGGCTTTGCAGGGTACAGCTAATATATGTATAATAGCGGTGTGGGTTCTGCGTTAAATCGAAAGTAAAGGATTAATACAACAGTATTCCAGTTTAAAATCGCCAAATGTAAACAATAGTAATAAAATCATGAAAAAATCGGATCTGTCCGAAGCCAAAAATAACCTAGCATACTGATCAAACCTAAGGAAGTATAACTCTATGCAAAAGGTTTTGCAGGGTACAGCTTGTAGATGTAATTCATGTACACGTTCAGCTCCTACTCTAAATTAATTCACACAAATAGGATGCACATTTATACATTTTTGTCACCCCCCTCCCTCCCCCTGGCTCCCAATCAGTCTGTTTCCATTGTGTTCACGTTTCTAAAGAGTTAAATGAAAATTTTAGAATGAATGAAACGCTTGAATTGCTTAAAATTTATTTCATTTTCTCAACAAAACATTTTGTTTAGAGTTTGAATTTATTTTTAAAAAAATTTACTGTTTCAAGAAGAATCTATTCAAACCAAACAAATTATATAAAAAAAATATATAAATACAATTGTATAGATTTGTTTTCACATATCGTTAACCTAAAAATGGTTTCATGGCTTGAACTCCAATAAGTCCGGCCTGAATGTACGGGTGTTTGAGCACTTCGGACACAGCTTTGAACACCATGGACATCAGTTCGGTCAATGTGTCTATATCAGCCTCATTCAGAGTCAGAGTTCCATTAGCACAGACAATGTTACACATGGTGATGGTTGGCTCAGGGTCTGGAGTGTCTGAATATTGATTGGGAATAAAGGTTCAAAGAAAATTGAAAAATTAGTATTGGTAAAAGAAAAAAATTCACAATTTTTTATTTGTGATTTATTAATTGTTGCTAAGAAAATAAAACAGATTAAAAAAATATCAATAATTGTTTAAAGATATGTATATATATGGCCTTTATAACTTATAAAGCAGCTAAGCTTTGTCCGGGACGAGGCGGCGGGCGGTGTGTGGAGAATCCGTTCTATAAATAAACGACCTCCAGAAATAATAAATAAAACAATAGTATTTGATAAAGTAATCACGTGACCAGCGAGGTCACGAAAACATAACTCAAAATGGCGCTTGCGTTGAATCGAATCGATATTTCTTTTTCAAAAATCTACAGTTTTAAATAGTTTCTGTGGTTTTTTAATTATGTAATGTAGAAGTCCTAAATATTAAATAATAATAAAAATATATAATATCATTCAAATTATTTCAGTTTTTATCACAACAGATAGCATTTTAATCAGACTAGGTCACTAGCGAGCGCGTTCGTAAATAACCTATGACCTATGACGTCCCGATGGTACATTTTTTTTTTGCAGAACGGGAGCGCCGTCGCTATAAATTAAAAAAAATCCTCTATGACGTCATTTCCCGATGAGTGAAGTATCGTGTCTTCGCGCTGCTTAACGACATAGTAAAGTAGTTTTTTTTTTTTACTGTTCAGTGCATTTTTTAATGTTTTGTTTTGATTTTAACTATAAATAGACGTAAAATAAAAAAAAAATTTCTGCACTTGATTTCACGTAAATCGGCTGCGCATTTGATAATCATGCTCAGTTATTATAGTTTGTTAACATTGTGTACTGGAGGTTATTGTTCCCTCGATGGATTACTTTTTGATGAATGGTTTGTTGGTTATGGCAGCCACATCTTTTGACGTATGAAATGTAGGTCATTTCTGCACATTAGGAAGGTGGCATAAATCAGCACCTAATTAAATTAATTTAATTGATTAGGGAGTGGTTTAACATTACACCTAGATTTCCCGGGCAACGCCGGGCTTAATATCTAGTATATATTTATATATATATATATATATATATATATATATATATATATATATTGTGTGGGTTAATGTGAGTAATTATGTGTGATTACCTTAAGACCTAATTTTCTTTTCGAATCAGATTCATGTTAGTCAATATGAAACAAATTAAGTACCATTTGGATATTCAGAAACGCTATGTTGTGTCTACTGCTACAGCCATTTTGGAACTTTGTGGATGAAACTGACAAGAATTTTTTAAAGACGTTTTAAGCTTCAGTCTGTTCTTCTCATCCTCAACTAACCTAGCTGTTAGGAAAACAAAATCATTTTCCCAAAAATAAATTTCACCTCAAATTATATTGATTGTGATCGAACTGGGCTTAGAGCATGTCCAATTACACGGGTAACTATGGACGAAGATCGTTTTCAACTTTAAAAATACTGAACCTAACGATTTTAACAGGAAGTAAATTATGAGATGATCCAGTTAAAGTATGTGTTAGTGTAAACTAGCCTACCTAGATTAGTGTAGGCAACACAGATAAGGGCAGTGAGTATAAAGAGACTCCAAATCAACATCTGTTAGAAAAGAGACATGTCCGGTTAAAATTACATTTCAGTAATAACAGAAAAAATATGCATAAAATTAACTTATAATACATTTTATGCTTTGTTTTCGTATTTATTAGGAAAAAATCGAAAATTATATGATACTGTTTATCAAAGTGTCCTGGGTTTCATCTCCAGTGAGAATCTATGGATTTTTTTTTCAGGTCATGGCAATAGCTTCCTTCATTGTCTCCCGTGGTGTCTCCATGGCCATTGCACAATCCCCATTATGGTGGGGATGATAAAAGATAACTGTTTAAATAGGCCCAGTGAGGTTTGCGTGATCAAAGAGGTAAAAAGCTCAACCTTTCTGGGACTTCACAGATTATACAAATATACAGCGCTATTTCTTGTTTTTAATTATACTTTGTTTTTAATACGAAGATTTATTTCGCATCACTTTACGCATTTGTGTAAATGTTTAAAGAAGTATTGAAGATCGATATGAGTAGACTAGTTTTGTTAAGATAAATACATAAGTACATTTATCAAGTTAAGTAAAAACAATAAGGTGAAAAAGGCTCTTATATAGGAAAAAAGTGTTTTAATAAGACGTAAGTAAATAAAAGGGCAATGAAAAATCTGAAACATTTATTAATTAAATCCAGCATTATGAACACAGTGTATTTAAAATTGTTTACCTTGTTAAAACAGATGTATCCTTTCCTATTATGCTGTAAGAAAAATGAAAGCGATAGAAGTCTATAGTGCGGCTGTAATGTCAAGTGTAGCAATTAAACGTAAATATATAGAGCTCTAGCTAAATATATGCATTTGTGTGTAGTAGAGAGATCATATCTACCGGTACAGATGGCACATGCTGGTATTAAGCTTCCAAATTGAAAAAAAATATTTACTGTCTTAAGATACACAGTGTAATCGCTTGAAAGTTTTAATTTTACAAGAGAAACCCAAAAAGCTGAATATCAGAGTACTAAATTCTAATACATTTACAAGCACAAATGTGTGTATGTATTTCTTGGTCATTAGAATCTACCCGGCTTAAAGCGTTTATCAGCACACTGAGACTCTAACAAGATTAAAGTAAATTGCAGTAGAACTTGTGAAGGCTAAGACTCATATAGTCGCCGATAAGATCTTTTGGAACCAGCCCGGTAAATATGTAAAAAGAAATACCTGTTATTGTAAATGGCTTATGGTAATTATTTTCGCACACTAATTAGTCATAGCTAACATACGGGCTAAACAACAAGCCTTCTGTTCAAGTCTCTTCAGATGTTTGCTGCATACAATTTTTAAGGGCAATGTTTAGAGGTTCAAACTTTTTTCTCTATCCTGTACCCCATATAAACAAGTTTCACGTTCAAATCATTTTGCTAAGCGCAATGTTAATATTCTTAATTGATTTTATTGCTCCCCCCCCCAAACAGAAACGTTCTTTTCCTCACACTCCTAAATTTAAATCGTGTAAAATTTTGTGACAGATCTTGACGAAATAATACTAACTAAATTCGTCAAGTAAAAATAAAAAAGATTTTTGATATGTCGAAACAATTTTTTTAAGGTATCGACATTTTGAACTCAACAGGCAAAAATATTAACGAACTTGATTTTAAAAGGTAACGAAGAATGTAAATAGTGGAAATCAATAATAACCCAATCCTTAAATAAGAATCAAAGCTAAGGATTTGAAAACACTGTCATATATATATTATTATTATTATGTATTTGAACAACTTACAAAACAATCAACAGCGACGTACGTCGTTTGGTAAAGCGCTTGACTATAGACCTGACAGTCCCGGGCTCGACCTTTGGTGCCTCGATGGCCTTTACACTCCCGGATGTGGTGGGGATGTAGTTGGGGCACTACAAAACATAAAAAATGGCCCCATTTAGTGGAGAATTTTTTATTTGGATGACTGGGTGTCGCTTTTGTAGAGAGCCTGGTTCAGTGGGGTTACGACGAGTCCCAGACACTTACATATGTCTCCCGTGGTGCCTCCGTGGCATTGCACACTATCTGCTATGGTGAGGATGTAACAAGGGCGCTGCAATGAACGTCTCATTTGTGTTTTATAGAAGCTACGATGGAAAAATCGCATCATTACAGGAACTTGTTTAAAAAATTAAATAAATGTACTTTTACTTTGAATTTTCTTTTTATTACTAACGAGCTATATTTAGGAAGTGGCTCGTAAGGACGTGTGTGAAGAATAATAATGTGGATCTAGATTGATGACGGGTGGTTCAACGAAACATCAAACAGTGCAAAGTATTTTTTTTTATACTCAGGGTCAGGCGCGGGGTCGTACCAGTCTTTGATATGTAACCCCGTGGTTACTTAGTGGAATCTGCGCTCGATTTTTTTGTATCTACTCCAGTCACATAATTCTCCACAATAGTTCCATGTCCCTTGCAGGTGAGGATGTTGGGGAGAACATTTCTAAGCTGACCCATCTGTGGTAATAGAATAAAGAGCTAAACATCTTATCATTACAGGGACATCGTAGGATTGTGATGAAATCTCTTAGATGCCCTTGTTTCCCCCACCATTGCAAATAGTGCAAAGGCCACAGAGGCACCACGGGAGATGTGGATGGTACTTTAACCAAGACCTGAAATATCCATTGGTCTTCTCTGGAGATCGAACCAGTCAGACACTTTACTCACACGACCATACGTTCTCTATTTCATATTGTACGTTACGAAATATTTTATTGATGATCACGTGTTACTTTTTTGAAGCTAATGATTTAAAGGATAATTTTTTTTGAAAAAAAAATCGTTTATAACTCAATAAAAAAATAATCGAAAAAAAGAAAAAGCATCAAAATAAATAAAAATAGACACACTGCATTTGTCGTTTGAAATAATTGATGTTGATTCTCATATTTTA